>CM031989.1:10828667-10878796 GCA_018804465.1 Populus tomentosa | reverse complement strand
ATAATTTTAAAAAAATAATCGGGCAGAGATTTGTGCTAAGACTCATTTGGTATATTTTGGTTTTCTTCTTTTCAAAGTTTTAAACTAGTATGCGTTTTTGTTGATTGTTTTTATTCTGCTTCTCAAAACCTGGTTTCAATATTTTCTTATCAAGATTCTCATCAATAATATTCTTAAATTTCCGACGTTTTTCAATTGTTGATTTTTTTTTTTTTTGAGAGAATTGTAATTTTCACCACCCTGCCTTTTTCAAAATCTTCTATATTAGAACATGTTTGAATTCAAAATATTTTTGTTTAAAAATACATTAAAATAAAAAAAAATTATTTTTAACATTAGAACATTAAAACAATCTAAAAATAAAACTTTTTAAAATACAATATAAATCACATTCCCAAACACTCTTTTAATTTTTTATTTTTTAAAATTTATTTTCAAACTTGAAAACAAAAGCCCAATACAATAAACATCGTCGATACAAGCAAGTCACCTCACCGCTGCGCTGTGATAAACAAACTCTGCTGCACCTTGCAAACTAATCAAAGCATACACAAACCGAGACTCAGCGCAGCACACTTTCAGTCTCGAGTTCGCACTCGAAAAGGTTGCAAATTTTCGAACATTCAAAGCTCGAGTCACCCATAATTTCAGGCTCAAGTTCGATCATGATATACTGAAAAGAAGATATTGAAGTTTACGGAAAGCATGGTGCAAGGCATGAATGCAGCATCGCTTTCATCCTCGCCAGGCGGAGAGGCTCGAGCAGCTCCCACCCCACACCCCCTACTTCAATCCATTCTTTTCTGGTTAAAACATGCACTTCTGCCATCATCATCTCACCACAGAAAAGTAAAAGAAAGAAGATGATTCACACCAATATCTGTTAAACCATCTATCTTATTCGACAAGTTGAAAATAACAAGTAATGAAAGGACTCTGATTGTGCAAATCTAGATTTTCACTAAGCTAATGAAACATAACCCACCCAGCTAGTTAACATCACTCCAATTTTGTGCAGAGAAGTCTTAAGCCTCACCGCTTCATAAAAGCAAGCAAACTTAACCATCATTCTCCTCATGAAGAAAACGCAGCAACTGGAAAAAATCCACTGGAGCAAAGATATAATGATGAGCACCTCTTAATTACACTCCCTGCTTCATCTTTGCAACATCCTACAAACCAACTACTGGAAAAGGCTATACATACAGATGACGCGTAGGTAGAGCCACGATAAAGAAATACTGGCACTAAAGGGCTATGGGTTTCCTGAATCCCCATTCTACGAATAACTGTTTTCTGAGCTAATCGCATGCAACACCATTGCTTCCAGTGTATCAAGACTTGTCATCCAAGGAAGCAATATCATTTTTATTGGCATTAAGAGTGATATTAGATTGTGATTTGTCACCTGGGGCCATGTCATTCTGTTGTTGTTTCTCTTTTTTCTTCGAATTGAGAAACCGACCCCCACATCCTCTAGCTCTTTTTAGTGCATGCTGATGTCGAGATTCATGCAAGTATGGCTGCAAGATTACTTTTGACTTGTCATGAAACAAAGACTCAGGTGTAACATGGTAGTAAACAAAGAGGATAATAGCCTAAAACTTAGTATGTATAGCCGCATGGCTGTAAGATATCCAATCAAGTAATCATAGAGTGGCATTCATATGGCATCGGAGCATTCAAGATACTCCGGGATATTTCCAATGAAATCAGAAAAACTAGGTTCTTCAAGTTTCATGACTCTGAGCTTAAATTCAGACAGTCTTTGAAAATTATACCAGTGGCCTGGACATGCTTGACCTAAAGTAAGAGAGGAATAAAATGTCTGAAAATATATATAGGAGGAGCGGTTGTGAAACAATAGCAGCAAGAGATTCATGTATGCCTTCTTTATTTAGATTCTAATATATTAGGTGAACAAAACACAATATCAAATGCAAGTAGAATGAAATTGGCTTCAGACAACCAACAATGTACCTTCCGAGACTTGATTGCTTTGTTCTCTGATTCAGCTTTTGCACGAGATTGCCGTCGTCTCAAGATACCATGATACTGTTTTGCATTAACAAACACAGGTTCCTCCACAGCATCAGATGGCAAAGGAACTCCAGCTTGCTGAATTCCCATCAACTGAAGATGGACCTGATCAGATAATATTTTCAAGAGTTACTTGTAGCCACCAAAAAAAAAAACCAGAAAATGTTTCCTCATAAACGAGTCTTTAAAGATATACAGGCTAAAGAGTTACTTAGAAAAAATGTTTGCTCATAAACAACATAGTAAACACTTTCAGTGAATCTTTAAAGACCTCAATAAACATAAAACCCCAGATATTCAACCCTGAAATAGTACTCCATTACAATGTATCCCATCCATCCATTGATTTTGACCATTTGACCATTAAAGGGTTCCACATAAAACACCAATTACCCTATTTAAACCCCAAGTGAACCAACTCCTTTCGTTCTCTTCACTCTCTATTGGCCATCTCTCTTCCATTCTTTATAGATTAGCTCCAAAATAATTCCCTACCCAAAACTCACCATCATTGCACTCGCCAACACCTATAAACACAATTGCCCACAACACATGGTGGGTCTGCCTGCATTTCTTTGGCTCTAAGTTCATCTCTTCAATCTCATTTCTCCACTTTAAATTTTTCTCAAACCCCTTCGCCGCTGCTGAAAAATGGCTGAAAAGAAAGTGACATCAAACCCAAGACCCCAAACAACAAAATCCACAGGACCAAAATCAAAACTTGACCCAATAAGAACTACAGCAACTATCCTTGGAAAAACCAAATGAAATGCTTCAATCTTTGATATCTCTCAGATTTTTTTATGGGAATGAGAATGAAGTTGATTTTGGAAAATTGAAGAAAGAGCATGCATTGTTGGTTAAATAAGGTCAAAATCAACAAAACATTACAATTTGTCAATGGATTGACCACAATGAAATAGAGTCATAGTTTGGTGGTAAAAATTTGGGATTTTTTTGTTCAGGGGAGACTTAAAAATTTGCTGAAGGTCAAGTTTCTTAAAATCTGGCCTAAACTAAATGCAGTCTCAAATCGAAAAATCACAAGAACAGCCATGTTTCCTAAACAACCCAGCATACAGCATTAGAAAAGAAATTACCATCGGTTGTGCACCATAGGGCTGTGGAGCATATGGCTGGGCATCATATGGAGCAAAGATGCTTCTATAATAAGGATCTGGATATGGGTAAGCTGCCGGTGCCTTCAAGTAAAAAGAACAAAAATGATAAAAGACAAAATTTAGTATGTCAAACTGCCTAGTTCTTATTTGGTGGAAACAAGTATTGGGTAAAGTTTGTTGCACAGTTGTGGGAGAGTTCTGATTTTTCAATGTAAGTTTGAAGAAAGATCAAAAGTCATGGCATGGAAAATGAAAATTGATCTTAAAAATGGAATGCAAGGCAAAGTAGAAATGACCTGCTTCATTCAATAGGTTATTCTATTCATTTTATCTGTAAAACAGGGAGGAAGCTGAAATTCAACAAACTTTCACAGCCATGATTACCTTCACTGAAAAATCATGATCGATTGATTTTCCTAAAAATCTTAGTGATAGAGCAGAAAAAATTTCAATTCAGAGAGAAATAGAGGCATATGTTGAAAGAAATTCTAGCTGCCAAACCATTTGCAAAAGTAAACTATAAATACCATAACAGAGACATAGCTATAAGCATGCAGACATCAAAAAGGCAGTGGCAAAATTTTTTCAGACTCTTGGTATATACTAAAAAGCCACTCTTGGTAAAATTACATATCCCTTAATAAAAACACAACAGTTATTAACAATATTTTGTTCTGTAGAAAATACCATAGCATGTCCTGCTCCAAGCTGTGGAGTTGCATACTGAAAATTTGGAGGTGAGATGCCTGGGTGTGCCAGTGCATTTGCAGGAGAAGAAGTCTGTACCTGGGGTTCTGAGTGTTTTTGCTGCTCACCAGCTTCACTATTATCTGGAAAGCAGCTTTTGAAAATAATATTATTATCATAGTTAAACATCAAATGCATGGAATTTTCAAATAAAAGAGGATTGCTTCAGAAAAGGATGGCTAACATAGAAAAGAGCCATAGTTTGAGCGAGCGCTATCAAATTGATCATACAAGTCAAACATCATAAGCGAAGACACTCTAAGTTTACCGTCTATATGTATGACACCTAAAATCAATGCACCCTATCAAATAATCCCAAGAAAATCCTAGGGTGCGGTGCTGTTTGGTTACCAAGAATAAAAGGTCTAGAACTGGGATGGAGGAATTGGAAGGCAAATAAGGAGTCATAATAACATTTTAATTTCAATATTGCATTTCAAATCGTAACAAGGAATCATAATGAAAGTTTTAATATCTAGTTTGTAAGATGAAAGGGAATAATGATTAAAAATTTGATTTCATCAACAGTGGTTGTAGTAAAAATTAGAAAAAATAATAGAAGTAATTGTGGTGGTGGTGGAGGAGGAGGAGAAGGAAGAGGTGGTGATAGTAACAGTAGTATAGTAACAACAATAATATCGTAATGAAAGTTTTAATATCTGGTTTGTAAGATGAAAAGGGATAGTGATTAAAAAATATTTCATCAACAATGGTGGTAGTAAAAATAATGGAAGTAATTGTGGTGGTGGTGGTGGTGGTGGTGGTGGATGAGAAAGAAGAAGTGGAGATAGTAACAGTAGTATAGTAACAACAATAATATCTTCAAAAAAAAAAAATCAATGCCACCACCATGGGAGGTGGCGGTGGAAGAAAAAGCTGTTTGTGGTGGAACAACAACAATAATAATGTAATTTAAAAAAATATCACCACCACAACCAAAAGTGGCAGTGGTGGTGGAGGTGGTAATGGTGATAGAAATATATGATATGCATTGAATACAAATAACAAGTATTCTTTAAAAAAAAATATTATCATTTCTTGTTTTTATTCTCACCTCTTTCCAAGGGAATGAAACCATATATAATTTTCATTCTCATTCCCACTTCATTCCTTTCAACAAAGCATATGCAAAGTATGAATAAAACTTTCATTCTCATTCTCATCATTCAATTCCTTGTTACCAATCAACATCCAAGAGTAACCAAATATCTCAGATGTTTTTTTTCACGATTACAAAATTCCCTCCATACAGGAATGTAGGTTTCTTACCAAATTTGATATGCATAGTATTCCCATGATATACAGAAATGTTTATCATCTTTCCTGCTCTTTTATTATTACTATTATTTAAGTAGGATCAAGAGGATTCAAGCAATGCAGCCAGAAATCTCAATTAGGATTCTGTCCACTGGTGCAAAATATTGTCGAGGCAAGTTCAACAAAATAAAAGAAACATGAACCCTAATAACCCATGTCCAAGGTCAAAACATAATAATATAAAATATCCAAACTGGCAAATGATAGAAACATGAATAAATTTTACATTCCATCCATTTATAGAGAAAGCATTGTATAGCTAAGTAGTGATTCCAAGGTAACAAATCTGCAAAAACCTTTTGAAAAAATTACCAGAAAGATCATGCACGGAAGAAGTCATGAGGCTGTTATGTCCACGGTCCCTAAGCTCAAATCTGGAAGCACAGATAACACCCAAAAATAGATCCAAGGTCAATAGGATACAAGAGCATTATGAAGCTAGTTGAGCATAAGGCATTCCAGTTAGTCAATTAGGGCTGAAAGATTATTTTGTGTGTGTGTGTGTGTGTGTGTGTGTGTGTGTGATTGACAACTTTAAAACAACAATACAGCTTGGATGAACAATACAGCGTAGATGATATGAAGCATTGTAAGAAAGAAAAAAATAAGGACAAATATTTGAGAGTTTCTTCCTTAAAGTTATTGTTGCTTAAGAAAAGAATGATTTGAATGTACAAGACAAGATCACACTATAATAGGTCTAATAGCTATTAGCAAAGCTATTGTGTGTGTGTGTGTGTGTGTGTGATTGACAACTTCAAATCAACCATGCAACTTGGATGGATGAACAATACAGCATTGATGATATGAAGCCTTAGAAGACAGAAAAAGATAAGGACAAATTTTTGAGAATTTATTCTTAAAATTATTGTTGCTTAAGAAAACGATGATTTGAATATACAAGACAAGATCACACTATAATAGGTCCGATATCTATTAGCTAAGCTATTCAAGTATAATTATCAAAGCAATCCTCCCCACTGAAAATAATTATATAGTAGCTTTGTCTTTTCATTTGCATGAGCAAAATGTGGCTAAACCAGCATTTTTTCAAGTTAACTTCAAGCTTAGCAATGACCTAATTGCATAGGAAACCACTGGACCTTCAGTACAACTGGTACTTCTCTCCCAACCAAAGGGGAAGATTCAGTGCTCGAATTGCAGGAAAGCAATTCTAACTCAACCATTGAATGAAAAGATGATGAAAATAAACCATACCAGAGAAATTTTGCCAAATATTTTCCACACTTTCACATTATGAAAAGAAGATTACCACGCATAATATCCATTCACTTGCATAAGCAATACATAAATTGAAGAATTAATGCTATCATAAAACAGGATTCTCAAATACCACATGCTTATATTGAGATAATACATAAATTATGGTGATGAGAAAGTAGCTGATCAAAGATTTTCTCAAGCCATTAAAGTACTGGATGATATGCAGATGAGAGAAGCTGATAAAAGATTGTCGTGAAAATGTTCATGGTGAATAACTTAGAAACATAACATAGTGCTTTTCAATCTAAACAGAAACTAAAGTCTAACCATTAATTTACATGATTTCCCTTCATATTAGATTAAATGACTATAAGGAAACCATAAAACACCACCCCTGCTGCATCCACCTTGCTGACAAGGTTACACACCATATAAAGAGCTACTGGAATAAAACTCTGTAATATAGAACTAATAATGAATAGCTTCTGTCACACTTTGCTTGTCGGTATTTCTTCACATTGAACTCATGCACCTCATCAATCCAATTAACCATTTCACTCAAACTCCCCCAAACTGAACTCTCAATTAACTCATATTCTCAAAATATGAACTCACTAAACTCGCCTAAACACCAAGAAAAAATCAGAGTTTTTGAGATGAAAAGAAACCAAACAAAAACCAAATGCTTCACAATCATTACCAATCCCCTCATTCAAACCAAGAAAATAGCATAATTCTCCGTTTGGTTCCAGACAAAACGCACGCAATTAAAAGAAAAGGAAACTCAAATTCCATCAGTTGTTGAACATGACAAATGAAGAAGCACAGAGAAGGAAGTTTCGATCAAGCGAAGATTTAATTAAAACAGAAAAAAGAAATGAATTAGGGATTCGAAATTTACCTTAAAGAGAAACTTCCCTTTGTTTTTGTTTTGCAGAGAGAGAGAGAGAGAGGCAGGCAGTTTTATGGTTATTGTTGTTCCGTTGATTTTTCACAATTCTCTGTTGCTTCTGCAGGTTAATAAAAATAAAATAAAATAAAATAAAGGAGAAATTTTTCCTCTGTTAATGTTTTTGTTTGGGGAAATCATAAAAACATCGAATTCCGTTTTCACCATACCTGGCCCTGGGTAAACACACTGTTGTCTATCCAAACACACCCCTGTCTCTTTCTTCTTCTTTTTATGCATATTTGGCTAAGGTAGTTTTCATTTGTCTTTCATAATTTTTTAATTTTTGCACATAAATATAAAATTGTTAAACTCTTTAGTTTAAAGTTGTTTCTCAAATCAATTTAAATTCTGAATAAGAAATATATTTTCTTAACTAAAATTATATTTTCTTATAATATTATTTTTAACAAAACATTTATTTTTTATATTAGTAGCATTATTTTTTAGATAAAATATAAAAGTAATTAAAATAAATACTCATAAGAAATTTTCATAATTCTAATTAAAGAGGAAAAAATGTGTGTGTAATTAAAACTTCATTCCTTTATTCATATATTTTAAAAAAAAATTCTCCTGTTATTTTAAAAAAAATTCATACCTTGATAATTTTTAAACAATTCTATGAAAAAAATTAAAAAAATAATAATTGATTAAAAACTTGCCCGGCATTCTTAGCCTAAGGCACCGTTTGGCATTGCGTTTGTAACTGCGTTTCATCAAATTTTGAATTTTTTTTTTTTGCTAAAATTGAGTGCGATTTATACTTTTTGGATCGTTTTGATGTGCTGATGTCAAAAATAATTTTTTAAAAATAAAAAAAATCATTGGCATGTATTTTGACATGAAAAGCTATTTAAAAAGCAACCGCTACCACACTACCAAACACACTTTAAAAAAATAAAGCCCAGGTGCGCCTAAACCTAGAAGGCTAGTCCTATGCTTTTATTTTAAATGAGCGGGAGACAAGTTGTCTACTTGGTATTTAAAAAAAAATGAATATATAACATATTATTTGCTGGAATAAAATTGGGGTCCATGTTTTGAAACTCTAAAACCCAATTGTCAACCTATTTTCCTATATAAATACTTAATAAATATTGTAGAAACTTTAATAGTTTTATTTTCAATCCCATATCATTTTATACTTGATTTAAGATAAAAAATTAAATCAAATAAAATAAATTTTAATTTCAATTTATTTTTTTCAAAATAGTTAAAGATTAAAATTACCTACATTAAACTTCCATTTCTAAAACTAATTCATTACAGTGAAGATCAATTTTTTTATGGTCATGGCATGACCAGCCCAAAGCTCTCACTTTCCTATCATTATTTTGGCATCTTTGTAACTACTTTGTCAACTCATCGGGATTCAACTTTGTATCTCCTTTCACAAATTGAAAGGATTCATCTTGAAATTTTTTAAAAAACATATATGTTCTTAAAAAAAATTAAGTTTTGGATTGATTTTTTTTATTTACATCTCTAGAGTGTTGTTTAAATTTATTTTGTAAAAAATATTTGAAATGAATTTTATTTTTTTTGTTGTAAACTTGACTTTTCAGCAACTAAAAATCATCAGAATCTAGGCAGAACAAACGATTTATTGTCTATATTTTTTTTTCAAAAATTAGGTGCATTTCTCCCATAACAGAAAAAAAAAAAAACAATAAACAGGATTAGGTTGTGGGTTGTCATAGGCTTGCGCACTTATGCTTGTTGTTCTTCTTTTATTTTCTTCATTTTTTTTCCTTTAATTTGATCATTCACAATTGTATCTTATTGATTTTACTTGATTTTATACTTTTAATTTTATTATTTAATATTATTTTTTTATTTTGACAACATAATTTCTTTTGGTTTGATATTTATAGGTTTATTGTAATATCAAACAAATACTCTAATATTTTATTGGTTCTCAATTTTATGTGCGTTGGTTCTTTGTCAAATAGTAAAATTAAAAAACTATTAAAAAAATATTGAACCTAACTAAACCTATGATCTGGATCACGAGTTTTGTTAATTAACTCTGATTGGTTAAAAAGTGGACTTCTTATATTTTTTTTGCTACACAAATAATTTTTAATTTATTTAATTAAAAACATATATAAACTTTTAAATTGATGATCAAGCTGTTTTATGTCAACAAATATACATGAAATACCATCATATTTATTTTTGGATTGGTTATCTAAGTCGCACCAATTAAATAACTAGTATCTATTATAATTTATCATTTGTTTTCAAAGTGTACGATATCCGTTAGGGTCAAATAAAAAAAATATAATTCTCTAACCTGCCTTCCATGGTTTTATTGATATTTTTTCTCCAATGAATTTCATGAATTATTTCAAAAAAAAAAACTTTATGTAGTCACATCAAGTGCAAACTAGATGTGAAGTAACAGCTTAACGTGAGCAATCAAAGAGACTTTATTTTCACTCATTGTATCGGTTTATATATATATATATAGAGAGAGAGAGAGAGAGAGAGGAGAGAGAGAGAGAGAGAGAGAGAGAGAGAGAGCTAGACTATTTGTTTTATAAATGATGTTATGTTGCTGTAAATAGTTTTTTAAAAAAATAAAATGTGATTTGAATCATAAATTTGAGTAGAATAAATTAATTTTATTTAATTTAGATTAAAAAACTAATGATGAATGGATAAATTTTTTTAAAAAAAAATGATTAGGATAACCTAAAAATTATTTTTTCAAAACAAAAACAAATAATGTATCTTGATTTACAATCCATTAAAAATAAAAGAATGAAATGGGGTAAAAATCAAACATTAAAAATTAATTTTTGTCAATTCGAGTTAGCATGACAAACTTTTATCCATGCTAATTAGGGTTAAGCTAACTTGGGTTATCCCACTAAACTCACAACCTAGATCATGAGATCAAAATAACCCAATAAAAAAAAGATTATAAAGATTTTTTTAAAAAAATTATATTAACCCACTATTAAACAATGAAATTGAAAACTTATTTTTAATTATAAAAAAATATTTTTAAAATAACAATTAAAAAAATATGGATCAAAATTAAAAAAACAAATGATATCTAATTGAAGGGTAAATTAAAAACAAAAATTCATTTAGTAAAAGGATCCCTAAAAATTTAAAAGAATGAGGATCAAAATTGATATAAAAATAAAAAACAATATTTTGACTAAAGGTTCGGATTAAAAAGAATAATAACTTTTACAAAAAAATTAAGAAATAAAATAAAAATCAAAACAATGAAAACCAAATTAGAAAACACAATACCATTAGTTTGAATTGAATAATAAAATTGAAAATCAATGAAACTTTTACAAAAAAATCAAGAAAAAAATTAAAAACCAAAAGAATGAAGATTAAATTGGAAGATATAATATTTGATGAATTGAAATTAAAGAGTGAAATTAAAAACAAATAAAACTTCTATAAAAAAACCAAAATTTTCAAGGTCAGAGCGAGAGAAGAAGGGGGGAACTTACCAACGACAAAAGGATATCTTACCAATAAAGTAGACTACTACATGAGACATGCACACCATGAAAGGAAATATGAAATGGTGACACACATGATAAAAAGATATCTTCGGATTCCAACAGGTATCATATACACCACCTAAAATACATAAACATCTCTCACACCTACTTTTTTGTTTTTTTATTTAGTCAAATATGAAATTGCCTTTAAGATGATTTTATAAGTTTAAAAAACCATTTTGAAAAAGACCTAAAAGCCATTTAGCTTAAAGTTATTATTATTATTATTATTACTTTAAAGGTGTTTTATTTGTTTTGCTTGCCTTTTAATTGTGTATTATTTTTTATATTTGATCAAATATCAAATTTCCTCTTAGCTAAAATTAAAATAACCAAAAAATTATGAAAACACAAAAATATCCCTTTACTCCAAATTTATTTATTTTTGCTTTTAAGTGTATTTTGGTCATTTCATCATGCGATTAGGATAGAAAAAGATATATTTGTCCTTCATCAATTTGAAAATGACAAATAATCCATATGAAAGACTTCAATATCCTTGAAAACCAATGTTAAGTTTTATGGATGGAAAAAAAAAAAAAACATCATTACATAGTTTATGTGATTAGTGTTTTTCAACTTGCATCTACAATGATTTTTTAAGTTGTTTAAGCTTCTTTTAGCGATAGCTTGGAAATGCAGTTGAAATGATATTTTTTAAAAATTAAAATTTGTTTTTGTTTATAATTATTTTTTATATTTTTTGATTATTTTGATGTGCTGATATAAAAAATAACTTTTTAAAAATAAAAAAAATAATACATTTCTGAGCAAAATATACTTTAAAAGTCAATTACCACTACACTCCCAAACATCCTTTTAATAAATATAATTGTTTCACTCGTTGTATCGTTAATTTCACAATTCATATGAATTTACATTATTGTCCTTAACTCAAATGCTTAAATAATAATATAAATCATATATTGAGACCCCATCTAATAGTTTAAGTTTTTGAATAAAATGATTATTTGAGAAGGTATTAGAGCTTTGTTGACTAAGCGATTATGAATTTAAATCTTACCACCCCCATTCTATTTTAAAATTAAGTAAAAGATAGTGTGAGTCTATGTAAATTTTAAGTCCAAAAAACATTTATTTAAAAAAAAATATATTAAAAAATAATATAAATTATATCTTAAAAGTTTATATATCAACTTAAATAGTTTTTTCGCATCTCTCTTTTTATGGACATCATGGGCTCTAGAGACTAAAATTGTGTCAAAAAGGTCACGAAGGCTGAAGTAGTTAAAAGTCGAGCAGTTTTTGATGGAAAGTAAGTGGGTGTTTGTGTACACGGTAGCTTTAGCTTTTAAAGCAAACAGCGTAAACTTAGTGTTTAGTAATATGAAAAAAACAATTTACTGTTTGGTGGGACCCATAAATTTCCCTTAAATCGTCGTTTCCCACACAGCAGATAGGAGCTGCTTCTAGTGTAATTTACCTAGGCACTGTTCACAATAGTGTAGTGCCCAAGTGAATTATAATTCTCCTAGCAACGCGAGAAGCATTAACATGGCACTCTTCACGTGAACAGTGCTAGGTAATTTTTTTTACACTATTCACGTGAACAATGTTCATTGGACCGCGTCCAACTCGGTAAAAAAAAATTTATTTTTTTTAAAATTGTATTTTACTCAAAAAAATAGTGTTTGATATGATTTAATAACACTACATAAATTAGAAAAACATGGCATGATGACGTAGCATTTGTGGAATTTGATCGCAATTCCAATTTTGTTTCTGATAATATTTTACCTGATTTTGTTGCAAGTTCAAAAAACCATGGAAACTATAATCCTTATCAAATGAATTTCTTATGTGATAACATTATAGATAAGTTAATGAAATAATAAAAAATATTTGATATAAAAATATTATTTATTTAATGATGTAATAATGGTAGTTAAATCTAAAATATCTAAATTAAAAAATATCAATATTACTATATATATATTTTAGTTATTTTATAGCCTCAGTTTAAAAATCATGTTTAACCAAACACATTAAACTATTTTTTATTCAACCTCAATTTCAACCACAGTTTTAACTAAACATATATAATATCAAACTAACTTCAACAAAAAATACTTTTTATAAAATAATTTTGTTAAAACCACAACTATAAAAATTATCATAATACCAAACATACTCTAAATCAATTGAGTAAAACCGATTCAAAGGATTCAAAGGAGAATGAGATTTGGTTGTTAATAAAACTATATTGCATTTTTTAATAGCATTGAGTAAAATTTGTGTTATTTCCTACACACACACGTGGTATTCTCTAAAAACTTTTATAAAAAAGACTTGGGATTAGAGTAGGAGCAAGAAGTTGATCGAGAATCAGTTGAGTCCAGCAGCTGTGTGGGCCCCTATAAGTGAGTGGATGGTTCAAGATGACCTCTTGACCGTTAATATTTAAGTTTTGTTGTTTTGAGGTGTATGGATGGGTAGGGTAGGGGATTAGATGATTTGGATTTCGAGAACTTTATTACGTGTGTGACATCTTTTATCCTTTTGAAAAATTTTGGTATGAAAGTATTCTTTTTACCTTGACCTCATTATTATTAATTTTATTAATGTATACTATAATCACTTGATATTTTATTGTAATAATCACCGGCAAAATGCCTTGGTCTTTTATAATTTAATTTTAATTTAATGGGTATTAGATTTTTATAATTGATTTTTATTTTTATTTTACAAAGTTATTCTAATCTTATGATTCTAGTTTAACAAATTAACTCATGATAACTCATATTATTTTTTTATTTGATTTTTTTCCTCAACATTATTCTTCATCATTTGATTAATTTAGAATTTAGCTTCATATTTCTTATTACTCTTTATAGGGGTTATCACGGTTTCATAATTCGGATTGTGAGTTTTGTGGATTAGTCAGGTTAGCTCGGTTTTTTTGTTTCTTTTTAATTGAATATTTTTTAAAAATTTTATTTTTTAATATTGAGTTAATTGAAAATTTGACTTCATATAAATAGATACAATATATTATCATGTCAATATTTATGAAAATATATCATCTTGAATTGTTTTTAGTCAAACTATATTTTGACCGATTGTTCGAGTTATTTTTGGAGCTGCAAAATCAACTATATCACATCGGATTAACCTTAACATAATTTATTTAATTTTTCTAGAAAACATGTTAAAAATATTTGAGTATTTATTTTATGTTTAATAAAAATTTAATATAACACATAAAGTAGCACGAAAATTATATATATGTTATAATGCGCCTATTATATTATTATATCAAACATATTAAGTTATTTGATAATACAATATCATGTTGTTGTGTTTTGAGTGGAAAATTAAAATTATAGTTAAAAATACAATTTAAATTAAATATTTTTTATTTAACCAATTAAACATTTTTTAAGAAATTAATTGAATTGCTTAATAAATAAATTATTTCTTTGAAAACACACAAATAACATAAAAAAATAATTTAAAATAAACAATGATAAGATATCAGATAGTTTTTTTAAGTTAATAAAACAACTAAATAATTTAATTAAGACCCCTATACGTTGAAAAGTAATATAATAATCTCATAATATTTAAGATTATTAACTATGTAATTAAATATTATATATAAAATAAAATGATTGAAGTTAGCTTGTTTTTAAATATTTAATGTTATTTTTATTTTTTAAATAAAATAAGAAGTCTTTCATCTTAGAAGACATAACCTCTCATTCTTTTTGTAGTGGAAGCTAATTTACATTTTACATGTTTTTATAGAAATTAGTTTTCACTCTCAAACTTTAAAAACTTGACTTCAAAATCATTATGGAATACTTTTTTGGTGTTTTGCTTTTTAAAAATAGTATAAATTAGAAACATAGGGTCAGATAAGTTATTAATCAATACGAATACAAATAAAATTGTAATTATATTTTAAATTTAGTTTGCAATCTTAATTTACGAATCTAAGGAATACAAAATGAGTAATTACCTTAATAATTATATTTTAAATTTAGTTTCCAATCCTAATTTATGAGTCTGATTGATTTCAATTTATTTTTATATGAGTGTTGTGTCACATGCTCTGAATGATTTCAATTTGTTTTTATATGAGTGTTGTGTCACATGCTGTACAAACTGAATATTGTTTTATTGTATTATAAATATAATAAAAATAGATGATAAATCAACTTTATTTTTCTCGATCCAGATCCCATCTTACCCTTTCAAAAGCAGTCTAGGTAAATAATATCATTTTATTTTATTTGTATTGACTTTTTGTTAATTTACTAATATGACTATATAGTCTCCCGCATGTTTATTATTATTTTTATTGTAGAAAAGATATATAATATATATATATATATATATTAAAAAAAAATCTAAGATTTTAATCACTAATTCAAGATAAAAAAATTTGAAAAACAATAAAAAATAAAAAAAATAAGGTTTGAGTCAAACATGGTAGACATGATATCATAATAACTCCATAAAAAAAATTTTAAAAAATAAATACTAATTTCTAAAAAAACAATAATTATAAAAACAAAATTCCTTAAGATATTGCCTCAAAGTAAATGTTAAAAGATAAAATCAATAAGTTTAATTTTATTAAAAAATAAATTGTTTTTTAAAGAAATGAAATTTAACAAAAACTGGAAAAAAAAAAACTCAAGCAACCCTTGTTATTTTAAAAAGAAAGATAAATTCTATAGAAAAGAGTGAAAAAGAATGTTCGATAATGAAATATAAAAAAAAAACTTTAAAAAAAAATTAAGCAAGTCCGAGCAAACTTTGTAAATCCAGATTAAACTTTCAAATCCACAATTTGTTAAATTCTTGACCTGGACTCAATACTTAAAAAATAAAATATTTGAGGGTGAATTTAATCAATTTAATTTAATTTAATTTAAAAACAAAATTCCTTCAAAAGAGCTAAATTTAACAAAGATAAAAAAAATAAAACAAACCAAGACAACTCATGTTATTTTTAAAAGGACTAAAAAATATAATATAAATTTAATTTAAAAATAACAAATACTCGAGAATGAAAAAAAAAAAAGCTAAAAAAATTAAAGAGCATGTGTCAATTTTGTAATTCAGGGTTAATCTCTTAAACCCCAAGTCGATAAATTTAGATCTAGATTCAAATAAAAAGTTAATATTCATGGCAAATTTTTTTATCAACTGTATGATTTTGTAATGGATCAATGTTTTCATGATGAGCCATTGAATATTTTTTTTTACAGATGAATCATATAATCTCTTAAAAATATTAACACATCTAATATAATTAAAAAAATAATTGCTATTTAAAAAACACTAAAAAAACAAAAAAAAAAATAGAGAAGAGGTATTAATTAAAGTATAAATTTAAAAATTATTTTTAAAAAGACATATAAAAAAATAGACGACTCATTATCTTGAACTCTCATAATCCGGCCACTAGTGTGACCAGAAAAACATGTTTCATGGTTCTTTCACCTAAAAACTCATTTTGAATCCATTTTTGACACAAAACACATATAAAACATCATAAGAGCCTTTTTACACCAATCCATGACCTTAAAAATAATAAAAAATGCCCTAAAATTCATAATAAAATCAAAATAAAAAATTTAGCCCTTGGGTTAAAGGGTATTTTTGTTATTTTGTTGATTTTTTTTTTTTGTAATTAATGAGTTAGGGTGAGATCATTTAAGTATTTGAATAAATAAAAAAAAATTAAAAAATACGTTGACGTGCTGGGCACGCGTCAGCTACATGTTGTGCAAGTGATTTAAAAGGCCCAAATTGTCGTTTCGGGGTTGCTTCCAGTGTGTCCTGGCGTGTTCTTCATGAAAAAGTTGCGTGTGCATAGATAAGTTTGTCGGTTTGTCGCCGACGACCATTTCTTTTTTCTTCTTCTTTTTTTTCCTTGATTTTTTCACATGTCATGCAATTTCTCAGATTAGCAATTAACTTCTCTTTCTTTTTTATTTAATTCATGTTCTTTTTGTTATTGTTTGCTTTATTTTAAATAAATTATGACAATTTATTTTGAAGTTAATAGAATTGATTGATTGAATATAGATGGATACTTACTCTTTTTTTTTGTTTTTATTTTCACAATGCTTCTTTAGCAATCAATGTAGCTTCTTTTAATGTCATCATACACTATTTTGCAGTGGAATTTGAACTGTCTCAGCAAAGTTTTTAGATGGAGGGCATTGTATATAGTGGAATGACAATAAGTCTCTAGCAATCTTTTCTTCCATCTCATTCTAGATATGATTTTTATGACTTATTTGTTTTAGTTAATTGGTACCAAATATTCCTTATATGTTTTCATTTGCTATTATTGTTTATAGTTTAAATCAGAATATTACATTACAATCTTATTGGAATAAGTTAAGTTAATGGCTCAAATATTGAGTATTTTTTTACATTTCTTTACAAATACTACAATTACCTAAATATCCATGATGTGCATAAAGAAAAAATATCGATAGACCCTGCGTAGCGTGGGTCGGAAGCAAGTGAACATCTACAAGACACTTAAATTCTAGAAAATGATCCAAATTAATGTCAACAGGCAAGAACTTTCAGCTGCATTACCTCCCCAGATCTTCATTCCAGCCTAGAAAAAAGAGTATATACTAACCTGTATAGAAGACTTTTATATGAGTCAACTAAATTCTATATATATATATATATATATATATATATATATATATATATATATATATATATAAAGCTATAATGTAATGCATCTTTTAGGGGGGGGGGTCCACTCCAAAGTGCCATTAATTAGTCTTTGAAAACATAATTATGTGCAGTTAGTTTCTAAATAAATTTGGGATTTAATCACGTCTTTTTATAAAAACTAAGTCAAATGTTTATTATATATATATATATATATATATATATTAATTTTATTAAATAACCATGTTAATTTAAAAACTTAAAAGGTTGGATGAGATTTTTGAAATTATATCATATTAGTATTGTTATTAAAACCTTGGTATTATGTTAAAAAAATAAACTTAAAATATAGGGTAATATTTTTTTTGAATGGTTTCATATTAATCATTTAATGAACTTTAATTTAATGAAAACTTAGTTTTAATTAACAATCGGTGAACTTAGTAAATCTCAAAATTTATTTAGCAATTCGTGGGGTCAAATAATTTTTTTAACAATTAATTATATTTGAATTAAAATATTGTTGGAGGAACGTGATGCAAATCGTGTTTTTTAAAAATTCAAATTATTAACTTTTTTTGCTAAAATTAAAATTTTTGTATGTTTTGAATTATTTTGATGTATTGATCTGAAAAATAATTTTTAAAAAATTAAAAAAATTATTTTGATATAAAAAATAACTATAAGTATATTTTTAATTAAAATAATTGGAGGTGACAGTAAAAGTTTATGTATGGCATATTGTTAAAAAGAATTATGGTATATTTATATTTTTAATTTAAAAATAAATTAAAATAATATTTTTTATTTTTAAAAAATTATTTTTAATATAAAAAAGAAGCAGGCACTTTGTTTCAACGCTGACTACTCCCCCGCGTATTCAACGACCGCAACGTTTGACAGTTGTTCAAAGGAGGAGAAGACACAAAAATAAGAATTGTGTTTAAACTTCGATTTTATTGTTTTGATGAGGGGGGACAAATACAATTACAGGCTCCGACCAACCATTTAAAGAAAGTTTTCTGTTTATAGCCAATAAATGATGAATAAATAAAAATTAACATCGTTCTTATCACTACGTTGTTATTATTCGTGTGAAAGCTTGCAGGCAGCTTTTGACATTCTTCTCTCTCTCTCTCTCTCTTCACCTGAAGAAGCAATCTTTTAAGGCCTTGGATTTGATTGAAATCAGATTTCAATTCAATTCATTCCCAAAGTTTCACTGGTAATGAAATTCTTTTATTTAGATCACTCAATCTTTCTCTTTTCTACTTTTATAATTAGTTTGCATTCAAGACCTTTTCTTTTCCTTGCTGTTAATTGTTATCAGTTAACGTTAGTTTTTTCAATGATTGCAAATCTATTATCTCTGTGTTCTTTTCTTATGAATCATTTAATTGATTGATATCTCCATTTCTTGATGTGACTTTTTATTTGTTTTCCATTAGCAGCAATGCCAGTAATTTTTTTGTGTTGTCTGGATGCTGGGAATTGCTTTTGATGTGTCATATTGGAACTCTTTTCATCTGGGTTCTGCCTAAATATAGCGAAAATTAATCTTTTGCTTCATTTTTATTTAATTCCTCGCCTTCTGTTTTCTGTGAAACCATTATCGCGTCACAGACAGAATTCCATTTTATCAGCAACCAAAAGACAGATTGTGTTGTGTTTCATCTTTTTGTTTGGTGCATTTCTGGCTATGTCTTCACATGGCTAGTTTCGGATTCTTTAATCTTTGTTGGCTAAATTTAGGATATATTGGGTTTCTGGTCAAAAGAGAAAGGTGCTCTATTTTTGTTCAAAAGATTTTAGTCTTAACCTTTAGTATTATTGTTACTGAACTGGTCTCCTCTTTCTTCTGGTCATTTTGTGCAGATAGCTTGGTGGAGACAGGATTTGTTGGATGTTTTTTTGTTATTATTGAAGCAATGAGCCGATTTTCAGAGCTGAAGCATGCTGCCTCAGGTATGGTGTTGAAGTAGTAATATAGTATAACACCCTTAACAGGTTTACACTCTTGTAATTTGAATGTTTTCTAATGTTATAGTTTTCTGCAGTAGCTCTGAATTCTTTATTTAGAAGATGGAAGGAACATGCTTGGAGATTTTTTGCATTCTAGGCTTTTGCATTGAGGTTTTTCATCGTGTGAAAATGGATCATGTCCTAATTCTTTAATGCTCTAGATTCTATACAAGAAAAGAAATTGAGATTTCTCTGACTTATGGAACTCTATTTAATTCCTTGTGGGAGCTGTTTCCTTGACATGATGCTATTAAGGTCATAAGTTGGTATTATTTTGTGGATATTCATTTGAAGTGACATATTTAATTGTTAAATGCTCAACTTTCAGGATGTAGTTTGACCATCGAAACTGAAAATTCTTGCTGTTGAATCTGAAACTAAGAACCCGATTCACTCCTAATGTTAAATCCTTTTTAATTGTGATATGTTTAGACATGATACTTTGTTTCTGTAAGATCTTCTTAGGTGCAGAAATGTACTTTTCATTTCTTTCTGAGAATTCTTTCTCTAGAAACTTGTACAGTTACTGATGGTTAAGAGTTTCATTATTCTGCCTTGTTGAAGAAACATCATTTTTGCTTGAATAAAATGGGACTGCCCTATCTATTTGCGCACTGTGTAGATTTCTCATCGGCATCTCTATCAGATTGTGGAGAATAAATAATCTGGTATATAATGGATCTTCAATTTGCAACAAGTTGGAGAAGCTCCCCATGAGATGCTGAATTTAATAAATATTTCCTCAAAGAAGAACAAACTGCATCTCTGCTTGACATGCTTTTTTAATGGGACTGGCCAAGTCGAATTTATTCTACAAACTATATTGCTTCATAGCATGAAAATTTTGTTGGTGTTTGTTTAGCCTGTAACAAATGTGCAATCATGCTACTGGTTGAAAATCTTTAGTGCATGTTGTGAATTTAACACTGTATTGTTGTTTGATGTGAACAATGATCAGAGCAGTAGCAAGGGCAGAGCTCCTAGATTGTTCACAATGCTTCTGTTCCTTTAATTTTTTTCACCCTGCTCCCTACTTTTGTTAATGAAATAACATCAATCTTTTTTGGCATTTTTTTTTTGTTTTCTGTTGGAATGGTCCCCTTTCTTTTTGCTGGACCAATAAGTATGCATTATTCAATGCTTTTTGTTGTATCTTCTGCAAATAAGTACCTTATCTTTTATCATTTTTAATGATTGTAATACCCTCCAATTTTCACTATCTATTTATTTGATTGCTTCAAGAAGATTTTCTTATCTATCCTATAAACTTAATTGCTGCATTTTTTTTTTCTTGAAAGGTAAAAGAAGATTAAAAGATTTATTGCTCCAAAGTGATAATCGCTTTTGTGCTGATTGTGGTGCTCCTGATCCTAAGTGGGCGTAAGTTCAATAATGTGAATGCCTTATGGTTGTGAATATTCATATTAACATAACCAAAATACACACTTCATATTAACACACTGAAAAGTGACATTTTGTGAATATGTTTCTAGGGAATTAACCACTTAAATTGGAGAGATATTAAGAATGAGAAATTTTAGTTGTTTTGTTTTATGCCGTTGTGTTATTTTAAGAAATTTGGTAACATTCTTTCCTCCAGATCAGCAAATATTGGGGTTTTCATATGCTTAAAATGCTGTGGGGTACACAGAAGCCTTGGCACACATATCTCAAAGGTATCTATTCCATATTACTCTGATTTTATTTTTTCAATATAGGGAACTGCTGTAGGGAAGTATAATCCAATTAATTATATATTGCAATTTGAGTGACATTTTGTGCTTGCAGTGAGTAATAGACATAACAACTTGTTACAGATTTGAAATGAAATTATATAATCTCTTTATCCCCAACCTTGTGAAGTTTCTATGAGTATTTTATTGTTATATCTAATGTAGAACCAATTGATGAACAGAAAAAATAGCACAAATCAATTTCTTAAGAAAATCAATTCATTGTAGAATCAAAGCATCATAACATAACTTGAATGCTTTGCTAGGGTGCTTATTTATTAGCATCAAACCAACATTGGAAGTCATAATCCCAATTGGGATAGGAAAACCTGCATGTAAATGCATGCACGTGTGTTTTAAAGTATGAACTAGAGTTGATGTCTACATGATGCTTACAGCTGGTCTTACTGTGTTCAAGCCAGTGGTTCTTCTCTTTAGAACATGATTAATTTGTATTGTCCAGGTTTTATCAGTGACATTGGATGAATGGTCTGATGATGAAATTGATTCCATGACTGAAGTTGGAGGAAACTCATCTGCTAATGCAATTTATGAGGCCTTTTTACCTGAAGGAGTTTCAAAGCCAGGACCAGATTCCAGTCATGAGGAGCGTATGAGGTTCATCAGGTTGGAAATGACTTGCCTTTCAAATCCCATCCTGTCATTTTTTATTCATATTCTTTTTTCTTACCATGTGTCACTTGCATGGATGGATTAATCTGTTACGGCAGATTAGATCTTGCATGGTGTCACCACAAGAAAATTACTGATGTTAATAGATTGGATGTTAATGGTGTTTACACATTATTATTTCAATTCTCATAGGTCAAAGTATGAGCTTCAAGAGTTTTTGAAACCTAGTTTGCGGATTACATCGGGGAAGACTTCCTCATCTTCTCTCAAGTCAAGTTTTTCCACGAAGCTTTTTGATAGTTTTCGAATTCCGAGTGTATCAAAGAATTCGGTTAGTTTTGTTTTGCCTTTTTTGTTTCCTTACTTTCCTTTTCATATGCGGATAATACTGAAAAATTGTTACAGGAAGGCATGGTAGAATTTATTGGATTAGTGAAGGTTAAAGTTAAAAAAGGTACAAATTTAGCTATCAGAGATATGTTGTCAAGTGATCCCTACGTGGTCCTTACTCTTGGGAAACAGGTTAGTGGAATTTGTCTCTTTCTTTTTAAATTTTCCCATTTTATCTCTCAAAATCCATGGTTGAGACAAGTTCATATAATGATGTATATATTTGTAGATCATTGGCACCAAGTGGAGATTTTTTATTTCTAATTTTATTAAGGGTAATTCTAATCACAACCATTAGATAAATGGCTGATACCAATATACTGTTCATTTGGCTGGCCATCTGGTCAGAACTCTGCCAAAGCTTGACTGAAGCTTCATAAATCTTTATTTACTGTAGTGGCAAATATATGTAATTTTCACCTTGTATGGAGTTTCATATATATATATATATCAATTTCTATTGATAGAACAGATATTTGAGATTATTATTAAGCAAGCGAAGGGGCTGCTTCGACTTTTATGCTAGTCACTGATGATAAAATTTGTTTTTGAGTTAATAGACTGTTCAAACCACTGTGATGAAGAGCAACTTGAATCCAGTCTGGAATGAAGAACTCATGCTATCAGTTCCACAGGATTTTGGGCCCATAAAGTTGGTAAGCTTGTTTCTCATTTTTGAATGATGTTACAATCAACTTTTATTTTCATCCAATTATAGATCCAAAGCTACAAGAGTAAAGCTATTTAGATGCTTTATTTACATGGTGATGAAAATTCATTATTTGCCTAGTATTTTACCTTTTAACCAATATTATGTCTAAGCAAGTGCTGTTACATTTAGAACAAAAAAACAAGTGACTGGATAAAGTACTTGTGTTGTTGCCCTTTTGGTTTCTTATGAACCACAGCTACTTTTGTTGTTATCTTGAGTAATCAGGAAAATACATATCTTGTTGTTGCTATCAATTTGCTGCTACTCAAACTCATTTGCTACATCTCACCAGATTAATCTTTTCATCTCTATCCTTTAGTGAACAAATCCCTGGTTATTTCTTAACTGGTTCCTACTGAGCTATGTGTCGTTCTTGTTGATGTTATGGATTGCAGAGTGTTTTTGATTATGACACATTTTCGGCTGATGATATAATGGGGGAAGCAGAGATTGATATCCAGCCATTGATAACATCAGCAATGGCATTTGGGGACCCGGAAATGTTTGGAAATATGCAGATTGGGAAATGGCTGAAATCAAATGACAATGCCCTTGTAGATGATAGCATCATAAACATTGTTGATGGGAAGGTGATGCAGGAGATCTCATTGAAGCTTCAGAATGTTGAGTGTGGTGAACTAGAAGTAGAACTAGAGTGGATGCCTCTTGACCAGTAAGTAGAAATTTTAAACAGAAATTTTAAACCACCCTTCCATTTCAATAAAAACCTGCAATATTGATTCCATTATTTAATATGGAATGATTGCATATTTAACTTCTTTCAATTTTATTCCTTGATTCTTGCCCTTGTTTTTTACCCTCTTAAATCTCGTAAGAGGCAACAGCTTATTCGTTAACTCTGACAATTTGCAGTGTATAAATTATGTTTGTTTCAAAAATTGAGGGAGCAACATGTACAAAAGAAAACTCAGTGCTCATACATACATATATATATTTGTAATTTATCTTTGGATTTGAAGTTGGAAGCATTTTATCTTCAATTATGGTGGCTTCTTTTATTTATTTCCTTAATTCCATGGTATAGGTAACACTTACTAAGGATGTGTTTGGTACTTTCCTCTTGTTTGGTACATAACAGTTGAGGGTGAGATAAATAGGGTTGAAAATTGCCTTTCAATTAAAAATGTAGCATGGGTCCCACTTTTATTTATTCTCCACATTTCCCAAGTCTCCTTATGTTTTAACTTTTTTAATTGAGATCCATTAATATTATTTTATTAGATGGGAGTTCATTTTATATATATATATATATATATATATATATATATATATATATATATATATATATATATATATATATATATATATTACCAAACATACTTAACATTTTCATCCTTGACAATTTTTACACACTTAAAGTTACTCTTGATATTTTTCATGGGATTTTTAACCTTATATCTAATACAATTAGATTTTCGGAGGCTTTGAGTGATTATCCCATTTTTAGAAGGTGTAATTTGAAAAAAGGGTGAAAAGTATCCACCCTTCAACTATTTGGACGAAGTTGAAATAATTTCTTAATAAATTATTTGTATACACTTAATTTCTGAACAATATTTAGGTTAGATAGTTTTATTTTTTGTCTTTTTTGTTGAGCTCTCCTATAAAGGGAAGGAGCCCCCACTCTTCCCTTGGACCAAAGTTCATGTTAGCTCTTGTAGTTTGAGGAAATATTTCATAAAATTATGTGTTTGTTTATAAATTTACATAATTTTATTAAAAAAAAACTTAGGTTTTATATAAAATAATATAAATTAAATTGAAAATATCTATTACAAGATAAAATGATCTACTTCCACTTCTCATTTAAGAAAACTTTCATTCGAATAAAAGAATAGAAGTTAGAGGGGAGAAGTACAAAAACAAGAGTTAGAGAAAGAGAAGTTGAAGAAAAGAGAGAACGGAGTCGAAGAAAAAAGGGGTTCGAAAACAAAAGTTCGTAACTTTTTTTTATATTAATTCATTATCAACCGATCGTAATGTCTAGAAAGTTATATATGAATAATAAACTCTAAAACAATCATTTATTGAGTCTAGCCCATTAAATAAAAATATTTAACATAAATAAAGTCTAATTAATAAAACTCAATTAAAAAACTCGAATAACTTAAATAAAAAATATAAGCTAAAGCCCAATCTCTTGGGTTATCCTTCATTGTCTAGAATTATACATGTGTGTAAATTGTGTCATGAGTCTGGTGTCTCCATCAACTCTTCTGAGGTTGGAGAAACTCAGCCTTGTCAATTGTAGTTCAAAGCAATTTCGATAATGCTTTCAAAGATCATGATGAAGCTATTGTGATGTTTCTCTGATAATTTTAGTATAGTCTGCATTTGGTCACCTAGCTCGTAAACTAGGACTTGTTGAATCTCATCATCCCTTGTAAAAAGTTTTGTTCATCTAAAATAGTATTAGTATGTTTCTTTTGTGCCAATGATAAGGATAATAAGATAGGAGTATCAAAAGGTTCATCAGGTATATGATGTTGCAATTTGTATATAATCAAGTGCTTTATATAAAAGTAAAGCTAATACCAAAGTTTGATGTTAGTTTAATGACATAAATATTTGTAACACTTTATAAGGTATATTACTACTCGCATACAATTATTGACTAGTTTCAAGAGAATACCATGTATATATAATATATATTATGAAACAATCTTCAATATTAAATGCATTATGACACTCAACTTGAATTTTATATTGTTCATTATTT
Organism: Populus tomentosa; assembly: GCA_018804465.1. Lineage (NCBI taxonomy): Eukaryota > Viridiplantae > Streptophyta > Magnoliopsida > Malpighiales > Salicaceae > Populus > Populus tomentosa. Next base: position 10,852,954 of record CM031989.1, on the reverse strand, counting down.
GTTTGAATTCGTTTTAAAATCTTAACTTGTAAATCATGAACTCTACATGTAAAAAACTCAGTTGATTTAGACATGCTAATATAAAAAGATATGGGAACAAGACATATAGACATCCTAGGTATGACCATAAACATCATATAACTAAGAGTCTGGAATGGAACTAACACTTTTTGAATCCTGGATGGATATATATTGAATATAATCTAGTGAATCGGACCATCATTATCTTCTTTATATGAATATGGAGTAAATGCTCAAAATCTACAATATGTTTGATATCAAACATAGGGGATAAGACATTAGTGAACTTAGGTGGTTACTTAATATCTATGACATGCTAGAGGTCAAGTACATGGTGTGAAGAATCATGGAGTTTATAGGGACAACTATCTTGAAACTCTTCCAACATCACATTTATATTTTAAGATAATTCTACTAGAGAGTATTGAATCTTCTTCTACAACTAAAAAAGACTCAATAACCTTATTATTAATCTTATTTTCAAACTCTTTTGGATTTATTGTGATAACCACACTTACCTATTTAGGTGATTTCAATGGAGAGTTTTTTAGAATTTCCCTTTTGACTTAACAGACATAATAGATTTTTTTTTTAACATCATTCTCAAACTCATTTGGACTTATTATGCTAAGTCTTTGTTCTTTCACTTTTTTTTTCTTGTTTTTATTGATATTTCTTGATGGTAATCCAATAAGGTGGATTTTTCAACCTTTAAAATGAAAGAATATGAATTTGATCGACTAGAAATGTTGACATATAAATTATATGTCCATAACCTACCCAAATTGACATGTCCTATTTCCATTAAAATCACATCACACCAAATCTCATCAAGGGAAAAGACATGTCTCTTAGATTATTATGGAGGTATTATTAACCCATGATACACTATATGGCTTATGATGGAAAACAAGTTTTAGTCCTAAACGAGCCACAACATTAGAAGTTATTATATTGATACAACTTTTATTTTCAATAATTTTCCTGTAATTTTTATCTTTGTACTTGATATAAGCATGAAAAATATTAGTCCTTCTCTAATCTTCAATTTCCTCGGGTTGTGTCAAGGAACATCTAACTATATCCAATCTAATTATCCCAAACACTATAATATTTTGCTTATAATTGGTTCTAAGGATATCACTCAAGGTCGAATACATGGTATAGTTGCAAACTTAAGGTTGGACGCTAGACGACTATTTACAAGCACATGTAACACTATTATAAAGTTTCAATGAGATCACTTCAATTCTTATAAGTGGAAGCTGATGAAAAGATAAAACTAGTTCTATATTTTTTTAGATTAAACAAGACTAGAATACATGAGAAAAATTGTAAGCATGCAATAATAGGTCTTTAAGTGCATACAATTAATCAAATAAAAGTTACAATGTTCCACCATTTTTTATAAGCTTCACAATTAATATAAAGTACTAAGGACTGAATTTTAATGGTAAAGATATAAGGTGAGCAAAAGTATAAGAGTGTAATGCAAGATGAGATTTTTTTTGGTCTAGGAACTAAAGAATACTATTAATGATAAGTTGAATAATAAATGTATTACAAAAAAAAATAAAACTCAACGAATCAAAGAGTTAAGTAATTTACTAACCAAATTGCTTAAAGTTAAAGATAGACTACTTGGATTATGTACATTATTATTGATGTCATGGAGCTGTTGTCATGATGTCTTGAATGACTTCATTTTAATGCTTTCACTCCCCCCTTCTCTCTCTCTTCTTACTATCACTTTTCACTTTTTTGACTTTTTTATACTCCTTTTTTTAACTTATTTTTGAAAATTAGAATAAAGAAAAAAATTGCAACACAAAAAATAAATTCTAAGGAATTTGACAAAAAATTAAAACAATAATAAGAATAAACGATATGAATCAAAAGACACATTGTCATCCATGACAATGTCACATTGCCACTACCGTTCTTCTATGTCGTCTTTTCACTCAACTAATGTTTGTTTTGTCTCCCACTAAAGTACACAACCTTAAAACAAGTCCTATCAAAGCATATTTTCTTCTTCTTATAGTAATAGAATGGTAGAATATCTTTTTATAAATAGATCTTGATTGTAACCGGTAAAAAGAAAAAAAAAACACTTTTTTATGTACTACCACTTTTTTTTTACATCATTATTGATGAAAGCTTCTCATAAGATCTAAGGTTTATGAATGATTTTTAAATTTGATAATTTGAACAAACTCATAAATCATTTAATTGTAAGATATGATACTAGTGTTGATACGGGACAAAAAAGAGAACTAGGATAAGTTAGAGGGGAGAAGTAAAAGACAAGAATTAGAAGAAAAGGGAGATAGAAAAGAGAAAGAAATGAGTTGAATAAAAGAGGAAAATTAGGGGTTAAAAAACAAAACTATGTAACTTTTTCTTTTTATCAATTCATCATTAACTAAACGCAATATTTAAAATATTACAAATAAATAATAAACCCTAAAACAACCAACCAATGGGCTCAACCCACTAAATAAAACCATCTAACATAAATACAATCTAATTAATAAAACTCAACAAAAAATTCAAATAAATTAAACAAAAAATATAAATTAAAATTCAATCTCTTAGTAGATTGGGTCCACCCTCCCTATTTATGATCTTAAGTAGTACTTCTGACAAACATATTATAGAACAAATAGTTTAGTTATTTTTTAATTTTGCCTCTATTTTTTTTTTTAAATTACAATTTACATTCTTGGTCAACTCAAATTTAAAATAAAATAAAATGATAAATTTACCCTTGTAGACAATATAACACAAACACATATTAATTTCTTTTTTAAATCATTTTCTCCTTTTTTTTTTCATCTTTTTTCGTCGCAAAAGGACTTGTAGATGTGAAATCCTAGATTTTCAACAAATGCCCAAACTTTATTTTAAAGAAAAAATAGATCTGATTTTTTTTTTTAAAATGAGATCTTAAAATATATTTACAATATTCAACATAGTTCTTTTTTTATATGTAAAGAGAAAATGTTGATTCCATTATATATGTTACTAAATGATTGAAATCAATTCATGGAAAGGGGGTTTTCTTGGATTAATGCTTACAAAGTTGATGTCCCAAGAGTCTTGAAAATTATAAAAATAATTACAATGGTCCAAACACCCTTTTATTTTTCTAAATCGAATCACCCATACCTCTTAACTTATAGGATAAATTTCTCTTCACAAGAATCCTAAATCTTAACCCATCTCCAATCCCTAACTCCATTGTTAAAGAATCCTTTTAAAATCACTTGATTGAAGTGATTATCCTTACAAAATAGAGAAAACCAATTCCATCTTACAAATAAGTTATAAGAATCATGCTTTTCGTATCCATGAAAACATTGGTTGACAAGGCATTAGACTTAATAATGTTTATTTCCTTAAATAAAAAGACATGGATTCCTTTTACAAGAAGCTCATGGAGTTGAGGATTAATGAGATTAAGTTGGGTGTAAAATGCATAATAATGATGCATGGAAAAGCTATATAATTTTTAGTTGCTCATAGCAGCTAAATATTGTTTATTGAATTTTAAAAGATATTTTAGGAGAAAGAGAAGAGGGAAGTGAAGGGGGTGACGAGGGAGAAGCTGCAAATTAGCATTTTTATACAAGTTACAATTATAAAGATTTATGATAAAAAAAAAATTCATGTAATTTCCAAGAACATTGTTGCTACCTAATTTTTAAATTTTTTAAGAAAAAAACCAACAAATAGAAAGAAAAAACGAAACCCCTAAAAAATATGTTCTTGATGTATTTGTATCATTTTCAGTGTCTTTTTCAAAAACTTTAAAATTAAAAAAAATCTATTTTCAACGTATTTTGTTGTTAATGTGTTTTTTGAGTCAACATTGATGTTACCTTTTTTTAAAAAATAAAAAATAAAAAATAAAAAAAAATATAATAAATGGGCAGAGAGATCAAAAGTGAAAAAGAAAGAAAATGAAGGACTAGAAAAAAATTAAATTGCTTGGGGACCAAGTAATTGAAAGGAAGAAGACAAAATTGTTTTGACCTATACATCAGTAGTTATACACACACACAAATATAGGGAATGTTTAGGAGAGAGGATACACAAAAAAAAAACCTAACAAAAATACCAAAAAAACTCTTTCTAAGTCACATTCTCTCTAAAAAAAACATTAAAAAAACCCTAAATCCAATTTTTTTAGGTCAGTCGCCAGTGACCACTAATAATTCATACCACAATCAACAAATCTAGCTCTCCAAGATCTCAGCCATCCATTCAAATGAGCTCACTATCTACTCATCCGCACCAAATACCAACTGTAACTCCTTCTCCCCTTAGCAACACTTCCTCTGGTCCCTTTTTTGTTGGCTAGCCATACATAAAAGGAAACATAAAACCTTTCAACCACCTTCCCTTACCCTTCCGATCAAGAACAATCCCCATTTCCTCCATAGACCACTATATTAATCACTAATCAACAAATTTTTGTGCCTCTTACTTCATTGATTTCTACTAAACCCCCTTTTAAAAATCTCCACCATGACCTCTACTGATTACATAAAATAATGGTGATCTTTTATTTCTTGTGACATTTCTTCATAAAATAGGTCAAGACATTCTTTATTCATGTTCCCTAGTGTAACTCGAATGATGGATCATTGATATTAGGTAAGCAATTTGTGAGATTGTGGATTTTGATGGAGTGGAACTTAAAGCTTCCATTCTTATTTTTAACAAGAAGGAAAGTGTTTAAGGTTCTTAACTGAATCTTTATAGTAAATCTTTAAGGCTTTTAGAAAATTTAAGGATTTTTGTAATAGATAATGAATTTGGTATAATTTAAGAAACCTAAAAGTCACGTCTACAATCGAAAGCATGCATAATCTTTAAATTAAAATGATTGGTTAAAAATGGTTGACATGTCAGGTATTTTTAAAAAACAAAATAATAATCAACAGATTTTAGATGAACACTATTATTTGCTACATTATACTTCGGTGATTTGATCAATCAATATCAATATCATTATGAAGGGGTTAATATTTCTTCATTTTAGAAATAAAGCAATATAAAAAATGTTTTTTATATCTAAAATAAACACATATTTGTCAAACATAAAGAACATTGATTGTTCATCACAAAATAAAGGAAAAAAAGTTAAAATAAATCATTATAAGAATCAATAGAGTTGGAAGAACCATTGATTGACTAAGAGTATTGAAATTGTAGTTGACTAGTCTACTAAGCAACTGGAAGTCATGATCGACCAATAGATTTTGAAAGAACGCATAACGAAAGAGATTTAGTCCTATTTAGAGTGAAAGTCCTCACTATTAACTAGGAAAGACAATTTAATTTGAACTTGATGGATACCAATTCAAACTAACTCGAATGAACGGGTTTTTTGAATAAGTTACCTTACCCGATAGGTAATGGATGTTGTATTGATATTATGAAACCCAACTCGAAACTCAACCCAAACCCAACTCAAGATATATATATATATATATATATATATATATATATATATATATATATATAACACTCATCTTTTTTTTAATCTATTATAATATGTACATATCTCAGTATTGACATAATACACACACACACACACACAACATTTATAATTTTATCATTTAATACAAACACACACACACACACACACACTTTTCAAATATTTATATTACTATTTTATTTTTTATTGAATAATAAATAATAATCATATAATATATATCCATATAGATACTCAAATCCCGATAAATAGGTTATGAATACTTAAATTTCTTTCTTGATTGATAATGTGATGGGCATGGATATAAAAAAATTTGACTTGTTGATATCCATTGTTATCCCTTATAATAACTTATAAGAAGTTAGAAATTATAGTAGGATTCACATGTGTATAATTAGAAAAGGAATTTAGCTTGTAATAGGATTTAATAAACCTCTTTATATGATATAAATATACGTATAAAATTAAATTTGCTTATGTAAATAAAATTCAAACTCTATAATAGTAGAAATAGGGCTAGATACTAGTATAAATGATGGTCAACCCAATTTATTCAATTTCAGTGATTTGTGTACTAGTTTTTCTTTTTCAAAAAGGTTTTATTTACAACTTTTTATTTATTGCTTTCTCTTAATTTTTCTACACTTAGGTTTCCTATAAACCTATCCTCCATTAAGACTCTTTTATTTTCTTTACATAGTGAAGCTTTTAAAAGTCTCCATTTCTTTTGAATAGAAATAATTATTGTCTAGTCTAAAGTTCATTCATGAAAACAAACACCATCACTATTAACTTTTTGGTTATCATTATTACCACCACTATCTCTTTATAACTATTATCATTATCATCATTTCCACCAACTTGGTAACAAAACATTCACCATTCCCACCACTACTAACACTCTAACTCTAAAGGCCAAGGTATTAAGAGCTTGTTTGTAGCTTTTATGTTTCATGCAAATCATATTTAAAGTGTGTTTTGTTTCTCTCCAATCATAGGTTTATTATATGAGACCCACTAATAATTGAGATCGAACCTTAGTTATTGGTGAAGCAGGTAATACCTACCAAAACCAGTAGTTCACTATATGGGATCAACCAATATTTATTTTTTATTTTATTTTTTAATATAATTTAATAAAGCACTCCTCATTCTTTATATACAATGTTTTTCTTTAATTTAGCTTTGTTATTCTTTAGCTATGTTATTTAGAACTAATATCATCACCAATATGACTATGAACATATAATATTATTTTCTTCTTTTATTTACACCTTTTGTCTTGCCATGAAAATATGCTATCATTTTCTTCTTTTATTTACATTTTTTTATCTTGCTTTCCATTTAAAAGGTGTTGTGACATACATGTTTGGAAACCAAATTAAGAGCGCATTTAGTATTTGTAGAATCGATTATTTTTAAAACTATTTTTTACTTGAAAATATATTAAAATAATATATTTTTTTAATAAAAATTATTTTTGATATCGATACGGAAAAACGATATAAAAACACTCAAAAAAATAATTCAAAGAAAAAAAATAAAAAAATTTCAATATTAAAAAGTGCTAAAATGCCAAACAAACACTAATTGGGTTTAACACTGTGGATGAGCTGCAGCTCACAGCCCCATTTCTACTTCAGATTGGTTTTAGATGGAGCAAGTAATATCATAAATATCATAAATATCAATAGTTGTGACCTATAGAAGTCAACATTGCACTAAAAAGAGTTCGATAGAATAACAAAAACTAAAAAGGAAAATCAAAAGGATAACGTTCATGATGGCATCAGAAGCCGAGTATTTCTGTGGATATAGATTTCATACTGTAAACACTTGAGAGAATTACTGATAACAAAGATCACACTAGCATATAAAGCTAGCTTCTTAATTTATTTTTCATCCCAATCACAATAAAAGTTGTTCAGTTTGAAACTCTTGCAAAAATTTGCAAAGATTGAAAATTCTGAAGCTCACATAGAGTACAATACAGAACAAAAGCTATGATTTATTAGCCACAGAACTTACGGAAACATTGTTTTCCTATGAGACTTGAGTTAGGATAGAGCGAAATCATCAACTATAACTGAACAAAATTGAAGCACTACTGCACAATAACCCGCTTTGCACCTTCCAAAGTGTTCTTGAGCAGCATTGCAACAGTCATTGGACCCACGCCCCCAGGAACTGGAGTAATACATCCAGCTATCTTACATGCTTCCTTGAAATCCACATCTCCCACTAACCTATAACCTGACTTTCTACTTGGATCATCTACAGCATTTGTCCCAACATCAATAACTGCAGCCCCAGGTTTAATCCAACTTCCTTTTATCTGAAAGTTAAGAAAATAAACTTACATATAAAAGGACATTCACTCCATCAAAGCCAGCAAACCAATTCCAGCATATTAGACTATTAGGAACCATGAGCTAGCATAAATCATATTTGCTTCGCATGTGAATATGGTTTGTGTAATCTTGGCACAAGCCTAAGCTTACAGAAATTGATTGACTGCACAGCAGATGCATTAATAACCAAATTGTTTATAAAGGAAACAAAAACATCACAGGAAGAGATTTTCAAAGTTGACAATGTTGTTATAAGCAATCATTAAGTCCTGTTACCATCATTGGTTGCCCTGCTGCTGCAATAATGATGTCAGCTTCACGAATGATGCTTTCTTGATCATTAGAACGTGAATGGACCACAGTAACAGTGGCATCTGCTTTCAGAAGAAGCAAGGAAACTGGTAATCCAACTATGTTACTGCGACCTACAACTACAGCCCTTTTTCCCTTTATACTTATACCACTTCGATGTAGAAGTTCAAGACAACCCTGTTGGGAGAGGAAAGAAAGTTCTGCTTAGAAAACACAGGATTATAAAAATCAGCCCGATTGGTAAACACATTCTCGTATAAGGATTGAGTTTTACGCATAGCATAATGCATAAACATTGGATATAACATATTGAAAGCAGTTCAAAACCAAATATATTATTACCTTGGGGGTGCAGGGTTGGAAAAGCGGTTCTCTGTCTTTCATTGCAAGTTTGCCGATGTTCAGAGGATGAAAGCCATCTACATCCTTTGCAAGACTAATTTCACTTAAAACTTTCTCTTCGTTTATATGCTTTGGCAGTGGCAGCTGAACCAATATTCCTGCCAATATAACAACAGATTGCTCAAAAACTGGCGTCGTAACAAAAAGATGCAATAACCAGTTTCAATAAAACCTCTGCGAAGTTTCAAAAGTTTTTCAAAACAATAAATACTTGAAGATTAAACCAACCATGCACATCAGGATTTGCGTTTAACTCATGAACCTTGGAAACGAGTTCATCTTCAGATATTTGCTCAGGAAGGTCCATGTCAAAGGACTGAATCCCAACTTCAGCACACGCTTTTCTTTTCATACCCACATAGCTTTGAGAATCCTTCCTATTGCCCACAATTACTACAGCTAACCCAGGAACCTAACCACATCAAAACATAAAATTATTGAACTCTTAACATCATAAACAGAAAAGCAGACAAAACCCAAAACAGGAACTAGTCTTAGCAACATTTTTACAGCTAGAAATGCAAAGAAAGTAGAAAATACGTGTCAATTCATTCAGATTTCTGTTTTAATTAAATTTTGCAAGATTTGTGAATACCTTGCCGTATTTCTCTGAGAGTTGACGGACTTCCTCGGCGATTTCTGATCGGATTGTTTGAGCGATGAGCTTGCCGTCGATTACGGTGGCTTTATGTTCCGATTGGGACGCCATTGAAGGAGTGTTGGAAAGGAGTCGGAGCTTGATTTTCTCACTAGTAGAAGAAGATCAGCTTGACACGAAGATTGGTGGCTGATGTGAAGAGACAAGGGGTGGGGGATGTTTGGGTATTGTAAACGGTTGTTTTTTTTTTTTTTTTTTTTTTTAAATTACTTTTAAACATATATCTAAAAATATAAAAAATAAATTAATTTAAAATAAAAAAATTCAATTTTTTTTAAAAATCTAATTAAAACAGGGATTAAACACACATAAATGATATTAGTTTTCACTTGTGTCTTGTGGCATATAAATTTTTTTTATGATACTGATGGAGTAAATAGTGATATTCTATTAATTACTTTATAAATTTATTTTAAAAAATAAATATATACAATTAGAAGAAATACAATTAAAAGAGATAAATTCTAGATGAAGATGATCTTATTATTTTTGATGAGTCATAAGTTTTTTTTTTTTTTTTAATGTTTGTCTTTATTTTTAATATAAATTTAAAAATTAATTAATAAAATATTACTAATTACTCGATTTCTGTAACATATATATGGTTTAATAAGTTAGTTTTAAGCTAGCCATGAATAAGTCCCCAAGCTACACACAATTGCCCAATTAGAGGCTCAAAGAATATGTTTTCTCAATTGAGTTTCTCACATTTCAGAAATTCTTAATTAGGACCTTCCAAATATGTTAATAATACCCTTCTAGTTAACCTATTTTGTATGGTTAAAAAATTTATTTTTTCTACTTAAAATTATTATTTTATATATTTTTGAATCGTTTTAATATATTTATGTTAAAAATAATTTTTTTAAAAATAAAAAAAATATTATCTTGATATATTTTTTTTTAAAAATATTTTTAAAAAATAATTGCAATCATACTCACAAACACTCTTTAAATATAAATGAAATGTTTTTTATAATGACTGATTGAGAATTTTTTATACGATGGGATCTGATTTATTAACAAGCATAGGGGATTCGATTTTGAAAAATGCTAGTAGATTGACATTAATACAAGTTACATGATGTAGGAGCTTTTTAAGAATATATATATATATATATATATATATATATATATATATATATATATATATATATATATAATTTTTTTCTTTTTAGTTTTGAAAATTTTATTTATTTTTATTTTCTTATTTAATATCATTAGACTTTTCTATTTTTTTTTCTATATAAAAATTGTGGTAGCTTTTTAATAAAAAAGACTTGAAAGAATAAAAATTAAATATTTTAAATGTCTAACTTATAAAAATCCTTTTATCCTGTGCTCCCACTTCTCTTTTCTAAATACGAAAAAAAGGCCAAATATTATAAAACAAGGAAACCAAGGTGTACAATTCCTAATCAAGTAACACTACCTATGTATAATCAACTCATATTACATACGCTATTCTTTGAACCAAAACTTAACATTGATCAAATAAGTATAATGAATTAACTTTAAAAGGTATAATTTAATTAGTTAAGTTTTAGATTTGTTTTTTAAAAATCACTAATTCGAGTTTTATAAACTTTAAGGCTATTGAAGACTTATATGGTCATTAATTTCAGAACCCATGAGATTAATCGAGATACACATAAGCTGGCCCGGACACTCATATTAATAATAAAAAAAACATAGTAAATTAGTAATTATTCTTATATAAATAAGAAAAGAAAAGCTGAAATTGATCCTGAATAGTTGAATCAACCAAGATTTAAGGAATTTTAATTAATCAAGATTAATAATCAATTAAATAAAAGTGATTAATTATAGAAGTTGAGAAGATTCAATCACAATTAGAATGAAGTTCCTCGACATATTAAAATGATAAGTATTATGGGTTAGTTAGGATTCCTGTAATTATAAATAAAGAAAAAATTAGATTGTATTAGAATTTAAATATATAACCTTTTATTTTAAATAAACAATCTGGATAGAATTAAAATTATATGTTTAGGTATAACTCAAATACTATACCAAGATAAATGAGTCATTCAATTACTAGAAAATATGTTCAGGCTAATATATACAAGTTTTTATTTCTTTATGCAATTACCTTTAACAATTTATTTTTTTGCAAATTTATTTTTTATTGCTTTCTTTCCAACTTTGCTTTTTCTGCTGTGAAGCGCAGACAATTGTTTAGAGCGTGTTTGGCAGTGTGGTAGCGGTTGCTTTTCAAATAGCTTTTCGTGCCGAAATACATGCCAATGATGTTTTTTCATTTTTTAAAAATTATTTTTGACATCAGCACATCAAAACGATCCAAAAAGTACAAACCGAACTCAATTTTAGCAAAAAAAAAAAAAAATTAAATTTGGACAAAACACCGTTTGGAACGCAATGCTAAACGGTGTCTTAATCAGGCTAAAGTTGCTCTGTGTCCACACAACACAGAGCATCTTTTACAGAAAATAAAAACATATCAACTGTATACTAAAACCTTCATTTATTGGAATTAATTTTGAAGTTTTTCTTCAAAAAAATGTCTTTGGTTTTTATTTTATTTTTATTTTTTAAGGAATATGCATATAACTATTAAAGATGTATTTCAGGAGCTCCCGTGAACTGAATAAAGAACATATCCTGAGACCCATTTCTAAAATTGAAGTCATGGCTATATTTCCTCATAGTTCAGCCATTATGTTGCTGAAAGTTGAATCCCGAACAAAATCAAATTGAAGAAGAAAAAAAGAAATGGAAGTAACTCCAACTTGCAATGTACATTCATGAACAAAATATCATCTGTACTTTTTGTATTTATTAAATTGCATCTAGTGACAAAAATCAGGTTGATGATTGAAAATTTAGGGTGTTTTTGTTTTTTTATCTATAACACAGCAAGATATTTGATAATATTTCGTGGCCCACTAAAAAATTGTTTTAAAATATAGTTTTTATGAAGCAGTTTTTATATGTTTTTTTTAATTAAATTTCATAAAACCTTATTTGTTTTTAGATTTTAAAAACGTTTTTAAAAAAAATAAAATTTTTTTTACTTCAAATTGATATATTTTTGATGTTTTTATATTATTTTGATGAATTTATATCAAAAATAAATTTAAAAAATAAAAAAAAATATTATTTTAATACATTTATAATTAAAAAATACTTTGAAAAACAACCACAACAACACTTTTACCAAACTTTTGACACATGTTTTTTGCTATACATAAACTTCAATTATAATTTTTATCAAACATATATCTAAATCCAACTAACTATCATAAACTATACTTTTTTAAGATTTATGTTTTTAAATCATAACCATTCAAGCTATAAAAAAAAACGCATGACTCTTAATGAAGGTAACGAATTAATGATACTAGCTACGAACATGTCCCAAAGCTAAAAGAAGAAAGCCTTATATCTAGCAGGAATCTATTAGTTTTGACTCTCGTGGCTGATTCCGATGCAGTATTCTTCTTCCTTTCCTTCATAATAGGAAATTGGCAAAATCTAAAGTTGTCAAGCAATAAATATAGCTCTACAAATTGAATTGCATCACACAGAAGCACAACCGGCAGTACTGGCCTAAACAAAGGAACACCGGAGAGTTCTCACAGCTACCTAGACATTAGCCGGAATATTTACTGCTACATGACAACGGACTATATAGCATGTCAAAGCTTGACAAATAAGAAATTCAATGGCATGGACTTGAACGTTAAACGAGCAAATTCCAAACGTCAGATATATCAAAAGGAGCTTGACTGCTACATGTTATGTGAGTGTTCATAAGAAGCGAAGAAAACAGCAGAACGGAGCTGCGAAGCATTATATATTTGAGGGCATTGAAACTCTTTAGCAAGCATCTACGATCAGAACTAAATTCATCATCACCCAAAAGTTTATGATCTTACGCACCGTCATGGAGTCTCAAAGCTAACAAATATGTAATGGTGAACATTCAATTGTAATATAGTAATTTAATGAGATTAAAACAATGCCAACAGCACTCAAAAGTTCTTGTCTCAAGCAAATTAATGAGATTAAAAATCCAGGGAATTCTAAATTCAAGTGGAGAAAAACTACTGGTATCAAATTAACAAGAGGGATTTTTGTTTAAGGTTGACACCCAATTCTGAAAACTTCCATCTACCTCTGGCTTCAAGACTATAGAGAGATTGACGGAGGCCCTTGGCTCGAGCGGTAAGCCTAGAGTTTCCCTTGCTCCTGTCTCCGAGCAGTTCTCGCCACATTCAATCACAAATCTCCGCAGCATGGGAGCTTTTCTTATGAGATGCTTAGCAAAAATGATCTCCTCCTCTTTCCCACAGAATCCTTTTATCTTCACCAACTTCAGGCTATGTGTGATGCTATCATGCAGCTCCCTTTTCTCCCAGAACATGGAAGGAGGATATGGTAGTTCCCAGTCGGAAGGCCCCGTACTGTTGGGCTTATGAAAAAGAAACAAAAGATTCGTCGAATTAAGGACAAATGTGTGTGTGTGTGTGTTCTCCAGTAGCCAAAAAAACGAAGAAAAAAAAAAGGACATTAGAAAATCCTACTTACTGGAATGCTGATACCGAGTTTCTGCAAATGGGTGCATAGTCTGAAGATGTGATCTAAGATGTGTTGTTCCATTTGACTGTCCAAAGCTAAACTGATAGATAGAGTGTGCAACTGCCCAAATGGATTGGAGCACTTCACAAAACCATTATTAGGCTTTTGCTGCTGCTTGAAATGATGAACAGAAAGAATAAGCAAAAATAAAATAATATAATAACATTATTCTTCTCATCATCCACAAACCATATATTTAAAACTTGAAGTAAAATTAATTAATCAATGAAGTTAAACCTGGAAAACTTACCAAGAGGCCACAGCAACGCTCAAGAAAATCTATGATCCTGGAATAGATTTGTGTGCTTTTTTGGAGTCGACCACCATCAGAACAAAATCCAAACTCCACGAGACTTGGAGTATTAATTTTCATATTTACCGAGCACGAAACTGAATTAAGCACAAGAATGCTGAGGCCCTCGGCCTCGATATCAACTCCTTCCAAATCCAAGTCGTTAAGTTTCAAAGACTTGAGCTTCTTATCATGGATCTCTATCTTTTTTAAGCCAGTGCAAGAACAAAGACACAAATCCTCCAAGAACATGCAATTTAAAATAACCCGAGAGAGAGTTTTATCATCAAGATTCACCGAAACGAGCCTTAAGGTTACAAGATTACGGCAGCTTTCAAAAGGAGAAGCATCTTTAAGCCTATATCCCTTCAATTCCAAAACATGTAGGGTTCTACAGAAAAATATACCTGGAGGAAAATTGCACCGAAACCTATCGGATACAAAGAGTTGTTCGCACACGAGGGAGAGTTCTTCGATGAGCTTCTTCTCTTTAAGGTTTTTGATCAATCTTTCAACGAGACCAGATTTAAGATTATCTTCTATGTGAGAAATACTGCAAGATACAAGTTTTGTTTCATGAGAATCAATGACCCTTTCAACTAAACCTGTGGCTCGTGAAATCTCGTCATATAGCCTCTTTCTGTCATAGTTTCTGAAACTCGCACCCCTGTCGTAAACATCTATGCAGGATTTGGTCAGAAAGTTTGTATCAAAGTGAAGGCAAGACGAAGATTTCCATATGTTTTTCCATCTTCCTGACAAGATGCTTGTTCGTATGCTTTCTGCGATACTTAGATGTGAAATAATCCGAGATAAAAGTGCGTCAGGAAGGCTGCTAATTTGATCAACACCTTCAACATCCATCTCCATAGCTGACAAGCAAATTATACAAAGAAAAACCCTAAGTATATGGATTCGATATTTTGAGGATGAATTTAAAAGAGTAATGAAGGGATGATAAATACTACGAGAAGTAGAATTTTACTGAACTTCTACTATTCTTTATTATGACTTTGGAGATTTATGAGTCCAACCTGTACCAGAGCCATAACATGAGCAAAACTCCAAGAGGTAATTTTTTTTTTTTATCTAGCTGTTAAATATTGGCACATGTATGCTCACACCATGGAATTTTCACTAATAAATACTATGGTCCCAAAATGCTTTTGAAAACTTTATTTTGGTCCTTGCATTTTATTCTATAATAATAAAAATCCAAATTACATGTCAAATCGTAAACTGCTCAAAATTAGTCAAATAATTTTTAATGGGTCTATAGATAGAGTTGAGTAAATTTAAATAATATACTCTTTTAAATTTAAATTTTTCATTACATGTCCACTTTCTCCTCCAGCTGACGACGGCCAACTTCCTCACTAGTCCAACTTCAGTCAACGATAGCAGCTCCAGCCAAAGAAGACCGACGACATCCTCTTCTCTTCCAGCGACATTGATGATGATAGCCCAGCCTCTCCTCATTGTTTTCTCCAGCATTGTGAGTCAAAAAAATATGCCAACTGGTCGAGTTGTCATTCAATAGATTTTGGTTAATTCTTTCTATTTTGAATGACTTGAATTGCTTTAGATGCGTCACAGATTAGTTTTTTTAAGTTTCCCCATTTGTCTTTCTTGTTTTTTTTAGAATAGTAAGGGTACATATGGTTCTCTAAGCACTGAGAATGGAATGGAAATAGGATTTCTTTCCAATTCCAAGTGGAATTTCTTCTTTTAAACATATACATGAGTTAAATATTATTCATAAAAAAATCAACCGATTTGCGACAAAGTTATTGATGTGTATTTTTAGATTTTAAAATTTTAGATAGGCTACCATATTGGATAGGTGTTGCTAAATTATATTTTTTTAAAATAAAATATAGTGATAATGTTATTATTTTTCTTCATCAAATTTGTTTAGAAGAGGAAAAGAATGATAGTGAAGACAAAGACAAATATGAGCGCTATTGGTTGCAGTGTCTTTAGATGCCGACCATGACGAGGAACCTCAAGCACCCTCTCTTAATATAGGATCGTCGAGTGTGAGTGCGACTCACAAAGCGGGTGTACCTTCTAAGTGGGATGTTTACACAAGGAAATATATTGCTTAGTGGAAGCTCGACCATAAAATTTAAGTTTGTTTTTCTTTCTTGCACGAAGAAAAATTAAACAACAATGGATAAAGTTTGAATAATTAATTTTAATGAACAAATTGAAATTCAGGTTTATAAATATTGATGCTACTTACATAATAACATTGGTGATGAAATCGTCAATGAAAATACATTTGTTTCAACGCAATCAAATTTTTAGAAATCCTAAATGAAAGCCAATGATTGACACTTGTTTTGAAAAGCTCAAGGTTAGTATATACATAAACAATTATTTTTTTTAATATTCAATCCGATTAGTTTTTTAATTTTAAAAAACTAATTATTTTAGGAAACTAACATGTAATGAAAACTTTAATTAGGAGGAGATTGATAATGATGTGACCAGGTGAGTGTGAGAGAATCATAGAACCATTAGATAAGATTGAATTCAAATTGTGAATTTTTTAAAAAACAAATATTCAAATTTAATTTTTTGTTATCTTATTCGATTTTTTTTATGAACTAAGTTGCTTGATTTCTAGTACGATTCCCAGATAAAAGCAAAGAAATATGCAAAAGATAAAAGTCTTTTAGGCTGGGAATACATGGCCATGTCTAAGGATTTGAAACCTCCACATGTCACAGAAGGTATCTGAGACTGTTATCTCTAACATGTGATGTCAGAGAGTTTCTTGAGATGGTCATAGTCCCGTTTAAAGCACCAGACCAATGACATTCATGTTTTCATGACCACACACACTAGAAGATCCATGCCATTCATTTCATATGTAAAACAAATGGTAAGATTTATGTTTTATTTGATAATATTTTTTAAAATTGTTGTATTATATGAAAAAAATTTAACTAACAATATTTTTTTTTTTTGCAGGCTACAATAGTTGCGCACAATCTAAGACCGACCAAGCTTTTTGTTTAAACCAACATGCAAAAGGAGGATATATAGAAAAAAATCTAGTGGCTTATGGATAGCCGAGTCGATAAGCTCATTGTAAGTAGGATTTGAACATTTCTTCTTTATATTTGATGACATGTTTTTTTTTTTCAAGAAACATATAACTTTTTTCTATATGTCATCTTTCAACCCATCTAGAACTCGATCTAAATTTGTGGTTGAACATTGGATCTATCAGTGAAACATATAGAAATTAGATTTATGGTATCTCCAACATTATGGTTGGGGATAAGATGGTGGGTCATAGTGTCTTGATTGTTGGTATCCCGCAATTCGGATGGAGCTAGTAGTCACTCGCCATCCAGGCGCATACAAGAACAAGTTCAATCTAAGATGACCCAATTTAGGGTTGAGATGACTGAATTGAGGGATAAATTGAATGTCATCGAACAACTATTGACAACTCTCACTAGTATTTGTGATCCACCTTGTTGCATTCCTAGTTCTTATGAATATCCGTTTTTGTCTCCTCATCTAGTTTGTGCTATTTAGATAGATAAATTGCATCTAATAATATTTTTTTAATTAATAATAGAAGTTTTGTTTTTTATTTTAATTTAATTTTGTTTTAATTTTAATTTTAATTTTTTTATTTTTAAATAATTAAATATAATACCAATGGAATTACCATCAATTAATTTTTTTGATAATATACATATAAATGTAATTATCTGACAAATGAATTCTTTTTAGAATTCATAAAATGTTATTTTTTTGTGAGAGTCTTTCAAAGAAATTATAATTAATCTCCATCTTTTATGATTGAAGTTTCAAAACCAATCTCTTATCATTATTATTATTAATAGCAATGTATTTGTGGTGTCCATCCAACATGGTTTGAATGAACGAATGTAATGGAAAAGCATCAAAGCAGCCATTGTGGATTGAAAATAAAGGAAATCATAAAATATACTGTTAGGAGGTAGGAATAGGCATGTTAAACATCAACAATGGCGATTATTACATTGTAGCAGAAGCAGGAAGACAATATAAAAGGCCAAGTTAAGGGGAAAAGGCATGTTCAAATCATATGGGTGACTGAAGGGTGCTTGTCGAAGAGATTCCTGTGAATTCTTTGTTCCATTCCGAAGGAGAGAAAAAAAAGGTGTGGAAAATAGAGGGGAGCATTCAAAAGCTGCAACAATTATACGTAATAAGAAAGTTTAACAAACAACAAGAACAATTTCTTGAGCTATTAATTTAACCATTCAAAAGAAGATGGAAGGGCAACCTAAGATATTAACCAGAGTACATTGAGTTTCTTTTTTCTTTTTCTTGGAAATTTAAGATCTAAACCAGCAGGGGCAGCATGGATGAAACACGGAACAAAGTAGCAGAAGCAGCAATGGGAGGAGTAAAGTTCCTTGGGAACCAACCCTCGTTTTAGGATACGTATTAAGATAATGATTAACGTGATTCAAACTACAAAAAAATTATATGTTAGAAGTTTTATTTGGACCAATTATAAGATCAAGAGCAAGGAAACTTAAAGATGCATTTAATGGATTTATTCAAAATATTTACACTAAGATAAATTTTAAGAAGGTTACATTTTAACAAGTGATAATCAAACCTTAGTTAATTTAATCTACGTATAAGAGGAGCTGGGTCCATCTACTTCATGAGCTAATTAATTTTGAGAGCTAGATGCTTATTTTTTATAATGTATAGTTTTATGCTAACAATCGTAATTATCTATTGGATATCGGCCAGGCCTTGCAATAACGTTCAGAATATATTGAGCGTGACTTATATTAGTTTTTTAGTTGATTTATGAATTTATTTTATTTTATGTAGAATGTTTTTTTTATTTTTCCAGTCTTTTTTAGAACATTTTCATCTAATATAAATGGTATTATCTAGCTTCTATTTAGTTTTTTTTTTTAAAAAAATTTATTTTGTGTTTGTGAGAAGATTCTACTATTTTGGTTCTTCATTAAACTATTTTGATTTATCAAAGAATTAACCAAGTTTTATGGCATTCTATATGCTTCTCTTTTGTGTCTCTTCATAGGCATTGGTTTGGGGGTTTTGTTTTTATAGTATGGTTGTCTCAATATAGGTTATTGTTGTGTCAAACTCAATCACAAGCTTGATTTTAGCTTTCCTATGAAGAGTTAATTTGATTGTGAGTATTTGGATCATTATATCCATGTGGTACATCGATTGGTATCAAAGCAAAACTCTAAAATCAAGTTATATTTCTTTATCTTTTAGTTTCTATGATATTTAATTGTTGTCATCACCTAGAACCTAGTTGCGACAAAAGTTAAAACAAAAAATATTATTTACTATATGGTTATTTAAAATAAGGGCATGCATTTTGAATTCTAATATGTTAAAATGGATTTATATTGTTATAAAAGCCTAGTAAGACATTTTATCAACAATATTATAAATATCTTAAATATGAGTGCTAATTACATACAAAAATTAGATTGCAAATGAATTTCAATTCAAAATTACATTTTTATTACTTAAACAAGAGAGATTCTAAATATCTATTACTCTGCACTAGGTTGCAATATACCTTAAATTGATTTAACATGTGAAGTAAATAAAATTACATAATAAAACATACAAAATAACAAGTCAATTTAAATAATATGCCATAGTCTTAATTGATCATTTCAAGCAATTATATAATCCTATTGAACCATCTTGCCAAGTTATATATTCGAGTCATCAAACAAATTGCTACCACCAACCTATTATTAGGAACTAGTTTTCATTGCCTACTACCAGGCAACTAATTATAGTTTCTCATTACCAGGTAACTAATTCTACGCGAATGATAATTAAAATAACAAGATACCACATTTAAAGAATTCATAGTTATTTGACTAAATAAGTTGTTAAATAAAAGTGTCAACGTGTTAATCATCTACCTGACATTTAAGCTTTAGATGTATTGCCTTGTGGTTGTACTCCTCCTGCAACCTATCTTATATCAACAGGAATTTTAAAATATTACATTCTATCCATTTATTATGGAAACCTCTTTCCAAATTGTAACATCCATATTTTTCTTAATCAAGTAATGCACAATTTTGTTTCTAATTTTAAGAAATCATAAATCTTTTTTTTTTAATAATAATAGTTCATTGTCAGTTAGAATGATCAATCGATTAACATTGGTATAACTAATCAGTTGACCGAATACTACTAAATTTCTTTAGTGTTCTTAATAGTCTAACAAATAATTGATCGATTAAATTAGATAATAGCCAATTTCATTGTTCCTCCTATCAATTAGACGACCAAATTATTTGGTAATCCTAAACGGTCAACTGATTTGTACAGTGCATTAGATATCAATTCAATTTTTAGTTATTTAATTTTTTGAATTGACATAATATGCATTCTATTTTCATGTTAAATATTATCATAAAATCATAAGAACAACATTTCAAACAATCAATTTTTATAACTTAATTTTTAAATAACACTAATGCATTCAACATTTCATATATCCCATAGTAATAGAAACTAATCTCCTTAAATGAGTTCCGTGCCTTAAACATATGCTAATTCAAGGGAAGAATGAAAGAATGACCCAAGTTCTCTTCACTTCTATTTTTTTCCCCTTCAATCCCTCTAAAACCCTAACTTTCAAGCTTTTAAACTCTCTAACCCATCTAAATTTTTCTTTTTGATCATTTAATAACCCTTTTAATCACTTTAATTTAGTCTTTTCTAAGTTATTTCATCAAGAATTGAGAAGAAGAAATAAAAAAACTCTAACCCCCTTTTTCTTCTTGCAGAAGGCCAACCATAAAGGTGGGAGGGGGTATTTATATATTTTTATTGTTTACACATTGACCTCACTTTGTTTTATATATTTCATTTTGTCCCCACTAATTTTTTTTTTTGAGAAATTATATATTATCTTTTCATTTTATTTAATTTCACCCTTGTGTCTAATTATTTTTTTAATTTAATTTAACCTATTTTATCTTCAAGTTAAATTTTAATATTTTATTAACTCGGGAAAATTCTAATTGGGGTTTACATGTATAAGGAGACATATTTTAACTTTTTACTAGGGGAAAATTCTAATATGTTCTTTGTGACCATAATACCATGTGACAACTTTTTATTTTTTTTATTTTTACCCTATTCTCAAACTAAACATGTTTTTATGGGTTTGTCGTAATATTGGATGCGACAATCTCTTTTTATTTTTGTCCAATATTTTTCTTTTGTAAGTAAAAAATAAAAATTGAATCGAAACAAAATAATTTGCTTGCATAGTTCCTTTTCTTTTTTATTTATCTAGAGCCGCCCTTTGTCATGGTCTATTGGATGGACTAGTTTTCAAACCCAATCATGTTGGAGTTGGCTAGGCATGTCCTGTTTGACCGAGCAGTCCCAAATGTGATCTAGTTGTCCCATTTAAGAGTGTGTTTGGTATTGCAGTAGCTGTTGTGGTTATGGTTTGAAAAAAGCTGCTTTATAAAAAGTACTTTTAATTGAGGTTGGTTTGAAAAAATAAGTGTTTGGTTAAAACTGTAGTTGAAATTGAGGTTAAAGAAAAAGTAGTTTAATGTGTTTGGTTAAGAATGCTTTTGAAATTGAGGTTATAAAATAATTTAAAATAATATATATTAATATTGATGGTTTTAAATTTAAATATTGTAGAATTAATTACTCCTATTACATCATGAAATAAAAAATACTTTATATAAAATATTTTTTATTATTCCATTAAACTATTTATAATTCCATTACATATAAAATTTATCCGATAAGAACTACAGTTTTCATAATTTTTTGAGCGTAGATAAAATATTATCATGTATAAAATTAATATTACAGTGCGAGTGAATTTAATTCACTCTAAACTAGTATTTTTCTTCATAAAAAAAACTGTTAAAAAAATTAACACCCTTAATAAAAAAAAAATAAGAAGAAGAAGAAGAAGCACGTGAATAGTGCAATTCACTCCAAGTAAACAGTGTCTAATTCACATGGATACTGTTCATCTGGAGTGAACAGTACCCAGGTGAATTATATTCACCTGCTTGCAGACGTGAGAAGCAGCTCTCTTCTCATGAAACACCGTTTCAAGTAATAATACACATGGGTCCCACATGAAAAGCAGTTAAATTTTTTGTTACCAAACGTTATGTTTACGCGGTCAACTTTAAAAGCAGAAGTTACTGCGTAAACAAACACCAACTAAAACTTGATTTGACTCCAAAAGAAATTTTAAGTCGTCATCATTTTAATATTTGCATAATACAATAAGGTTTAAACAAGAAACAACGAATTGTCATATGAGAAAATTATTTTTTAAAAAAAAGATTTATAAGGTAAAATAAAAAGACAACATTGTATTGGTTTAACCTTGATGAACCTAATTAACACTAACCATAATCATGCTTTCAAAGTCAAACCATGTGATCAACATGGAAAAAATGAAAATATCATCTAACTTATAAAAGGCTATCTTCATGCTGAGATTCTAATGACCATTTATTTATTTATTTTATCTTCTCCCACCAGCAATTTGTTTATTCTCATGAATTAATTAATATAATGACTACAACCATAAAGAATCCAAACAAAATGAATATTAGACTCCGTTTATTTGCAGGAAATTAGTTTCCTTTTAGAAAGTGAATTCCGGAAAAAGTAAATTTCAGAAAAGTATTTTCTAATGTTTGGTAGTGTTATGGAAAATAAACTGAAAAACACTTTCCAGTGTTTGGTTGTGTTATGGAAAATAAACTGGAAAATAATTTATTAATGAATTAATTTTTTTTCAAGTTTATCTAACATATATAAAATATTTAATATAAAATATTTAATCACTTACAATAAAAAAAATTGAAATCTAAAAAGTATAATGATGAATTTTTTTATTATATCCTATATTTATACATAACTTATTTTATAAAATATAACTATATATGTCATATCATATTATAGAGAAATAAGCTTGTGAAATATTTTTTTTACGTAAAACCTATTAATATATTTTTTTCAATTTTAAAAGCTTAAAATAAGTTTTTTTTTTTCATATGAAGAAAGCCAAATTAGTTTATGGTAAGAGTTATATATTTGGGTTTTTTTTTTTGGTATAAAGAATTTTT
This sequence comes from Populus tomentosa, assembly GCA_018804465.1. Classification (NCBI taxonomy): domain Eukaryota; kingdom Viridiplantae; phylum Streptophyta; class Magnoliopsida; order Malpighiales; family Salicaceae; genus Populus; species Populus tomentosa. Next base: position 10,829,628 of record CM031989.1, on the reverse strand, counting down.
TAAAAGATAAATACATACAAAAATGTTTTTATAGGTTTTTTGGATAAATATTTTTTTTTATACAGGTAAAGGCAATTATCTCTTTAATATTTAAAAAAGAAAAAAAAAAAGCAATCCCCACCAAAATTATTACAAAACCCCACCAAAATAAATAAATAAATAAAACCAAATTATTACAAAACCCCACCAAACATGCCTATCACTACAAGCACTCCCTCTTCATAACCGATCCCAAACATTTTTTTTCCTCCTTTTTTAATATTTCTCTCATTCATTCATTCCCTTCCAATCTCACTCAAAATGAATTCAAATTTTACAACAACACACACAAGCAGAGAGTAATTATCATAAGAAATGGCGATGGCAAGGGCAAGCTCTGGCCCGCATACCCCGAGCGATTCTATGTAGCTGCAGCATACGCTGGATTTGATGGATCTCACAATTCCACCAGTTAGTATTGCAGACCATCCCTACTGCCACCATTGTAGCATGATTATGGAGACGGTGCTTCCTGCCTTGCGGGACTGTCATTTAGCTCAAAAGGTTTGGAATAGCCTGGTAAATTGTGGAGATAAAAAGGAGTTGTATTATGCAACTTTATCTTCATGGATGATCCAACAGTTGCTATTAACACAGGATGATGCACTTCAGTTTGAGTTGAATTACGGGAGAGTCATCACTGGTCCAGAGCTCGCTAATCACCATGAAGGAGATGTGCATGGAGAGCCTGAGGATGATGATGAGAGGCCATTGTTACTAACAGAATCACTCCCTGAAGGCTATTACCAAAAAGAAGCAGCTCTACACGAAAATAATAAGCAATTGCAGCGGCGGCCATGTGTCACCAAGTCACCAACTAGAGAATTTGTCACTTTACCAGACAAGCCATTTGCAGGCTTTAGCAAATGGTGAAAATCTGGCCAGTGGGTATAGCAATTTCCCTGGCTTGGATGCTTTGGAG
>CM031989.1:10467606-10828285 GCA_018804465.1 Populus tomentosa | reverse complement strand
CATCCTTCTTAGGCACAAGTAGCACGGGTACAGTACACGGGCTCATACTCTCATGAATGTAGCCCTTTTCCATCAGCTCATCAATTTGCCTTTAAAGCTCCTTTGTCTCCTCAGGATTTCTTCTATAGGTTGGTCGATTAGGAATTGAAGCTCCAAGTATGAAATCAATCTGATGCTCTATCCCCCTCAATGGTGGTAATCTGTTAGGAGTATTATCGGGGAACACATCATTAAACTTCTGTAACAAATAAATAGCAACACTAGGCACAATATGATCAAGATCATTAGTATTAAAGTAAGCCTTTTTGTACACAAGTAAAATCATTGGCTTGTTAGTGAAAAATATATATCTGACCTCACCCTCTATAGCATAAAAATTAGGTTGTTTCTTGAGTTTTTCCATAAAATTCTCATCACCCTTGCTGACTTTCTTCACTCCTCTTGTCTTACCTCCACTCTCGGCCAGATTTGGGTGTTTTTGAGTTGTGGTCGAATGGTTTGATTTGTTTGGAGTGTTGGTCGAATATTTGCTTGTGTTTGGATAGGTGGCCGAATAGGTTATAGAAGTTTAGGTTCTAGCTGAATTTGATGGTCTTCTCTCCCCTTGTTCCTTACCTTGATTTTCTCTCCCTTTCGCCTCATGCTCACTTTTTAGCTTTATTTGATAATCATACACCTGTTTGGGTGTAAGAGGTACAAGAGTGATGGTTTTACCATTTTTTACAATGGTATACCTATTTTTAACACCATCATGAATTGTCTTTCTATCATATTGCCATGGTCTCCCCTACAAGATGTGACTTGCTTGCATTGGTACCATGTCGCACAGAACTTTATCAACATATTTTCCAATAAATAATGGAACCATAACCTGTTTAGTCACTTTCTCTTCATCACTATCATTCAGCCATTGCAATCTATATGGTTTAGCATGCTTAACAGAACACAAATTCAGTTTACTAACAAGGGTGGTACTACAAACATTAACACAGCTTCCACTATCTATAATTAAACCACACACCTTTCTTTGTACATAACAATGTGTATGGAAGATGTTCTCCCTTTGTTGATTAGTATCATCTTCCTTTACCTGAACATGAAGTGTTTGCCTTATAACAAAGGACTCCTCAACCGGTAATGTAAACTCATCCCCGTCACAATCCTCTAATGGTGACATGCCTTCACAATCAGATTTGTCACTTTCAGATTCCATATCACCATTACCTTTAATCATCATGATTCTTTTGTTTGGACACTCTGAAGTATAATGTCGATGTTCCTAACACCTGAAACATTTAACATCATGTGTACGTTTAGGTTGAGTTTTATATTTACCTTTGGCATCAGTAAGGACATCAAGTTTAGCCTTTGGTGGTTCAGTTCTAGAAGGAACAAAGGATCTTGGCCAGACAGTACCCTCTCTCTTTAGATTCGGCTTCCAAGATGATGAAGAACTTGAATTAAGTGTTGGCTAAGCATGCCCCTTCCTAAGTTATATCTCCATCTTCGTAGCCATGTGAACCATGCCCTCTAGTTCAACATAGTGTTGTGGCTCAACCACATTGGCAATGTCCCGATTCAACCTATTAAGAAATCTATCCATTGTGATATTCATCTACTGTCTTATAGCCTTGATTCAGACTTTGAAGCTTCAGATATAAGTCTCTATAATAGTGGTTTGTCACAAATCATCTCCTTATTAAGACTTTCATCTCCCCTCAAGTCTGAACGGGTCGCTCTCCATTCCTCCTTCTACTGATCACAATCTGATCCCACCAAATCAATCCATACTTCGTAAACTCAATTATCACCAATTTCACCTTTTTCTATTCAGAATAGCTATGGCAACAAAAATCCAATCTACCTTTTTCTCCCACTCCAAATAAGCCTCGGGATCTTTTTACCTTGAAAGCTAGGAATTTTCAATTTAATGGTGTCCAAGTCCCCATCCATATCTTCATAAGTTCTCATGCCATGAAAATTCACATTCCTCCTAGCCCTGTTCGGTCCAGACTTGATTCCTTGGCCAATATATGCAAAACATAGTCATCTCCACCCACATCTGTGTTTTCGTCAACAAACTCTTCAAAATCAGATCTGACATTTTGTATGGCTATACGGACTGTATTTCCCTAGTGATTAGCCCCACTATTTTGTTGCTTTATTGAATTCACCTTATTTTTCAGATCCTTGTACGTCCTAGACAAAAACTCAAGGTGCTGGCCTATGGTTCGCAATTGGAAAGCTACGTCAGCGTTTTGTGTCGTTGATTCGTTGTTTTCAAACATTCTTTGAATCTACAAAATTTGGTTAGTAGCACAAAATATATCCTCACACCTCTCGTGTATCACACAAAAAAAAAATCAAGGCTTTTCACTCTATTAAGCTCACTATGCCTTTTACCTCACAACTTGCTTTCTTTTGGTTCTTTAGGAACTAAAATCAACAAATCAAAGTCAGTAGCTTTTGCAGCGCACTCTAATTATAATTTTCAGACTCTAAAATCAATAAATATACTGAAAACAAAGCAAAACAAAACTATAATTATGATTTTACGAGTAGCAATGCAAATTCGTACAAACTATGGACGAAACGAAGGCATGAAATAAAACAGAAGCGAATATTAGCGAAAAAAAATTAATTGACTCCTAGATAACCCAAATATAATAGAAACAAAAAGATTTAGACAAAACTAAATAGTGAAGATCATGTTTTGAAACTTGACGCAAATCTAACCTATTACGCAATTTTTACATAACAGAATTGAAACCCAGACCAAACGATCTTAAAATGACCTCAAATTCAATATTTAGTGTTATAATACTATGAAAACACTAAAACTTAATTTATAGGTAGTTCTCTTATATTTAGGTACCCAAACCCCTTGTATGATCAGTTTACGGCAGAATTGAACCTCCAATTAAAACCTCCCGAAGCCGATATCAAAATAATCCCAAATTTAATATATGGCGTGATGTCATACCCAATACATAGAATATGAGGTTTCAATAGATTCTAAGGTGGTTTGCTTATGGTTCATTAAGAGTAGTGTTTTTACGGCAGAATTGAACCTCGAATTAAAACCCCAAGCAAACAATATCAGAATAAGCCTAAATTTGACATATGATGCAATCTCACCCCCAATAGATTGAATATGAAGTTTAAATTGATTTCGAGGTGGTTTGCTTATGGTTCACCAAGAGTTGTGTTTCTACGGAAAAAATTAAATGGTCCTTCAAATTTCAACTAATCCCTCTCTCTCTCTCTCTCTCTCTCTCTCTAATAAACTAATATGATTAGAGATAGTAACTAGATGAAATATAATCTTTTTTTTTTGCTTAGATGACGCAGACACGAAGAACAAGAAGATGGACGCAAACACTGAAAAACTTAAGGGAACACTAAAGAAAAAAAACAAAAATAATAGAATGATATGACCTTGTTTCAGAGACTAGCTCTGATACCAACTGATGCGAACTTCTTGATTACGTGGTCACTTAACCCACAATCAAGATTGAGATCTGATCCTGGAAAGTCGAAATAGGTCTGATAAGAGTGTGACACAATGAAAACCTGCCCCAAGGCACCAACACTATTGGAATGAGTAGAATGACGCCATAAAGCCAGTTAATTTTCGATAAGTCAGATTCAGTGCGTTCAAGAACTGAAAAATACAAGAATCACTCTCACACGTTAAAACTGAAAAATTCAGAAGTAATAATCATCAAAGCTGCCGAAATTTTGGTCGACATGAGTTTAAATAGTTCCTAAAGAATTAACCCTAATTGACCCCTTATGTGGACTTATATAAGGTCCACTCAAAACTGAACCAAAACCCTAAACTGAAAAGCCTATTACTTAATCCAAACAAGTATTAGATCCTAGCTTAAAACAAAGTATTAATTAAGCCCAAAGAAGCCTTGGGCTGTAGCTAACAAAATAAAATAAAGTCTCTAATATTAAATCCATGTTTTACCATGAGAAGAAGAGAATGAAATAAAAATAGTACATAACTGATTCAAGGCTTATTTAAAGCCTTCAATGCAGCCCCTTAATCCTAGAAACAAAAGGAAAAGGTAGCCACCCATGTTGTCTCCAAGTTGTAGTAGGATTTTATTGTTTACTTTGTTGTCCTCACTTCATAGCCCAAATAATGTTGTATTGAACCCCTCTTGCATATGGATAAGATGTACTAGGATATCCTCTTGATACTCCAATGGACCTTTCAATTCTGACTTGGTGGAAACCTTCAAAACCAATGTATTCAATGTGTTTTTCAATGTTTTTATCTTGGACCAAGTCATTGGTCCATTTGGAACATGTAATGGGTCCTTGTTGGTGTTTCTGGGCTAGTCCACATCAAGCTTAAATGATGATCTTAGAGAGAAGTTGTATTTCAAGGTGTATCTACCCTTAACCAAGCTTATACCTTAGTTCAAGACTACAAGTTGGCCACGAAGAATCGGTGGATGAATCGTTAGGGCTCTTATAGTATCCCTACTAGGTCCCAATTCAGAAGTAGTGATTCTTTGTTAGGTGCTCCACCTCACAAACCTAATCCTAGTAGCGCCCAACTTTGTAAGAAAGATAAGGGCAAACGAGTTGCCAATGAAGTGTCTGAGGTGAGTTCAAAGGTTAAGTGTACTAATTGTTTAGGTTTTGGTCATATCTCTTTAAATTGCACCTCTAAACCCTTAGTCATCCAAAAACATAAGTATATAGGTAAAGAGGAATATTGTAGTGTTGAAGTGTATGAGCCTAATCTTGAGGATTTTAGTGACCTAGATAATGAAGATGTGCAAGAAGAGGAACCTAACACAATGAGTCCACGTGAGCTTGAGAATGAGGTTAGGAAAGAGTCTGATATGTCTGCTTTAATGGTAGAGGAAGTTTTAAGAAACTCTTCAGTGGAATCACCTATAGAGATAAGTATGTTCTTAGAAGAGTCTCATGATATTAATCTTCCTAAATTATGATTCCTCACCCCACGTGCTTGGTGTCCAGCACATCATAAGTTTAGAGCAACATGTTGAGCTTCTTGACCCCTTCCCTCGTGCACATGATGAGGAAGATGAAGATAATTCTAATTTACTTTATTATGTCCATACCATATCTACACAGGTTTCAAACAATGTTTGTCTCATTCCACACCCTCAATCATTTAGTATTCATAGTACAAACTTGATAAGCCTATAGAACACCTTTTCATATCTTCTCATGATAGGATGTCTAAGTCAGCTGAGTCATTACCATGTAGAGTTCATAATTTGCATATTGAGATCATGAAACAAATTCAAGCAAGTAATGAACAATACAAATTTCGAGCTGATTTACTTAAGTATCATGATGCATTTAATGTTGGAGATTATTTCATGATACAGATTATACCTGAATGATGTTCTTTGGAAACTGATCATAAATTGCAAGTAAGTAGTGCTAAACCATTCAAAGTGTTGCAAATGATTGAATCAAATAATTATATCATTAAATTGCTATTAAACTTTGATATTAACTCTACTTTTAACATGAAATACTTTAGTATTTATAAAATACAACCTATCCCTGATGCTTTTTTTGATACCCCTACCTCAATATCCATATCTTTGGCACAAAAGGAACATATTAATGCTACTTTGAATGCACAAGTTGTTTTTATCAGGGATTGTGAACTTTAGCAAATCCCAGTATATGGGCTTGACGACCAGATTCCGACTATACTTGGATTATTAGAGAGACATCACAACAACTTGATTCTTATCTTTGAGAGCGTTATCGGAGTCGCCTTGACCTATACTTGACGGGGTCGAGTTCTTCCAACCCCAGGAGAATTGGTGGGGACACCAAACCCAAAATATTATTTATGTACACGTATAATCATAGACGATGAATGATAGCCCAAACAATTCAGAGATTGAGCTTTAACTTATGTTCTTGGGTTTAATTTATATGAACTTTTAGTTGAGGTTTATTAATTTGGTTTTATTTGTTGGGTTTGATTTAATTATTGTTGGGTATTTTATTTAGTGGGGCCATATGCCCAATCGCTTGTTCTAGTTAGGGTTTTAGTATTTATACCCTACTTTTCTAAATATTAAGCTGTTTTGATGACTATTGAAAAATTTACAGACTTTGCATATCTCCAATCCTCATTCTTTTCTTTCTTTGCTTTCACTTCTCAGCTTCTTCTCTAAAACATTATTTCTTTTCTTGCTTTAATTCTTATTATTTATTGTCCCGCATCAGAAGAAGGTGTGTGCAATGTACACGCCAATGTGGAAAGAAGTTTGCCATGTTTAGACCACTTGTGTAACTTTCTTTAAGCTATGATGATGGATGTCCTTGGTTGGAATTGCCTCGGCAACATCTCTCTTTTATGGTATCGATGGTATAGTTATGATGTGGCTCTGACAATTTTTTATTTTTTTTTTGTTTCTTTTCCTACTTTCTTTTTTTTACCAACCCCTTGATTCTTGGGCATGCCCTAGAAGAGGAAAAAAAAATAACGATAATTTTAATTTACAATAACTTATTTAATTTCTTATAACAAAGCATAATCATGCTTTCAATGCCAAACCATGTCATCATCAGGGAAAAAAATGAAAATATCGTGTAACTTATAAATGAAGATTCTAATTACCATGTATTTATTTATTTATTTATTTTAATGTTGAGATTCTAATTACCCTTTATTATTTATTTATTTATTTTATCTACTTCAATCGACAATTTGTTTATTCTCATGAATTAATTAATTTAATGACTACAACCGTAAAGAATCCAAACGAAGGAATATTAGTTCCAAACACCAGCAAACAAGATATGGAGATGCCATTCACAATTGACATTTCTGCAACACAAACAGTAAAAAAATATCACACTCCCCCTTCTTGAATCATTGAAACTTGCTTGGAAAGAAATGTTGGAAGGCACTAATATTTGATTGGTCTCTCTGCGCCCATGGTCTCTGCGCACATCACCTGCCCAAAGTCTTCGCCTTTTCTCTCGCTCTCTCATCCATTTCTGGATTTATTTCTTCGTGTAAAAATGACAGTAACAGTCACTTCAATTCTAGTCTCCATTGTTTATGTTGCAGTGCTAAGATGGGCATGGAGAGTTTTGAACTGGGTTTGGTTTCGGCCGAAGAAGGTCGAGAGGTGCTTGAGACAACAAGGTTTTGCAGGCAAGCCTTACAGGCTTTTGTTTGGAGACTGGAAAGAAAGTTCAGATATGTTGAAGGAAGCAAGGACCAAACCCATTGGTTTATCAGACGCTGTTCTACCTCGTGTCATGCCCTTCCTCCATCAACTGGTCAAGGATTATGGTATTCAATACGCGACCCTTTATTATCTCTCTCGTAGAAAAGACGATTTTTCTTGCTAGTTAAATATTTCTCCGATTTATTAAGAAATTCCTTTTGTTTCTATAAGGCGCCACTGATTAACAAATTAAAACCAGTTGATCATGATTTATTTTATTTATGTCGAACAACTTTTGCTCACCGTTTGTCAGTAAAACTCTGTTATCATCGGTTTATTTTAATTGATAAAATATTATTTCTTACGAATACAAAAACAAATTAATTTTCCATAGGTATCATTGGGAATCAGAACGCCATGTTCCTTTGGTTAGTGCTGCACTGTGCTGACCCAATGTTTCAGCCCATTTTCTTATTTTATTTCATTATATAGTACTCTTGTGGACTCCTCTCGCCTCAAACCTAGTTTTCTATCAATGGGAAAAAAATATATAGAAATAAAAATTCTCTTACAAGAATATTACCTTAAAGTTTGAAGTGCAATTTTTTCTGGGTTTGGATTTCTTTTGTTCATATCTCAATTTGAGCCTCGTGTATTTCCCTCAACAGAAGAATATATATATATATATATATATATATATATATATATATATATATATTTGATTAATAAATATGCTTCCTCTATCGATGCAGGTAAGAATTCATTTATGTGGATTGGGCCGAAACCAAGAGTGAACATCATGAACCCTGATCAGATAAGGGACGTATTCATGAAGATAAATGAATATCAGAAGCCCTCGCACCCGCTGTTGAAAGCTCTAGCATGTGGACTTGCAAGTCACGAGGGTGAAAAATGGGCTAAACATAGAAAGATAATCAACCCAGCATTCCATCAAGAGAAGCTAAAGGTGATCATGATAGTCTCAACTTATGTCCCTATAAGCATCCATGCTATTCGATTGCCTTGAATGAGTAGCATGCATGTTGTGCTCTCATATAGTTGTGATATAAAACTTTCGATGATGATATGTTCTGTTTTACAGCTTATGATACCTGCGTTTTACGAAAGTTGTAGTGGGATGATTAACAAGTGGGAGAAGCTGGTCTCTGTAGACGAGGGGTCATGTGAATTGGATGTCTGGCCTGATCTTCAAGGCTTAACTTGTGATGCTATTTCTCGAACGTCGTTTGGAAGTAATTACGAAGAAGGAAAAAGAATATTTGATCTCCTCAAGGAACTTATCGATCTTACAGCTCTTGTTATAATAAAAGCAATTGTCATACCAGGGTACAGGTAACTCTTTATTATGTTTTTGCTGGACATTACAATTCAGTTCCTTCAAGTTAGTCCCTGTTCAATGAGATATATCTTAAGAGTAAGAAGAAGAACAAAACCAAATCTCTTGACAACATGTTAATGGATTGCATGTAGGTTCCTGCCGATCCCATCTAATAGAAGGCTAAAAGCTATTGACAAAGAAATAAAAGCTTCTCTTAAGGCTCTCATCAACAAAAGAGAGAAAGCAATGAGAGGTGGTGAAGATGCAAAGAATGACTTGTTGGACTTACTTCTGGAATCCAATTTTAGAGAAATACAAGAGCATGGAAATACCAAGATCGTCGGAATGAGCATTGAAGATGTGATTGACGAATGTAGAATATTCTACTTTGCTGGACAAGAAACAACCACAGTTCTTCTTACCTGGACCATGGTTTTATTGGCTCAGTTTCCGAATTGGCAAGCACGCGCAAGAGAAGAGGTTGTGCAAGTCTTTGGTAACAAAAATCCAGACTTCGATGGGCTAAATCACCTTAAAGTTGTGAGTATTTCTCTGCATTTGCAACTGAATTCTTCTACTTCAGTACTGTTTTATTATTGTTAAGAACACAGAGCATTCTTGCATTTAAAATGCAAGCTTAGGTATCCTTTGAAGAAAAATTAAGATAGCAGAAAAAAAAGGTTCATGTTTTCTTTCGTTGAATTATTAATCGGCCAAAATGACGAGGAAAAGCAACCAAACAGATGAGCACTCAAGCAAGCTAGGAGGTGACATCTATATACATTAAGAATGAGATTTACTAGTTCTTGGATCATCATAAAAATTCTCAATTTAGCAAGTTGAAATGGCATGCAAATGATCTCTATATATGCGATATTTTATTTTATCAAAGTGGATCGCAAGTCACCTTTTTAATGGATTCTTACCATGTAGTATCATTCTCTCTTTTGATGCATGTTACAGGTTACCATGATCTTGTATGAAGTTCTTAGGTTATACCCTCCGATAATTTATCTTAATCGAGATGTTCATGAAGAAATAAAGCTTGGAAATTTGCTATTACCTGCCGGAGTGCAGATCTCGGTGCCAACAATCCTCCTTCATCAAGATCATGAACTATGGGGTGATGATGCCTCTGAGTTCAAACCAGAGAGGTTTGCTGAAGGTGTTTCAAAGGCTACAAAGAGTCAAGTCTCATTCCTTCCATTTGGATGGGGTCCTCGAATATGCGTTGGACAGAACTTTGCTTTGATTGAAGCAAAAATGGCTTTGGCAATGATTTTACAGCGCTGCTCTTTTGAGCTCTCTCCGTCGTATATTCATGCTCCTCGCACACTCGTAACTCTTCAGCCACAGCACGGTGCCCCAATGATATTACGTAAACTCTAAAATGTTCATGTGTGACGGGGAAGAGGTATCCCAGGGCATATAGGAGGTTGGATTTCCCAATAAACCAAACCAAAAACAAAGCCTCTAGTATATAATATTATGTGCAAATTATGCTATCATGTACAATGATATATTTGTCATATTAATCACAACATTATACTACCGTGGGTTGTTTTGCTGTAATCATAGTAGATTACTATAATAAAATTACATATTTGCTTTTGAGTGGAGAAAAAAAAGTCTAGAGGGTGGGGGGGTCTTGATATTTTCTATTAGCTCATTGATCATTAAAATATTATTTAGGATGTTGAATTTTTTGTTGCATGATAAAAAGACTTAAAAGCTGTTGGCTAAAGGTTTATTTTTTATTTTTTCAAGTTTTAACTGTAAAAATATTTATGGGATAAAAAATTGTTGGGATTGTTGGCTAAGGGAAATTTTTATGAGTGTAATTTAATTTGTTAGATTTTAAATTTGTTTATAGAGATTAATAATTTAAGATCCATAAATCCTAAAATTATTAGAGATTTACATAATCTTAGTTGTATACAAGTTTTAAATAATATTTTTATAATTTTTTATTAATTTGAATTAAACCTAATTAACCTATATTATCGATAAAAATAAAACATTATAGAAAATAATTTTTATTAAAAATAAATTTTTTAAAAATAGATTATTTTATAATATTTTATATGTTATGAAAAATAAAAAATAATAATTTTTAGTGTTTGGTTATATAAGATAAAGAATAAATTATTAATATTTTAATTTTAAAAAAGTTTATTAAAAAATAGTAATCAAATTAAAAAAAATTAAAAAATGATGTAATTGAAAACAATTTTTATTTCTTAAATTATTTTAAATAAATTAAAAATTAAAAATTAAAAATTAAAAATTAAAAATTAAATTTGACATATAAAAAAATTAATTTTATAAATTATTTTAAATAAAATAAATAAATAAACAAACTGTTTCTTAAATGGTATCAAACACGGGGGAAATGATTTTCAGTAAATTGTTTAATAAAAACAAACGTCCTTATCTCTTTATGCAAGTCTTCGAACACTTAACTTTTTGTTTCTTGGTAGTATTTTCTACTGAAGCATGGCAATGTCAATGTGTTCTACTCAGGCCTGGAATATCTTACATCATTTTCCACTCAAATCTTCAAACCATCCAGTTTCGTTACCATTCTATAAAACCCACTATGATTTCTCACCCTTATCCACATTCCCTCACCTCAACAACAACTCAACCCCAACCCACCTCTCTTTCAAAGCATCCTCCTCCTCCTCCTCTTTTTCAGGTACCTTTCTCAACTCTTCTTTTAATTTATCACATTTCTTTTTCTTTGATAATTCATATTAAGATTGATAGTATTGTCGTGCATGCCAAAGTTCTTTGCAATTTCGCCAATTTGGTCATAATTCACAAGAAGTGATTCACTTTGTGTGCAATTGGGGTATGCTTGAATCATCTCAAGGATATTTGAATATTCTCATTGAAATTGTATATATATGGAGTGCTGTTTTCTTGTGGGGATTTTTTTTTTATTTCTAAAAAATATTTGTGAAAAGTGGCAAAGTTTAAGAAATAGGAATCCTGTTTAACTAATTGCGGTAAATATTATGGAAAAAACTTTGGAACAATGTGGGATCAAGTCTACGGTATTGGAGGCTTGGAGATGGTTAAGGTCTGGAAATCCTTCAAAGAATTAGTCCATATTTTGTTCTTGACTATGTGATTATAATTTCTATTCATAATTCACTTGTGTCATTGTTAATTTCTTGTCCCAGTGGATTTTCATAAGAATATCATCAAGGTCGTTATATATTTCTTATGATTGCCCCTAGCAATCTTTAAGGGCTCGTTTGTTACCCCAAATCTCACTATTGATTAAATATGAGCTCAATAATAATTGCTGCATCATTGGCATAGAGGCCGAGCTTGAGGAAATTGCTCTTGATTAAAAGCCGAAACAATAACATTTTTGTGAATCTAACTGGTGAATGTAGTTATGTGAACGCAAATCTAAATGGAAGTGGGAAAAGGAAATGGTTGATGGTTTCCTTTTTTGGGAGAACATCTGGGGTTGAGTGCGTTAATAACTGTGGTGATGAAGGTTCAAGAGTATTACAGTAGGATTTATGAAGTTCTCTTTGTATAAGTTGATGACAGAGTAGTGCCTGTTCAAATGTTAGATTAGACACCTGAGACCTAGGAAAACATCATCTTCCTCTTAAAACTGAAACTCATCGGCAGCATATCAAAATTTCAGGAAGGGAAAAGCAAAGGGATGATAAGCATAAATTAGAATTAATGTTGCTTGTCAAAAACAAATATTTGAAAACTATTCTTTTTAGTATGCGTGTCTGTGTGTTGGGGGCTGGGTGGGGGCCGCTGTATCTTGGATACAAGATCTTGAGGCTAGTTAGCTAATTCAGGAAAAAAAAAATTCTGTATCAGTTACAATGACCAAAAGAAGAAATGCATGGCATCCTTTGACTGGAAAACTTGTGTTTTGTTTAGGTTGTCTTTATTCTTAAGAATATTTAATACTAGACATATCACTATGGAATCTGCTATGTGGTTTCATTTAAGATTGTAATGAAAAGAGAAAAGAATAGTAACAGATAAGGAAATGGAATCAGATTGAAATATGTGAAGGTTACTCTAACTTCTTATCTTTCTATTCTAAAGCTATACATTAAATAGAGGTTGAAAGTCTAAGAGAAAAACAATATAAACATGCTGCTTGTTTTCCTTTCTTTCTTTGTTATTTTTTTCTCTAAATTTGAAATCATCACAAAATTATGAGACCTTTTGCTCTCTTAACCCATTGCTGCAGCTGGGAGAGCAGAATACACAGAGGAAACAGCAACCAAAGAGAAATTTCAGAGATCATTGAGTTTACCGGGTTGCTCTACCTCATTATCATTGCTTGGAACTGGTCAGTTACTTTAGTGTTGTGAGTACTTATTTCCAGAAGAGACTAGAAACTATGTATCAATCGAACTTTTATACAATCATTTAGTGTTTGCAGCCATCTAACTGTAAGAGCTGGTATGATTATCACTTAATGTAGTATCCTTTTACAATTTGTAGGATAAAGGGTTTCTGAAGATAGATAGAATTGATCACAACTGTTATAGTATCCTAGAGGTGCTTTATAAAATTGCCTCCAAATGTAATCATTTAGGAGAGTTCAATGGAAAGGCCTCCCTTTAGAGGCGGAGGATCCTCTGTTTTTCGATGACAATGGAGGAACACTTAGTTGAAAACAGCTGTCTTTCTAGATAAAGGAATTAATGCGTGTATTTGAGGTGGTGCTCCAACTATAACTGGAAAACTAATGGTTCTACTGACTTGAATCTCCTGCTGCTGGTATTGTCTGAAGGTCGATGTTTTTGGTATGGTTTTCAGCAATCAAAACTCCAAGTAGAGAAGTTAATGGATCTGTTGTAGTTTTAGATAACCCAAAGTCCATTTAAGTCTCATTGTGGCTTTTGTTATCTAAATATGTCATTCTAATGGTGTAACTATATTCTTCATTGAATTCAGGATACAGGGAGAAGGTTTTTGCAATAATTGGTGTTAAGGTATATGCTGCAGGGCTATATGTCAATCCATCCATCTTAAGTACATTGAGCACTTGGAAAGGACAATCGGCCAGTGAGATTCAAGAGAATTTAGCTTTGTTTAGCTCGATTTTCCAAGGTAACTTATCTCATCAGATATGTGCTGGTCTGCAGAGGAAGAGCATATGAATTTTGCTAATATAACTGAAATTATCCCTTAATTGCAGCTCCCTTGGAAAAATCATTACAGATTGTTCTGGTGAGAGATATTGATGGTAAAACTTTCTGGGATGCCTTGGATGACGCCATATCCCCAAGAATCAAAACTGCCACTCCAGTTGATGAGTCTGCTCTGTCCACATTCCGAAGCATCTTCCAAGGTCGAAGTCTTAAGAAAGGAACTTTGATATTTTTGACTTGGCTGAACCCCTCCAAGATGCTAGTAAGTGTGATTTTGGTACATGCATACAAGAACACACTTGTAATTCTTTTTTAGAATTTTGGTGAAAGAAGATTTTACATTTATTTTTCTTCTATTTATTTTTGTATTTTTGGTTTTCTCCTCTGCATATTAACAAGACCATATTATGATTGTTTCAGGTTTGTGTCTCATCTGATGGTATTCCCTCTAGTGCAGATGCTACAATTGAGTCAGAAAATGTTACTTCTGCACTTTTTGACGTATTTTTCGGAGATGCTCCAGTTTCTCCGTCCTTGAAAAACTCAGTAGCCAATGGCCTTGCAACTATCCTCAAGTGAATAAGGTGACTTGGTTTCTTGAAGTTCATGTTACTTCAATTTTTGAATCTTAGTTTCTTCAAGTTTATATTTTCATTTCTGCAGCCTCCATGTTAGATTTTCTTGATTGTTTGAGACTCTGGAAAATCTTGCTTATCTCTTTATAGTTGTAGCTTAGACTGTTGAGAATCTGACATCTCTATGTTGTTGTACCACCGAATATTCTGGTAGAAGAATTTTTCAGTCCATTAAAATGCTTGGGAGATTAGCATCATCTTTATGTGGCCTCTTTCGTTGTAGTTCCTCTTACTTCAATCATAATAAAACTTAGTCCTGTGAGTCTAGTGCTGGGGCTGGTAAGCTTTTCATGAACATATCATCCTTTTGGCTATTCACTTATTCTCCAATGGAGAAATATGCGACTCATTTTGTTTTAGGTTTTTGGCTCATGTTAGGCTTGGTACTCATAATGGTCAACAACATAAAGCATGTCAAGATTGTCTGTTAATGAACATCTATTAATTAATTCTCCATAAAGAAAACATCAAATTTGCTAGAAAAAGGATTAGTCAATAAGTAAATATTAGCACTCTTCCACAACCCTCTCCGATTTAGCTTGCTCAAGCATCTTGACAATCTCATCCATGGTAGGTCGCTTGGAGGGCTCTGGTTCAAGGCACATGAATGCTATTCTGAATACTTTATTAATCTCTTCAGTGGGACTGCACTTGAAGCTATTGTCAAGGACATGCTCTTCCCTTTTATCTTCAACAACTGCCTTCACCTGTTTCAAGTTTCAACATGAAACAAACAACGAGGTACCATATCAATATATGTAATATCAGGTGGTTTCAGACTGATATTAGAGGAAACTAGTAGTTGAGGCACCCTTTTCCCAGTTAAACAGCCTGTTCTGAATCCACATAAAGCTTGATAGGCATACCTGGTTGTGCTAATTAATATTTAAATGTGTTTGAGATGACATTTTTGAATGAGCATTATGGAAGTCAGAACAACATTCTGTACAGAAGCACTTTGGGATTTCCTATAATCTTCTTCCCTCACCCACAAGAGAGTCTAGAAATGCTCATTAAATTCAGAAGACTCACCCATGTTACAATCTTGGTTCCTTCCTCGAAAAATTCTTCATCTGTTGGCTTCATTCCAGTTAGAAGTTCGAGCAGGACAACTCCAAAGCTGTATACATCCACTTTCACAGTCACTTTCCCTGTTTCAAAGTAATCTGAAGAAGAACATACCTGGAGATATTAATTATTAAATCCCTACAAGGGAAGAGACAGAATTTACAGTTATCTGGTGCTTTGACATACCAGGAGCTAAGTATCCAGAAGTTCCCGCTACTAATGTTGAAACACGAGTCTTATTAGGTTCCATCAATGTGGCCAATCCGAGATCTGAAACTCGAGCTTCCATGTTTCGATCCAGCAATATATTACTCGACTCGATATCTCTGTGAATTATGTGGGGGGATGCAATCATGATGCAGGTATGATATTCCTCTTGTTATCTTATATCTTGATGGCCAATCCAATTGCTTATTGTCTCCTGATCTTCCTGCATCATCATCCACTTCAGTATCGAATAGCTTTAAAATCTAGCGTGCTTCAGATGAAAACTCTAGCCTTAACAGAACTTTCTATGAACATTGGAAAAGGCATACAATCGAAGATCAGAATTTCAGTGCTGACAAAAAAATGTAGGCAGAAAATGATTAGCTGTGTTGCTTGAAGCTATATTACGTGCATGCCATTCAGAAATATGTATATCCCCCGTGGCCTCCAGCTCTCTCTCGAAACCTCGATCTCTTTCTGCAGTAGGCTCGTTTAGCATCGACTTGTACACTGTCCCATACGCTCCCCCGGCCCTGTGATGTCCTTGTTTCTCGATTTCGGTGTCTTTTTCAAGATTTTAGGGATTGCATCACTGCAGACTTGAACATCATCTTGCCACCTGTAACATTGTTAGCATGACTTTATCTTAATTTCCAGCTATTAAAATGAAGTCCGAGAGCTAAAACTAAAAAAGAAAAAGAAAGCTAGAATTTATTTATTTATTTACCAAACACACTTTCAACCTAAAGTTTATTCCATCTTATTATGTATTGTGCGCAGAAGAAAAATTTTGAACTTGAAATGTTTTTCTGAAATTACAATCCTTCCAACTTGTAAATGTTACTAATTATGATTAAAAAAAATCTCTTAATAACAATGGTGGTGGTGATCGATATACTGATTGAAGGTCCAGCAGCCTCAAGATGCCTTTGCACCTTTATTTCCTCTTCTGGAAAAGGAATAATATATATATGAATCTTACCTGTAGGCTCTCAATAATGGCTCTCAATTCATTTTTTTTTTTTATGATAGAAGAATATATTAGCAAGTGCTCTACTTCAAATCATGGAGGCATTGTCAAATATATGAGTAGTAGTGCTCTGCTGCAAGTCATAGCTTGGAATAATGACAAGTCCAGAAAAAGTGGCATGGTAGCAAGCCTCCAAGCACACACATAGTCGACATGATGTAAGCTTGTAACAATTACTCTAGAAAAAATAGCTGAAATATAATATATATTATAAACAAGCAAACTGTAACACCCCACCTTACTAGCAAGATATTGTCCGCTTTGAGTCCCACAGGCCCGCACGGGTTTGTCCTTGCAGAAGCGAGCCCACCGTAGGGCCTGACTTCCCAAAACGCGTCCTACTAGTTAAGGTGAGCATGCACTTATAAGACCCTGGCTTTGGACACTCGCTTCCGATGTGGGATATTACAATCCCCCCATCTTAAGACGAGCCATCCTCGGCTCTGATACCAAATGTAACACTCCACCTTACTAGCAAGATATTGTCCGCTTTGGGTCCCACAGGCCCGCACGGGTTTGTCCTTGCAGAAGCGAGCCCACCGTGGGGCCTGACTTTCCAAAACGCGTCCTACTAGTCAAGGTGAGCATGCACTTATAAATCCCTGACTTTGGACACTCGCTTCCGATGTGGGATATTACACAAACTACACGTGTCATGACATGGTCAAATAATCTTTGTAATATGCCACGGACAAAGCTTCAGCTATATGATATAATCAAGTTTAAATTTTGACAACATCACATAAAAGAGAGAGATAGAGAAAAAAAAAAAAGAGTGAAGAACAGAAAACTTAAGAAACAAAAAGATGTGATTACAAAAGGAAAAAAAAAAAAAGCAGTTAAAGGAATACTAGTGTTGTTCTTCAAACTTTACTCGTTACTTTTCTCTCTCTTCTTTTATAGTGGTGTTTCATATTTGTTTATTTCTTTCTTGTTTCAACTATCACGTTTGTTTCTCTTCTTTGATTTTCACGTGGGTTTCTTTTCTTTTCTTTTTTTTACCATAATCTATGTTTTTTTAACAAAACTACCCTTAAATTTTTTCTTATATAAGACCAGAAAAAGAAAGGCAAACAAGACAAGATATAAGTCCTTTTTTTTTAAACAAAAATCAAAGAATTTCATTAGGCAATGCCTTTATTGCTTGCATCCCATGCACAGGCGCTTGCCTAGATGGCACCTCTTTGAACTCCAATGCCTCAAGCCAAGAAAGGCATACTCACCTGCACTTAAAGTGAGCACTCAGATAACTTGAGATAACACTATTAATGCCACAAGATCTTCGGTCGTCAACATATTGATTTCTCTAGTTTTCATTCTTGAAACTAGTCGATTTAACTTCGCGGATGTCAGATATATTGACACCACTAATTTCCATTCAAAAAACTAGTCAATTTAACTTTCTGATCATCAAATATACTAACGCGACTAGTTTTTATTCTAAAAACTAGTCAATTCAACTTCTCAATCATCAGATATAATAAAAACTAGTCAATTCAACTTCTCAATCATCAGATATAATGTCGTTACTATTAGTTTCAAATTTGGAAGCTAGTCAATTCAATTTTCTGATAATTAGATATACTGACGCCACTAGTTTTCATTCTAGAAACTGGTCAATTATGAATCTTTTTCAATTTTCATGTTTGAATTCTTATAGACTCATAATGAAATTAAAGGAATTATAACTACACATTATCAAGAATTGAACTTGATTATTTAACAAAGATGCGGTGCACCTATCTGATGCTCATGCTCGAGCAAAAACTCTTTACTGTTATACAAACCCCACATCTTCTCATATATCAATAGAAGTAACTCATCATATACAATTCAATTGTTATGGAAAACTCATTCAATTCTCATCCCAATTTAAATTTTGAATCCATGATAATAAAAACATAAAATTTTTCTTTCCATGTTCAATCATCTTTCATTACCTTTTCTTCAACACATACACATTTGATATTTTTCTTAATTCATATTAGACATATTCAACAATACATTTTCCTATCCAAGATTACATACCAATTTGAATTTGATCTCTCTCCTTCCTTGGATACTCATTAGGCCGAATCTAGGATTACAAACAAAAAAAAAAAAAAAAAGAAGAAGAAGAAGAAGAAAAAAGGTGTCCATTTTCTTCAATGGTATCATTTCCCTCATTATATTTACAAAAAAACATATGCCTACTAATTTAATCAATCCAATCCTCTTAAAATCTATAATTCCATTTAAAGGAGACTTGTCCTCTTTTCTTCTAATTTCCAATTTTTTTTTTATCACAACACAATTGTAACATTTCCATGCCATTCTTTTCATTCTTCAAGAGTTATTCATCAATCAAGCAAGTTTCTCTTGAATTCTTACCATATGGATGAACCTACCAGGATCAATTTCTTCAAGTTCTTTCATTTCAATCACTTCACTTTTCTCACATTAATCCCATATTTACAACTTACAAGATAAGCTTACCATTTTTTAGCATGTTATATAACTTAAATTATGTTCTTCCTTGCACTAATGCAAGAGCACATAATACAATAAAAAATTCAGATTTGAACTATTTACTTCTCTTGAAATTAATTGTTCAAACTCGTAATATTGAAATTTACAAATCAATTTTTATCCCTCCATGTTCAAATGTGGTCGACCCTAATGTTTGGGTTTTCTCTTGATGGACTTCAAATTTCCTTGCTAATTCCTTCAAGTTTTTGTTCTTTCTTTGCTAACTTAACATATTTGTTTCATTAGGTTCCCAAAATCAAACATGTACAAGAACCTTAATCCATCACATTTGAGCAAGGTTTCAAGGATGTTCCAGATAATTTCTTCCTCCTCCTCCTAACTTGGTTCTCCTTCAATTTCTTCACCCCCCCCCCCCCCTCCCCCCCACCCCCTCTCTCAATATCTCCTAATAGTGGTTTCTTTCTTCACACACACACACAACTCCTTTAAATATCAACATAGTAAGGCATGCAAGTGACTTTGGTGAAAAAAACACAAGAGGAAGTGGTTTAGGGCTGTTTGGCCGGTGCTACTAGGAAGAGGAAGAGCCGTTCTCTTTTGACAGAAAGTATTTATACCCCCTCTTCATTGCCCCAGAATCTGTTTGATTTTGTGTCCCAATTTATATTTCAGTGTTTTTGTACTGTGTAGTGGTCAAACTCTTTATTTTCCCAGCTAACTTTTGGGACAATTTATAATTGTTCATTCGATATACGCAAATATTTATTTCATTCTGTATAATATAGTATCTTTCGGTCAAAGTTTTCATCACTTCTCTTATTATCTGATAAATTTACCAGAGTTTCACAGAGTGTTGTCTTTTGGATTTTGTAACCTGATGAGTTTTTAGCCAGGGTTTTACTGCATTGAAATTGGAGTTGGGAATTCACAAAGTCAACATGAAACATCTTCTTGTGGATCGGTACGAGATGAGTACAGCTGTGTGATGTTTAGCACATCGTACAAGCAATGAATGAATCATGTGAAGTGAGCTTTCAAACTCCTGTGGTGTACGGCTGTTCTTGTCTTGAGTGGTTGGTATTTGTTTAATAAATTTCTTTCTCCCTTGTTATTTGTTTTTGTTTTAGTTGAAAAGTTGTGCAAAAAACTGAATTTAAATCTGACTTCAAAATCTTAAAAATGAAATCAAAAGATTTATCATTGTGATGTCTCAAAAAGTACTGGTATGATACGTAACATTTCTGTTGTCATGACTGACACAAAAAGGAAAGGAGTTTTATGACTGCTATGATTTCTTGTTTAAGCAAGAACGCTGCTGTGCAATGAGATTTGGTAATGTTAAAGCAGTGTTCAAGCATCTTACTTGGAGATTTTATGCTCAAATATTGAACGAGAAGAGACGCATCAGGGATTTACATATATGAAGAAAAAAGCTACCCTCTGTGTATAATCTACCTTTTGAAGCCTTCCATTAGAAGTCTGAGGTGCATTGTTTCTATCGATGCAGCAACTCTTTGGTTTTCTTTTTCTTTCACGAGGTGCCTAAATCTCAATAGCTTCACGAGTAACTCCTTAGTCATGTGCGTATCTCCATTCAGTTTGTGCAGATTTTTCCAATTTTAGAATGAGAAAACCACAAGTACTTGAACCAGACTAATTAAAGTTGCTTTCTATAAAATAATAATAATAATAATAATAATAATTCAAGTTATTCAACAGCCTATTCAAATATAGCCCCCATAATTTTCTTTCCAGATGAGCAGTGAAGCATCTCTTTCTCATCCATGTGGCGGAAGGTTTCCTCTTCTTTCTGCGATGATCCATTTAACATATCCAGATTTCTTTGATATTTTTCAATCTGAGCATTACTTCATTGTTGAGGCAACAGAATATTAATGGATTCAGAAAAGGGTCCTTTTCTCATCTCATGAATATTTTCTGTATGAAAAAAACTGCATCAGATAACCGAGACAAACACTCATCTGAACCACAGTTTTTGCCGGCATAGGCAAAAGACAAACATCCCACTTGGTGTTTTTGCTAGTTGAAGGATGGGAGAGTTCCAATATTGACATTCCAACTCGAAGTCTGAAGTTTCTATTACTAGACCAGGAGCAGAAATCCACCTAGAACAGAATTCCCTGATGCCGAAAAATTGAATGAGAGGAAAGGAAAGGGAAAAGGAAGCAGCAGCAGCCAAGAAGAGGAACAAGAATAAACAGAGATGATGGTTCAATATCACCAAAAATCAAAAGCAGTGGGATGTTCCTCTAAGCCTCAATCAAGTTAATTGACTTTGCCTTACTATCCTGCATTTCAAGTAATGAATTATTAATTACTAGTCGATGAAAGGAAAAATGATGCCCCTCAATGGAGAGAACAAGCATTATTTAATACCCCCAACATAGAAAAGGATTAAATCAGAAACAGATATCTTGCCTTCCTAACCGAGAGAGCTCAGGCTCTGCCAACAGCATATGTTCCAGTGATTTCAAATTCATCTCCCTTTCCTCACAACTGTAACGACACAACAAAGGCAATCACTTTCTGCAGTCAGCAAACAAACACAGGGGTTCTTTCTTTTCTTCTATCCTTCATCTCCCCCACCAAAAACAATGCCCACAAAATGTATACATATAAATGCAATGCACACATAAATATCTCGATATTCAATAATCAAATAGATAAATATATTCAATAATTTCACACCTAATAAAAAGGGGAACAAAGGAAGAAGGAAGAAAGAAAGGAAGTCCAAACCTGTAGATATAATCAAGGGAAAGCAACCTGTGGTGAACAGTGTAATCACTGCCAACGTAAGTCACAATTAAGCTACCTGCATCAGGATGGGGCCAGCTCCTTGAAGTGGGAAACCGCAGAACAAATGTTCCAGGCTCTTGAAGGCCCCTCGGACCCTGAAGTGACAGTTCTGCTTCTTCCTTTGTGATAAATCCTTCTATCCACTTTGGCGATGTAGAATTCCATATTGTATTTATTGGATCGCTTGCTAATGTAAAAGCAACAGGATACAACCAACGCCATATCTTCTCAAAATTTTCTTGGGCCATATATTCCCGGCATCCAGCAATTCTCCTCAGGAGCTCAAAATCCTGAAACAGTTATTAACTCTGATTAGTTAATACATTCATATGTCTCCAAGTTGTGCCAACTCATGCGTGAGCACCATTATAACATGCTCAGCATAAAAAAGCTTCTTCTGAAGATTATTGATTTAACAATTAGTGCATCAAAAGAAAGATACATACTACCATTAGTTTCCCCAAGTCCTGTAGGGCAGGAACTTGCTTAAATGTACTTAACTAGACCTTGGCTACAAGTGTTCATATGGAAAGGGGCTTGATAAGTTTAAGAGAGCATGTAAATATTAAAAAATTATCACAGCGTTTATGGGTACTTAAAGCAAAAACAGTTTATTGTAACTTCTGATGAATTATTTTCATCCGCACAATTTTCCGTCTTCTTTACATTTTTATTTACTTCAGGTGAACCCAGTGACTTTCAAATTGGATGTTTTAGATTCAGATTCTAAGATGGGTGAATGGGGGTTAAAGAGATGGATGAAATTAACCCCTGTTTTGTGGCCTCTACACAACAAACCCACAAATGAAACTGAAAATATATGTGCCACATGCATGAGGCCATGTCATTGCTTCCTAATAACGATCCAAAACTAGTAATATTATTTCCAAGCCACCAGCATATCAACCTCAACATGTAAGTAGCAGCATGGTGTTCGTGTGTGTTCACAATGAGTAAATGAAGAAGGAGAAGAAAAGGCAACCTTTTCTGTGAGGGATCTAGTACCGGAGCAAGTAATCCTCATGAATTGCTCTTCAATCTCAAAAATCACATTCTCCCAATGAATGAGGCGGTTGTTTTGTGAGATTGAATTCCAAACTTTGGTTCCTTCCTCTATCAACCTCTTTGCTATCACTATCTGTCGTCTGAACAAGAAAGATGGTACTGTGAGTATTAAAGCTAAACAATAGGGCTCGTGTGATTTAGAAATTCTTCTTGCGTGGAGCAGCAACAGTTGGGAATGAACACTTGGTTAGTCAAATTACACGCCGCAGAGCTTCCAATATTTCTATCCTTATTCTAACATTTAAAAATTGCAAACAGATAAGGAATAAAAGACATGAAAATGGACAACTTCCCCTAGTTAATTTCGCCCAGGGAAAGCATGTTAAATGCATAGATTTTGTAGGCAACATATGCAATGCTCATTCTTGCTTCAATCTAGTGCACAAGGGGAACATGAATTTTTATTGTAAGTAGCAAATGATAGCGGAGGAGAGGGAAAAAAAAATGTAGCGAGCATACATGATGCTAAAGTAATCCAACGAGTTTGACATGAAAAAGTGAATTGAATAGCTTGTAAGCAAAATCAAAAAAATGCTGTAATTGAAACATTAGCAAAGAATCATTATGCTAGATGGTCACAAATTTGTGCCTGCATTTTGTTTGATTTCTATTCCTAGACTTCAATTTTTTCTATTTGAGTTCCCATTCATTTAAAAATCAATTAATCAAGGTATTCTAGAGCAAATGTAGTTGATTGATCATTTTTCAAGAGTAAAAGAACTAAAAAAAAAAAAATTGTAGCAGAGAACTCAAATTTAAATTTTGATATAGTACTGGCACCAGGATCATGATTACTTTAACCTTCTAAAAATTAAACAGGCATAGAATCCTCAAAGAAAATTGCATCCAGAATGAACCAAATCCTTACATTACCTGTGGTGTGAACATCCTGAGTATAGAGACACCTCATTTGCAAGCCTAAAAAGCTCTTCTTCAGAGGCAGAGGTTGCAACCTCCTTCAGCAGAAGAGCCCTATCTGTCAATCCTCCCAGGCAGTATTTAAAAATGGTCACATCTGATATCGAATAGCTGCTGCTTGATGTGATATTGAAATCCGATAACCTTTCTTCGACACTGTCTGACACAGATGGTGAATTGTCTGCTTCTTCAACATTCTCTGCTCCCCTGTCTAATGGTATCCGGGGTGCATTCTCAACCTAAATTCCAAATGATGGTGCAGTTACTCATGAACGAGAATAAATTTCTACTCCAATCTCAGGTTTCCAAATAAATGAGTCTCCGACATCACAGTTAAACTAAACGATATGTCAAGGAAAGGACAGGGCATGGAAAATGTATTCCAAGTAAGAAAAACGCTAACTATACCCATGCTGCACATTTGGTATAAGATTTCTGTATCCAGAACCACACACCAGCAAACAATGGACCACCTTTGTGGCATTAAATTGAGAGTTGGATAATAAAAATAAATATAAACCATAGACTGTATGCTTATATCATTTACAATTACAACATATTTAAAAAAAAATCTCCTGTCCTTCTCTTACTAAAAGACATAATATTAAGCACCAACTTTGGTCATGTCAACAGGGCCAAAAATAAATAACAGGAACCAAACAATCTGCTGTAAATCATGTGGACAAAAAGGAAAAAAAGAAAAAAGAAAAAAAGAAATGGGAGTAACATCAAAAACAAAGGAAAAAAAAAGAGTAAAAACCAAAAGATAGCTTAAGAAAAAAAATATAGTAGAAAAGTTTTGATGATATGGTAGCCATATAAAATCAAATAAATGACACCAGGAGATCCTCACGAATATCCTAGATTTTGGATGGATATTTATGCTTACAGTAGTTCAACTATTTAGTATATTCATCCTAATGCTACTACAATCACAAGGATGATGGCGATGAAAATGGTAATGAGAAATAAAAGTACACTCATTTTATACCTGATTAGTTGTCCAAGCATCAGAGTAGCATTCCACATCTGGCTTCTCCATGGTAGATGTCTTTTCTTGCCCAAGTTTGATCCGTTTTGATGATGGACTAGGTCTTATCTCATGGATGGAGTTGTGCTGCAATTCTATAGATCCATTATATAGTCCAAATGATTGAGTTTTGTTGACAGGTTCAGCAACAGAGGTTGGCCTTTTCCATGTCAGAGGTGTCCGGGGATTACGACTTCGAGAGATGCAACGGATTGGATGGGAAAATGCCTCCAGGAAATGATACCCACTGAATTTTGGGATTTCTAATTTAATGCGGAAAAGCCTATTATCACACTTGGATGAAAGCTGACACGAGAAAGAAAGCAGAATCACTTGCAAATTCCATAAATATTGGTAGCAAGAAGCTAAATTGCATACATATTTAATCTCTAGTGAATTAGTGAGCACGGAATCCCATTCCAGGAGTAATCCTTTTCATTGCAATGCAAGGAGAATAATTCTTACGACACATGGACACATACCAAACACAGTCATTTAAGTGAATCTGACAAAGGAAGCATCTGCATTATAATTCAAGAACAATAATGATGATTATTTCAGCTACATGTAGAAGACTACTGTAATATAGTGTTCATCAAATTGTGATCATGCAACACAAACTTTTGTGATATGCAGCATTTGGATTCTCTAAGAAATTTGATGTTGGGATATAACATGACCAAATGGAAAATCATAAAATGAATAATTGTATGCTTATAAAGCGAACTCATAGGATGGTCAAGGTCAAGAAACAGCTTCCAACTGCATGAGGCTGCAAGCTGCAAGCTGCAAGCTAGCTTCACATAATATTGGTCCCATCATTGCAACTTCCACTAGAGATATATGGTAAGCAAAGTTATATCAGATAACTGAAGCCATATGATAGTGTTCTTTATACTTAAAACAGTCTTGTAGGGGAAAAAAAATGCATATGGAATGCTGAAGACATCTGTTTTCTGGCCAAAACAGAGAGGAAAGAAAAGAAATGAGAATCACCATAAGAATCTTCATCTTGTCAATGCATAGAAGAGGGACACTTGTACATACACTTTAGAGAATTGGATAAGTAACCAGAAACCTTATTAACATCTGACAAACTACCTGAGATATTTTGAGCTTCAAAGATGCCCGCCCATGCAATAGTTTTCCTGGTCTATCATAATTAGAAAATTCAATCCCATCACAGCTTGTCAAAAGGGGATCTTCACCATCAGATGTCTTCTCCACAGGAAGCCCATTGTCCGCATATACCAGTGAAGCAACAATCTATTAAAGCAAGTAATGTACAAAATGTTAGTACAAGAAGCAATGACAAAAATACAAGAAAATTATAGAAATTGCACTATCGGAAAACTCGAGATGCAATTGCAGACCTCCAATTCCTTGTTTATAGCCTGGCTCATTGCATTTAATAAAACCACATCCAAGGAAAAAATCCTACGACATGAAGCCTGCAAAACAGAAAATATGAGAATAAAAGCTCAGAATGGTGCTTGGTTCATAACTTCACCAATGTTAACCTAAAATGTAGGAAAGTTAACAGTCTGTCCGCACTCCACATCTTTAGAGGATTTCATTCAACCCATTTTATAAGTTTGAGAGATAGAAAGAGATATTATGACTATGTGGTGCTGTGCAGTTCTTTCAATTTTTTAATAATCTCTGCTTGGAGAGAAAATGTCGAGATATATAAAAATCAATTCCTATCTAAATAGTCAATCCGATATGGCTTTCTTGGTTTCCTATGGTGCTCTAAATCTCGAGGTTTCCAAGCATTTTCTGACCTGTTATTTAGTGAGCCTCACGGGAAAACAATAAAGCAACAGAATTGAGGAAAGAGAAGAAGAAAATGTCCACCAAATTTATATGGTGCACCACAGAGCAGAGATTTCACCATAAAAATAGCAGGGGAATACAAAATACAAAGGAGGTTCTAAATTAACCACAATAAAACCTGAAACATATTTGTGTACAACCAAAATAATGTGCCCTAATTGCAAAAGGGGAAAGAAAAAAATTGAATCCAAAAAGAAATCATAGAAACTGGTCCTAAGGGCATATGCTGCTAAATCTTTGCTCTCACCAAAGATCTAATTAAAAATTGTCATTTGAGGATTTCACCTAATTCATTGGGCCAGATCACCAGTTTTTAACTAACAAATTACAAGTATTAGCAGCTATTTTAACATGAAGGATACTTTATCCTCCTTTCTTTCC
Source organism: Populus tomentosa (assembly GCA_018804465.1). Taxonomy (NCBI): domain Eukaryota; kingdom Viridiplantae; phylum Streptophyta; class Magnoliopsida; order Malpighiales; family Salicaceae; genus Populus; species Populus tomentosa. The sequence continues at coordinate 10,801,141 of CM031989.1, read as the reverse complement.
TTTCCCTTCCCATTACAATACAAATGGTATGATAAGAGTCATATGTGATGAATGATGAACAAATAATTTAAATTCCTTCCACGAGACTACTTTTCATTCAAGATGTTTAATAGGTATGGATTTTGTTAGTTGGACAAAAAAGGTCACACTTTCTTGCTTTACATTACAGTCTTCTACCTCATCAATTTTTCCCCAATTCTACCATTAGGCCCATTTCACCAACCAGTCCTTGGAATTTTATGCTATCTATTTCTTCCTCTAACAGGATAAAATCATTACACACGACAGCCATAAATTAAAATCAAGCAAATGTAAGTGGGAGAATAGGGAAGGGAAGTTTTAATAATCCACTGTTTATAAATAACCCTGTTTTAAAAGATTTTCCCTTCAAAATTTTGACTCTCTTGGCAGGAAATCTTGCTAGCTGCATAAAATAAAATTACAAACATTCCCACCTATTTCTCTTCTTATTCCCTTCTTTAAGACCAAACAAGAGAAGCACATTAATTTTTATAATTTTCACTTCCTCCACTCCCCTTCCAACTTAGAAAACAAAGGGCAAAGAGATGTCCTCTTCACCTATTAAAGATTAGCAAATACAAACATCAAAACCTAGCCCTTGTGCATAAGCTGCCTAGGCATCATTTTCTCGCACAAAAAGGTTGACATGTGCAGCATCTTGCTAACTCAAGATGGCAACTATTATTCTTGAATTTGCAAATAGACTGCACATGGTTAGATGAGTTAATCTCATAGATCTTGTCATGCAGCTATTCAAAATGGCTGGCAGGAATAAAAGAGAAGAAACAGCAACCTTAAGATAAATCTAAGAACAAGTGACAATCAAGTCGCTCATGCCCCAGTGGAACATCCCTTGCCAGATGGTTTTGGGATGTAACATGACTCCTTAAAGAAAGTATAACATCAAAATTCTCTATTTTTACTAACCTTGCCTCCAACAATATTCCAGATGCCATCATTGTCTTCATCAATTTCAGAGGTGGATGAGAGATCAATTGATAACCACAGAGGTGGATCCTGCCATAGCATATGCTTATTTGTCAAGTATTCAGTGAATTTATAGGCATATTTTAAGAGAATAACAGAATCCAGAAAAATGCCTTTTATGAACCTTAACATAGTGATCCTTAATGGACAAGCTTAAAGGCAAGACTTCTGCATGGTAAACATAACCCTGCAGGCCATCATCTGCACAAGAACCAACTAATGCTATCTTCCTCAGTCCATTGGAATTCCAGTTTTTGTCAAGGGAGGATGACTGAGGCTGCTCGCATACAATCTCCCCATTAATGTGAAGCCGAAAAATATCAGTAAGAACCTATAATTAGCAAAATGACTTTTAGCACTTTGTAACTGAAGAGAGAGCCAGTGAGAGAATGAGAGGGAGAAGGAAAAGTAGAAAAATATTATATAAAAAAAATATCCAAATTAACTGGATAAAAAAACTAAATAATGGAAAAGTAACCTCCATACTATAAATTTCATAAATGACTAATTGTGTGACTTGACTTCTAAAGCATACCTCAAATCCAACATGAATCCAGTTTTCCAGAGGACATTTAATCTCCATTGATGTAGAATTACTAGACTTTGTAGTTTCTTTGTGTGCATGGAGAAGTGGAAAAAGCGTGATTATCTTCTCATTCAGAACAAGAAAAGGAGCACAGCTAGTAATATCCGGGTAAACCTGTGAACAGAATTATTTAGTTCAGCAATTCATTTTGAAGGAAGAAAAAGAAATTGTCAAACAAGCAAAACACACCAGTGTACCGCATTACAGAATATAAATCACTGGTTAACAAAGATCTATGGAGCATGCAGAGTGGTCACCCTTCAGGCTTTAGTATTAAAGATGATTATCAATATCTAAGCAATCAAAAACATTATTCCGCTGCTTGATTTTGCTGACTAACTCTACTACAGCTGATAAAGTTCTCCTACTCATTATCCTTATTATTAACATCTAGTGATTAGACTTTCATGACATAGGACTACGGGGCTATACAAAAAAGGTGGAATGAGCTAGCGAATTTGGAAAAACTTTCATAATTTACATGAGAGGTGAGCCTATAAAATCTTCAAGGAAAAAGAAAAGAAAAGAAAAGAAATTGATATCAACTGTAGTAATGCATCCCCCCCCCCCCTGGAGAGTAGCTATATACCCCGGAAACCATAAAAGATATCAAGCAGATAACTTGGTCAAATGTAATGAGGAACGGCACTACACCTGCTCATGACCGTATAGAGAACACTAAACTTTCAACATTTAAACCATATAAAATAAGGAGCCAGTAACAAACTAGCAATGTACTTGACCAAGACAACAACACAATCCCAATGAAAAGAAAAATTCAGGATATGAATGCCACTCAATTGAAGCAAAGGTTTACAACACACTCAAAAAATGCAGCAACATACCAAATATTTACATAAATTTTGCCTAAGATTTCATAAAAGCCTCGAGAAAGATACAAGCTTTGCCAACACTAAAAATACACGAACCCATCAAAAGAAGAAAAATTTAAACTTGGGTTACACCTCAAGTGATAGGATAAAAGGCTGGAAGTAGAAATAAACTTAAAACCCCAGTTGAATGCCTAAATGCATAACAATCTAACAAAAAAAGAAAGAGAAAGGGCACTGTTTTCCAAACCTTTTTGATGATTGTCGCAGGAAATGTTGTGGTGGAGGAGTCAATAAGATAAACCCAGAAAGAGAGAGATAAATCTTTTTCGTTTTCAACTTCGATTTCCATTCTGAAATCTTTCAGCAAAGTGTAATCTTTTCTGTTTATCACATTATTATTATTACGACCACCCATGATTATTATTTCTTGATCAAAAGGAACCTCAAAAGCCCAAACCCCACCTTCTCTCTTTCTGTTTCTCTCTCTAAACAAACAACGACACTAACAAAGAAGCTGGAATTTTGTTACTTTCTCTTTCTAAATTACACTTTATTAGTTTGTTTTTCTCACTAAAAGCAGCGAGACAGAGACGGTTGTTCTGTGGCGGCCGTTCCGTTGTTAATTGACGGTTGGTTCGGTGGTGGGTTCGGTTTCTTTTTTGTTTTTTTTTTTTTTTTAATGAAAATGAAAGTAAGAGGGTAATAATCAAGTGCTTCGTGAGCAAAAGAACAACTAACTTGGGGTTATACTAGGAGTTTGATGAAGTCAAAAGTTGACTTTTGTAATGAATTGGAGGGAAATTGGGTCCTCTTTCTTGCTGACGCCCCCTTCCTCCTCCTGTAAAGGGCAAAAATCTAGGAGTGGAGAAAGAGGATTAATAATGATAATAATAAAAAGGAAAATGAAAGAGAAAATTATTTTAATTATAAAATAAACTTCAATTGCTGGACCTTTCTATGTTCATATTACTGTTCATAGTTAATATTTTTCTTTCTAGGTCCTTGAATTTTTATTTTTTTTACTTTGGTCAGCAGAATTTTTTTAAAATTATAGTTATATTGACATATATTTTTTTTTTTTGAAATCTGTTTTGATTAACATGCTCTTACACATCCAAATCTAATGTGATATTAATATTCTAGAACTAAATTAAATATCAATTTTATGAAATTAAATTTTAAGTTATTCTTAAAATAAAAATAAAAACAATTGGGGACCAAAATTAACATTGAAAAAATAGTGTTTTTTTTCTTTTTATCAATTACACCATTCAAAAAGCATAGAAAACTTCAAATTGATCTTTCAAGATTATTATTTTGCATATTTGGTAATTGTTGTTTTTAAATTTTGTATTTTAATCATAAAATTTTATTTATTTTACATTTCAATCCCTGGTTGTTATTAAATAAGAGAGAAAGTAGTAAACAAAAAAGAGAAAAAAGAAAAATCTTATGTGACCAAATTTCAGCCACCAATATCTATAATTTTAATATTCATGAATTCAATTTAAATGGTTTCTATTTCCAATGATAGTCTAAAAAATATATCTAGACTCAACCACAACTTTCTAGGAGTATATTCTAAAACTTTAATATCGTGAAAACTTGTTTTGTTATTTTTTATTAAACAACTTTATGAATATATTTGGTTTTCAGGAGTGAAAACCAAACAACCTATTTATAATCTTATTTTTCTTACTCAAATCTTAATACAATTAACTCCTAACTTCCACAAACCTATTTATAATTTGAATTGTTTTGTTATTTTTATTGCATTTATTTTATATCACACTTGTTTTATCAAATTCAACCTGATTAAATATTTGTATGATCTTTTATTAGATGGTTTTAAATTAAAATAATACCAATATAAAAAAATAAAAAATTATATATATATATAAGATTTTTTATATATTCAAGATTGTTCATTTGAAAGTTTTAAGGTACTTGGTATTTGAATAAAACAATAAGTACAAATTATATCACATGACTTGATTTTTTTTTTTCATTTAGAAAGGACTTAATTAAAAATAATTAAATGGACTTGCACACGGCCATAGGTTAAATATTTGTTTTTAACAAAACAAATTGAATATGTAGTCTTTTTTAATGTGTGTTCTTATATAATAAAAAAATCCTAAGTGTAAATAGAAAAGTTTACGCATGTATCTAATTAAATAAATTAAAAACTATCTATGTTAATAAATAAAAAAAAATTATTGATGATGATTAAAAATGAAGCTAGAAAAATCGAGTAACAGATGTAAATCAAGATATTTGACATTGCAACATGAATCATTTACTCAATTGTGTTTAATAAATTTGTTTATCAAAAATATTTTTATATTTAATTAAATGATAATAAAAATAGACACATATATGAATTAATTGAATAAAATCAAAAGGAAAAATATATTATAGAAGGTTACATATATTAGAAATATTATCAAAAATAAATATTACTTTTTATTTTTAAAAATAAAGTTCATTTATATAAAATATAAAAAAATTATAAATGAATTCAAATAATCTTTTTAAAGATTAAATACATACAAAATAAATAAATAAAACAACTGTTATTTAAAAAAGGTTAAATTAAAAAATAAAAAATCTAAGAGAATGGATATGAATTTAAATATAAATTAATTTTTTTCAAAAAAAATACATATTAAAAATAATAATAAAAAATTCAGGTATTGTTTAGCCCATCACTTCTGACCTGTTTGGAAAGGACTCATGCACATGTTTTACCCTATATTATAGCCTTTATGATGATAGAAAATAAGGGTTGATTTTTTTTATTTAAAAATCTATTTTTAATTCAAAACACCTAGCAAATATAATAGATACCTTAATAAACTCATTAATTGTCTTTAAAAAACCTAAAACACACTAAAAACTAAAATAAACTTGAAACTAAAAACCTTCACAACTTAGATTTGATTTTCTAGACATTTTTTATGGTGAAAAAACACCTGAAACTCTCCTAACTAAATGGGATGCATTGACACCATGAGCATTGTCCTAGATTCGTTCAAGGGTAGCAGAAAGGCAAACACTGTAAAATTAAATCGGAAGCCATAACTGAGTGCCACAGGAGAGCAGTTGCAAGTTGCAATTAGAGAAAAAAGATCCTCACAATCAATTATATGGTTTGGGAATTGAAATCATTCATTTCAATTATAGTCAAAACATTTTATATGTGTATATATATATATATATATTAAACAATGATATATGGAATATTACTGCTACTGCTACAACTGCTGGTTAACTCTAGTCTGGCAAACTAGCACTGGTCCAACTCGATTACAGAAACAATGACAGTAATGTCATCAACTTTGCCTCCAACGTGCTCGATTCCTTCAGACTCAGCAGCAACTGCAAAGGGAGAGTCATAATCCTCGCTGGTTGAATTCATGGACGCAACAGTTGCGATGGTCCAGGCAAGATCCTGAGGACAAGATCTTCCTCCATTTTCTTGAAGAATCTCCTCGATCTCAGAACCGAAAAGATTATCGAACAATCCATCGGTACCAGCAACCACAATATCCCCCTGCTCCACGTCAAATTCACCAAGGAAAACCGAAGCCCGGCGCTTACCCTTCTGAACCCAATTCCCCAGCGAAAAAGGGCAGTTGAAAAAGCTGTGCTGTGTCGGTGACCTGTAAACAAGCCTTTTCCCTCTGAAAACCATGAAACCGCTATCACCCACGTTGGCATAACACAATCGGTCTCTTTTAAGGGTAACAACACAGGCGGTGGATGATCCTAAAGCAACAGTCTTGGAATGCGCTTTTAACAATATTTTCTTGAGATTAACATCTCCTTCAGGCTTCAAGGATCGAAGAGCTGTGAGATAATTGGACATAAGTTCTCTTGCGAAAATCCCAGAATCAATTCCTTTCATAGCCCATCCACCAACGCCATCAGCCACCCCAAAGGTTTGCCTTTCTTGGCAAATAAAATGGGCGTCTTCTCCCAAACTTTCTGGGTTCGACTCCAACTTTTTAGGAAAATAACAGAATCCTAGATTCATCCTCAACTTCCCTTTGCTTTCATAACAGGGAACCGTAACCGTCGCTTGGAATCTTCTCTTTTTGATGATCATGTAGTTAGTTGCCTTAATTTGGATGGGGTTTGGTCTCTGGGTAGATCAATTTGTGACAAAGAAGAAATAAAGTTTTGTCCTTCCTGAATTGGGAAGGAAGAAACAGAGGTAGGGATTTGAGAGGAAAAGATGAAGAAGCAGTCGTTGGGGTTTTGTTTGGGAAGAAGAAATTAGAGATTACGCGTATTTCTCAGTCAGCAGTATGCTGAAGGAAACACACACTGCAATGCGAGGATCGGAACTTTTCTTCCTTTCTCAAGTCGGAGAAATTCATGTTTTCCAATTACAAGGACCAGAGAACTCTCTACGAAGCCGACCAGGTGAAATCTTTTTTTTTGCCCCTTCCAAAGTCCAAACTGCTTCCATTAAATAGGTTTGAGAAATTTATTTTTATATTGCACGTGACTGGGCTCCCATAGGGCCACGTACTTAAAATAAAATAAATAGTCTGGTAAAAACAAATAAAAGAAATTGTTCATCAACAAAACTATAAGAAAAAAAATTGTATAAATGGTACCTGGTTTTTTTTTTTTTAGTCTCACCTTTAATTTTAGTTAAAAACAAGATACATGTTAAAGTTTTGATATGCTAAACTTATATTATTGAACATATTTGAATATTTATTTTATATTATTTTGAATCTCATATAAAAATAAAAATTAACTACGTTTCAGGACATGATAAGATGATGAACTATTTTCTAATTGAGATTTATCAATATTTTTCCATTCTAGTTAATAATTGTTGAAGAATGTAGTTTTGATAAAATATTTAATAAATATTAAATTTAGACAAACACATAATTATATGTTATTTAATTGTGATGAATTAAGATATTTTATTAAATAAATTAATTTTATAATATTTTAAAATAATAAATAATTTTCTCTTGTATTGTCATTAATGCTAAATGATCACTAACTTAATTATAGCCAACATTGTATTTTTTCTATTATTACAAAATCCACATCTCATTAAAACTCAAATTTTGTTAAATACTTCACTTCTTTATGATTTTGTTAAATCTACCCCTCCCAATCTCAAATTCTTTGAGTTTGCTTTATTTATATTTATATTTATATATATATATATATATATATAAACAAAATCACTCACAATCTCTCTCTTACTTCTCATTAAGAAATAAATATCATAATTTTTGCAAGAATGAAGGAGAGTAATGTTTTTTTTCCCTCTCCTAAGTTGTTAACGTTTAGCTTATAAAGAAACAGAGAATGATATTTTATCATGTGTACAAAAATACCCTTATTTATTGTCCATAAATTATTTTACTTGAACTTCAGTATTGTCACAAAAATTTTCTAAACTCTAATTGCTCTGAAATTATAACCCAAGGTTGATTGATGTGCCAGGAGGCTGCTCGTAAAATTTCAACCTAATCCAACAGTTGGATTGAGATTTATACTTGAATGACATAACTCCACAAAAAGCAAAAGAGAGGGCAGGCTTTTCCGTAAAATTTCAACCTGATCCAATAGCATAAACTTGGCCAACAAGTAATTTTTTATGCCAAAATTTGATATTTTTTGTACTGTTTCATCTACTTAAATCATCCATATTTTTAATTAATTTTTTGTGAACTTCGATTCCTATTTATAATACAAATTCTCCTTAAATTTTGTTTCTTTTCGGGTTAAAAATTGCACAATTGCACAAAGGCTTTTGATGACAATCAAAATCATTCATGTGTGTAACCATACATTAATTCATTTGAAAATTCTAGAATACTTTTCTAAATATTTCCATCCCAAACTTATAAATTTTTTTCCATATTTATCATTAATTTATAAATTTTCGAGTTACAGGTTTACAATATACCATTTACAGCTGAGTCATTTTTCTCAAGTTCAGATGCATTTTTAATATTGAGTTTATATAGACTACATCAACTTTCATTAAGTTATATCTTAGAACATCACTTTCCTTTATTAATTTCATTGATTTAATTAGGGGTTTATAGTTATGCTTTGATCTTAACCACATGTTGTCCTAATAAATGGTAACAAACGAGCAGATATTAGGTATAACATAAACTATATAAAATTATTTAAGTAATCAAGATAGGATTCATCATCCTAGATGGATTAGAGAAAATATTCTATTTGTTCTCAAATAGTATTGATTTTGAAATCCTTGACCAAGATGGAATGAATTTTGAAAAGAGTTTTGATATCTTATTCAAAGAATCAATTACTATAATGTTGAGAACTAACATGATTCAACAAAGCAGACATACTTCATGCCATAATGTCTAAATCAGAATAATTTTTGTTTATAAAGGGATAATAATTACACCAAGAAACTAGCCATTGAAATATTAAGTTAAATCATTTATAACTTTCTTAATATTTAAGGATCATGACAAGTTGCTAGGTATTGTAGTTGATAATAAATTAAATATATTTAATCCTATTTTATTTAAGATTATGATTTATATTTGAGTCAACTTATTAACCTAATGGGTCACACATATAAAAATCATTGGTTAAAAATTAAAATAGGATGATAAATCAAGTGTGACTTGATTATAAATAAGTTTTAAAAATTAAGGAATAGAATGTAATTAATACAGGAAATCACAATTCTAGATCTAGAAACAATCAAGTAAGGACTTGATTGAATGAATTTCTAAAATTAGCCAAAAATAATATATGTGATACTATTTAACGAGTTTTTAGATTTCTCTATAAATAGAATGATATGCCTCTTATTTTCTATAATGTAAGGATGAGGAGAGTACAATACGTAAACATTTAAAATATAAAAGAAAATAGGTAGCACTCTATGTTATAGCAATATCTCTCTCTTTAAAGGGTTTAAGAGATTTCTCATTAATGGTTCGTGTGGATTATCATTAGAGACCAAATATTTGAACGGCTTGTGGTTTGTGACAGCCTAGCTTTTAAATAATTATTCAAAGCGAAAAAGAACATATAATCTTCAAGTAATCTTTATATCTTCAAACAATCATCCCAACCAAAACCATTTTTATTTTTAAGTTTGGTTATTATTTCCCATTTTTTTCCACAGTTTTGAGATGATTTTTCATATGCTTAGACTCGCATTGCACGTTGAACTTTTGATTAATTTTTGTAGCTACCTTAATAAAAGAGTCTGCTCTAAAGGTGGAGCAAGGTTTGTTTCCTTTAAGTGCCTCCTCAGCTAAATCTCAAGTAGCATGTGAGACATAGGCTTAGACCATGTGAAGTGCTTACCCTTGTATTTTTCATTATATGTGGTACTCATTTCTCCAAAAAAAATTACAAATTTATACAAAATAAAATCATACAATATTTAGATTTAATAAATTTAATATAAAAACTACAATTAATATTTAAAAAAGAATACATAAAATACATAAGAAATTATAATAAAGTCAACAAACAATCCAAATACATAAAAAAGATAATACAAACTCAAGCAAGATATAATAAAAACAAATACATATAATTAACACTCAATTACTAGTTTTTTTAGTGTTATAATCATTCCACATGGTTGATGCAATTTTTTTTTTTTTTTTGTTATCCACTCTTTATTCTCTTCCCTCTCCTCTCGTTGACTTAAGTTGATTATTCATCTAATTGGTTCATTTTTCGAACATATTTCTTCCATAAAAAAATAATAAGGATCAACTCCTATTATGCGATTATGAATAATACAACATGGAAGCACAACATCTACTTGTGTTTCATAAGACCAAAACAATTTTCCATCAATTGATCTAAAACGATTCTTCAAAATATCAAACCCTCGCTCAATAGCGGTTCTCAACAAAAAGTGTCGATGATTAAATAGCTCCTTTTTTTTTTTTATGAATGTTCTGTAAACTCATTCAAGTGATATTGAACTCCATAAAAAGAAGAAATGATTCATTTTCGAATATCGTAACCAGCATCATCAAGATAATATTTCCCTACAAATTAGAAAAAAAAAAAACCTATTACTATCTTTATCTAATTAAACATTTTATATGTTTATTGCATATAATAAATACTTTATTATATACCTTCTAGAATTTTTAGACCACTAAATCTTGATAATGCATCAGTTAAAACCCGTGAATCATGTGCACTTCCTTTCTAATTAGCTAAAACATATATAAACTTCAAATCAAAAGTTATAACTGCTAAAACATTTTATGTTGTTCCTTCTTTTCAACCTTGAAACTTTTCTTGAATCTCAACAAGAACATTTGCAGCAACATGGGTACCATCAATTGCTCCCACACAATCATACATAAACATGAAAGAAAAAATGTATAACCTTTTCTTCTAGATGTAATTAATTAATGTATAAAAATATTGGTATTGTTCACATACCTTAAAATAAGAATAGAATCTTTGATTATTTATTATCTCTACAGAAACTGTATCCCTTAGGTCTTTAATAAGGTGTTTTTATAACTTAAGAACTGCTTTTAAAATAATTATAAAGTAACGATGGATAGTTTTAATAGACCTATAGTATATATCATTAATAAAATGAAATCTTTGGTTTTGACCTATAATTTGTAAGAACACAATTACTTGCTCCTTAATAGACACATGTTGAGTTGATCGTAACAGGTCATGACTTGTGAGAATATCACATAAATTATATAAGACAACTGGTTTCATACGAATTTGTTCAACACAATGTCTATCACCTCGATTCAAAATGCTATCCATATAGAATTCTCGTTAACCAATTGCATTTATATGTGATTTTCTTGGTATATAATTTCTATTTCTTTCTTGTTCAATAATAGTTTCCCCTATAGCTATCACAATTACAGCTGCTCTCATACATGCTGCATGAATAATCTTACTATCCATAACAAGAAGGTGAATTTTTCTGATAACAAAACCTAAAAATTTAAGAAAATAAACATTAAAATACTTAAATAACCAATACAATAAATTATGCTCAAAGAAGTTAATAATGTATAATAGTTATGGCAATAATATTTAATTCCCTAAACAAATAATGTGTTAAAGTATATAATTTTATAAATTCTGTATAAAACTCATGTTTCACGATCTTAATGATTTTTCTACCAAACCATTTTAGTTTTTCATTAACATAACATCATTGTCATCTCTATTCATTTGCCTCAAAATACCAAAATGGAAAACGCATATCACGCACATCATCAACAGAGACCCAAACGTTTCTCATCAACATATTTTCTTGCCAACACCACAATCTCAAAATTTATAGGAAAGCAAAAGAGAAGGAGAAGGAGATCCAAAGGTAGTAGATTTAGGATGGGGATAGATTTAGGATTATCTTCTGGAAATAAGGGTGTTTTTCCATCAAGTGGGTCGGGTTCTACTGGAAGAGAAGCGATTAAAGAAAAGGAGAGCAAGATGAAGAGATGAAGTGGAATTGAAAGCAAATCTTTCCAAATAAACAAATTGTCCCTCTCTTGTTATCACTTGTTCACTCTCCAGTGAAGGGGATTTCTTTGGACAGTGCTTTGTTTTTGGCTAAAGCAACTAGGGACATGCTAGAGAGGAAGTTTATCGGAACATCATGCAAGGAGAGTAGGGAGATCAATTGTGAAATTGAAAATGGTTTGGAAAAAATCATGAAAAGGAATGGGGAGATCAACTGGAATGTAAATAACAAAGCTTGGATTTGTTGTGTTCTTTTTTCACAGAAACCAAATAAAATGTTTTGTTTGGTTTTCGTGAAAAAACACAGCAAACCCGGTTTCTTTGAAAAAAACACAACATGGGTTTGCTTTGTTTTTTTTTTTCACAAAAACCAAACAAAATAGGTTTGCTGTGTTTGAATGGTTTTGATGTTTTATTTAATTTCTGGGAAAAATACAGAGCATGAGTTTGTTGTGTTTGAGCAGGGTTTGCTGTGTTTGAATGGGTTTGATATTTTGTTTGGTTTCTAAAAAAAATACAGAGCATTAGTTGCAGCAAATTAAACAATATAAACCGTGAACAAAACACAGCAAATTAAACAATATCACAAGATTTATACCATTATTATAACTACAGATCTAAACAAAAAGATGAAAACATAAGATAAATAATAAATGAACATTTGAGGAAAAAATAGTTACCTAAAATAAGAGCTGATAAAGATGCTTCAATTGTTCTATAAAGAGATTTGAGAGAGAGAGAGAGAGAGAGAGAGAGAGAGGGATTTGTATTATGTAACACGATGCTATGTTTTTTTTTTTTGTAAACAAAGGAAAGTGTTTTCCTTAGGATAAAAAAAGAAAAACACTTTCCTGCCATAAAGCATTAATTTTTCCTTTGACCGGAATTCATTTTTCTTGATCAATTTTTCTTATGTTTACCAATCATAGAAAAGTGAGGAAAATAATTTTCAAAAAAGTAAATTCCTGGAAAGAAATAAGGCATTAATGTATAAAAATATTGATATTGTTCTCATACCTTAAAATAAGAATAGAATTTGCGATTACTCATTATCTATAAGGATAGACACATTTTGAGTTGATCATGAGAATATCACACAAATTATATAATACAACTGGTTTCATATGAATTTCTTCAACATAATGTCTATCATTTTAATTCAAAATGCTATCAATATAGAATTCTCGTTGAGCAATTGCATTTATACGTAGTTCTCTTGGTATATAAATTCTATTTATTTCTTGTTCAATAATAGTTACCCCTCTAGCTATATCAATTACAGTTGCTTCCATACATGCTACATGAATAATCTTACTATCCATAACAAGAAAGTAAAGTTTTCTAATAACAAAACCTAAAAAATTAGGGAAATAAACATTAAAAAAGCATATTAAATATTTACATAATCAATACAAGAAATTATGCTCAAACTGACACACATTATAAATTAAAAAGTTAGAAATAAAAGGAGTTGACAATGTATAATAGTTATGGCAATGATATCTAATCCCCTAAACAAACGAGGCCTTAAAGTAAATTATTTTATAAATTCTCAATCCTTATATTTCATGGTCTGAAAATATAATTTTCTTGCAAAACCTATACTTAAACTTAATATCGTTGTCATCTCTATTCATTTGCCTTAAAATACCTAACAGAAAATGCATATCATCAATAAAGACACAAGCTTTAATCATGAAAGTGCAGATTTTCTCGCAACACCAAATAAATTATCAGGAATCAAAATTTTTAGGAAAGCAAAGAGAAGGAGAAGGAGAGCCTAAAGTAGCATCCCATATTGCACACTTTAAAAGTATTCACAATTTCGCTAAGAAGCTATCAACAACTTCACACCAGAAAATAATGGGATTTTACAATGTGTTTAAAGCCAGGTTTTATAAGGGGTAAGGAGTTGAAGAATTAGACGGAAATATTGAGGTTGAGATCAGGGTGGTTGTTAAAGAGGGAGGAAATATAGGGAGGGCACAAATTTGGTATTAGTTTTTGGAAATAAGGGTGTTTTTTTCCATTTAGGATGGGAGAGGATGGAGAGAAGGTGATTCGAGGAGAGATCATCAAGTGGGCCATGTTCTACTGGAAGAGAAGCAATTCAAGAAGTAGGAGAGGAAGAGATGGAGTGGAATTAAAAGCAGATTTGATGGAAAATTTAAAGAAAAACAGAACATGGATTGAAAGAAAAGGCATGGAAAACTCATATTTTCCCATTTAAACAAATATAAATGTATAAATGAATATGAAAAAGAAGACTTGTGTTGTTAGGTAAAGCAATAAGTCTCAAAAAAGTTGATGAGAGAAAGTAAAGCAAAAAAGGAAAAAATAAGCCAAAACCCACTAAAAACAAACATTTCCTTCCACGAACAATACCATAATTGTTAAAACAAAGCAAGGTAGGACATAAGAGCAGAGAGAGTACTTGGTGAGAGACACATATTATGAATAAGGCAAGAACATGGACATGCTAGAGAGGGAGATTATCGAGACATAATGTAAGGGGAGTGGGGAGATCAACTGGAATTAAAAATGGTTTGGAAAACTTAAACCAACTCTCATAACCAATCATATAATCCTAAACAAAACAGAGCATGTGATTGTTATGTTTTTTTCATAGAAACCAAACAAAATATGAAAAACACAGCAAATTAACAATGTCACAAGATTTATGTCATAATCATAACTACAAATCCAAACAAAGAAGAAGAAAATATAAGGCAAATAATAGAGAGACATTTGAGAAAAAGAGGTTACCTGAAATAAGAGGATTGATTATGCTTCAATGGATATTGTTGCAGATAACAGAAAAAAAAAATATGATGATTTTGTTTCTAGTTAAGAGATTTGAGAAAAAAAAAAAGGGATTTGCATCAGCCACGGGAAAGTGTTTTGTAAAAAAAGAAAAGTGTTTTTCAAGGATAAGAAAAGAAAAACACTTTCCTGACATAAAGGTTTACCTTTTTTTTTTACTAACTTTTTATAAGGTTACCAAACATAGGAAAGTGAAGAAAATAGTTTTTAAAAAAGTGTTTTTCTAGAAACAAACAAGGCCTTAATGTTTTGATAATTTTTTACTATTTCTTGAAAATTAGTTAATATTTTTTTAAAAAAGCAAACTAATAAAAAATTATTATGATATAGTTTTTAAATTTTTAAAGAAATATATTTATAATTATTTGAATTGTTATATATCTTATTTACAACTTATTTGTTTTCAGTTATGCTTACTCATACTAGCTAGAATATCGCATTTCAATTCAAAAACATCATGCAAGTGATTAATTTAAAATTTAAATTAGATTTTATCCTTTTTTAATTTTATATTTTTTTTAAAAAAAAGTTGAATTTACTCAACTGTGTAATTATATTTTGATTATGTTCCTTTTTTTTTGTATTATTTAAGTGTCTTTTGATTCAAGCTTTGAGTTTGAGCGTGGTTCTTCTCTCAACGGAAAAGTGGCTGAAAGAAGAATTTCCCTCATACGAGTGTAAAATCTTCATGATCCAAGGTCCTCCCCCTTCCAATAACACTTCCCGGCCACCCTTTGTTTTTTCTTCAAAGGAAATATGAATAGCAACACCTATATGTTGATTTGAAGTGATTAGTGCATATATATATATATATATATATTGGTCCTCGATCGGCAGTCCCTTGACTTCTTTTATTTGGCCATCCATGGGTAAGGACTAGAGCTATGCACACAAGAGAGCATCTCTTACTTGAATTCCTCCACTGTCTTACTCTTCTTGCGTTGAAAAGCCAATCCTTTCTTATCTGTGTAGTGTCTTCAAAACCTATCCATGTCACTTAGAGTCCCCTGCTCTCTCCATTAAGAGCTATATCCTTATCTCTTATGCATGTTCATGGTCTTCCTCATGATACAAAGCCATGAATTTTCCCTCGTCTGTTCTTTTCATTCTTCTACTAGTCTCCTTCTCCCACCTCCTCACTCATTCCAGTTTGGCCATCAGAAAGTTTGAAGGTTTTTGCTCTCTCTCTCTCTCTCTATCTTTCTCTCCCTGATCCGATCTCTTTCTACAATAATAACATGTCATCTTAAAATTGATGGGTTTGTTTTTCAGATACCGGAATGACCAGAGCGAAGTCATCAAATATTAAAGTCAAGGTGAGTACAGTAAGTAGCTTCTACTCTTGTTGTCACAGTGAAATCACCAGCACCTTATGCTTCAGCTTCTTGTTTTTCTCATACTCTTTTGTTTGGTGATTCTTCAGTCATCTGAAGAAGGTGATCATGTTCAGAGGAAATACTTGCATGAAGTGCATTCAGGACCTAATCCTATCAGCAATTCCTTTCCACGACAAAAGTGGAAAACAAGGTTAAGAAGAAGTCCATGAAATTACTTCTTCTCATCATTTCTTCTATACCAAGTTTGTCAGCTAGATTTGCAACTTTATATGAAAAGCTATTATCGGATCTTTTAGTTATGCTTTTGACTAGCCATTATTACAACAATCATCATCTGAATCGAGCTGGGAAATAAAAGTAATTCAAATGATTGTTCAATCTCCCCAGAAAAGAGGTGTGCAGTGCTACTGTCTTAATCTTGAAGCAATGATGACACAATAATTCATTATGGTGCGCACCTAGCTGCTAAGCGATGGGCCAGCACTAACTTCACGCAATCTGCTGTGTCGCATAATATCGGTTTCTGACATGGCAAAACAATACGAGGTCTACCATGTATTGTCTTAAAGCAGTCCAAGTCAAGAGGCGGACTACAAACACGTACAAGTGCACAGCAAAACAAGCACTTCTTATGAACACAAAAGAATTATTAGTACACCACTGCGTAGCGTTTGCACTACGCATACACAATCTTGACGAAAAACAACGTAGCTAAATCAAAATCTATAAAGTTTGCTTCATGTTTTCTGAAGTTTGAGTTGATGTATGAAAGATTGAGGTAAAAGGGGTGCTTTTTATTTGCTTTATTAAAAGTTTGTTTAAAAGCATCCCCCACTATATATATATATATATATATGTGGCTTGATTTATATATGGGCATAAACATTTCTTCAACCTCATCTTGACTTCAACTTGGTTTCAATCAAAACTAACAGCGATTCACAGTAGGGAAAAAAACACTCGATTCAAGTAGTGGAATACCAGACTGACCTCTCTATCACATCTGTGGAAAATTAAAAAGCATGAGGCGACGTGTGATCATTGGTTTATCATCTGTTTCGTAACTGTTTCAAAACATGTGTTCTCCAGTTGCTGCTGGGTGCATGATTTTTTGTTGGTCCTCTAATGTTTCAAACAATCAAAAGAGAGGAAAGAGGAACATTATGAGAGGCATAATTGTACAGTTTTGAGAATAAAAATAAAAAGAAAAGCATGTTATCCCTCTTGCTGCTGTTTCCTTTTAGAAAAGAAGTCTAAAAAAGCAATCTAAAAAGGTGCTTATAAAATCTGGATTGATGAGAAATGTGGCCAAACATTTCTTCTTCTCGTAGTATGATTAACTTTTCTTATATGTGTGCTCCAGTTCATTGGTCGGTAAAACACAAAATATATACATGTACAGATTCCGTCATGAAAACGGGTATCCATGAGCAGGAATGTTACTAGACTGTCATCTAAACACAATATCCGGCCCCTGCCAAAGAAATTACAAGGATTCTCTTAGGGTGTGTTATATTTTGTTGTTCAGTCCTTTTTTTAACTTTTTTTTTTATATCCAGAAATATAAAATTGATATTAACAATTAAAAAAACATAAAACTAATGCATTTTCAATTAAAAAACACTTTTACAAAAACACAATGCATATTATCAAACACACACTTGGTAAATGCTAATGTGAATTAACTAAAAATCCAAAGAAAAGCTTATCTTTTAATCAAAATAAACATAAACAAAGAGATGGAGGGAAGAAAAATCTTTCAATTCAAAGTTTTTAACTCTTTGAAATTTTTGAAGTCTAGTAACGGGACTTAAATATTAAATTAAAGATGAATCATAACTTTAATACTTCAAAATCTATTTCATATATTTCTTGCTCCAAATACTAGAAAAAAATATATGACAAAGTCAAAA
The DNA here is from genome assembly GCA_018804465.1 of Populus tomentosa. Lineage (NCBI taxonomy): Eukaryota > Viridiplantae > Streptophyta > Magnoliopsida > Malpighiales > Salicaceae > Populus > Populus tomentosa. The sequence goes on along the minus strand of CM031989.1, from coordinate 10,783,128 downwards.
GCTATATCTATCAAGATAAGATGACAAACCTATTTTATATATTATCAATATAATCCATTGTAACAAGTAGCACACTCATATTCCAAACAAGAAAAAAAACAAACATTCCATGATTGAAATATCAAAATAGAATAGCATAAAATGAGATTAAAAGAAAAGGAGCAAAATGCTTTACTTTGTATTCTAAAGCTAGAATTAGTGATTCTTGTAAATCTAATCCATTAAAATTTCAGTAAGTAAAATGAAAGAATTATAAATCTCCAAAACAATAAATAGAGATATCGCAAATAAAGACATTATGACAACTATTATAGGAGTAATTCCTCACCTCAAAAGAGAATTTACCAATTATGAATTTAAATGAATCCTCTACAATAAATTCCTCTAGAGTATAAACCATAGAGGATGAAATTGTAAAAAAAATCTAAAAAAAAATCTCAAATAAAACAAATAGTAATAAAAAAAATAAAGATCAAATTTGAAAGATTAAAAAAAAAGGTGAAATTAAAAAAATATTTGTAATTTTATGACTCAAGTGTGTTTTAATTATTATTTTTTTAAGAATGTGACTCGAAGAATAGACATGACCCGGATTTTTTTAATTATTTTTTTTATTTAGTTAGTTTGTTAAAGTTAATTTTCTTTCTATTTAATTATCAGACTTTCATGACATGTATTTTGGGCGTGACGTGTTAGCTTGGTTTGATGGATTAACCCAGTTAATTCTGGGTAAACCTGTTATTTTTTTTCTATTTAGTTATCACACTTTCATGACACGAATCACGGGTTTTACGGAATAACCTGATTTAAAGGGTTAACCCAATTAATTCAATTTTTTTCTTTTTCTTCATTAGTTTTTTTCTTCCTGTTGATTTTTTTCTTTGTTTTTTTTAATTAATATATTTAATTATCACACTTTTATGACACGATCTTATAACCAGATTCACATCCAATATTCTTGGGTCCGGTGTTATAGTCAGATTCACTTAAACTTGGATCATGCAAGTTTAATGTTATTATTAATATTATATATATTATTATTAGGTTAGGCATTGTATATATATTATTATTAGGTTAGGCATTGTAGTCAAACTTAAAATTCTTGGATATAACTTTACAAAAATAACTCAAAATTTTTAAATCTTAATATTTTTAAATATTTTTTATATAAAAAAATAATTCATAATATTACACGAATTATATAACTAGTTATAATAAAAAAAAAAAAAACATAGATGCACTAACGGCAAGTTGTTGTCCTCGGGGATACAAGTAATGACGAGAAGGGACATGTAGTTGGTTCACTGGGAAGGGGTGCGCATTGTCAGTGGCTATTAGAAGGTCTTGGATTCGGTCATAGCTTGCCCGAACCCAACTAGAAGAAGGCCAGGGTGTGGCCTTTGGGCTCCAATCTAGCTTGCGTTAGCTCAACTAGAAAGATGTCTGGAATTTGAACATGGTTTGTCCTAGCGAGGCTAGCTTTAGGTTCCATAAGACCATGCCTTGAAGAGAGCGTCCATAGGTCGACATGACTGGGCCTGGATACTTGTAAAAGGAAAAATACTATATAACGGTATCATTATTAAACAGTGCGGAATAAAGTACCACCTAGCCCTGGAATCTCGATGTTATGGGCTTGAGCCCGTTTAATTTTTTATTTTAAGAATATTTTTTAAAAAATTAATTTTTTATTTTAAATTATTTTTTTAATCGTTAATATAAAAAATAATAAAAATATTTTATTTTAATATATTTTTAAATAAAAAATACTTTAGAAAATAACTATTTCTAACACTAGTGTATTTCAGTCCCGTCCTTATTGTTGCGAATTCATTGCATAAATATAAGGGTCCAGGGAATTCTCTTGGTAACGACAACTATGATAAGAAATAAACGATGCAAATCCGCACTTGTCTATTCTCATGGTGTCGTTATTTAATTTTAATTTAATATTCTAAAATATTAATGATGCTGTGGAAAGAATATTTTAAATTCATTTCAAGAAAATTGTTTTTTTCCCAAAGATATATATTTCGTTTTAAAGTATTTCCTAAAACTTATCTTGGAGTAAACATATTTTAGGCTAAGCATAGTAGTTTGACCTTGTGGTGTAGCTCTCTGTAACTTCGTATAATAAAACACTATTGATTTCAACTTTCTTAATTATATTAATATTTGAGACAATACATAATCTCTAAATCTGAAAATACAAAAAAAAAAAAAAAATCCTGACAAAGTTATCTTTGCTTTCTTTTCCCCAAACAATAGGAAGACATTTATCAATAAATTAAAAACCAAATTTACAAGACAAGTTGTCCAACATAAAATAGAGAACTTAATTTAAAGAATACCACAAAAAAAAAAAAAAAAACCTAGGAGTAAAGGATCCAATCCAGCTAATTCCAATTAAAATGTTTTTTTGGCTCTCTCTAGAAAAATTTAAAATTTTAGGGTCAAAACTAGTAAACTTTAAGCTTTGATCCTCCTAAAAAAAAGTTTCTAATTTTGGCCCCACATCAAAGATTTTCTTGGCTCTGCCACTAGCCAACCCATAAACACATAAACAAAATAAAAATCACTCACCAAAAAGCCGCCATAGATTTTTTTTTAAAAAAAAACTCTCTTTCAAATCCTTAGTGTCATTTAAGAAACCAATGAAGGAAATTATTTATAGAAAAACTCATCCCGCCCCTAACGGGTGAAATGAGTGGGGTGGGGAGGGGGAAGCCGTCAAAAGAAAAGAGAAGCCTGAAGAGAAGGATTTAAGCTTTAGGTGGCCTTTAATATGAGGTTAAAAAATGATGGGTGAATTATTACAGAGGAAATAATTATAAAGACAATTTCTAAGGATATGAGATTGATTTTCAAGGATATTTGATGTGTTAATAAATTGAGTTAAATATTAGTAAAAAAAGAAAGAAAATAATTAAATTATTACAATGAAAGAAAAGGTTTGGAGGGGTAATTAATTACTTCCCTTAAAATTTCACTTGATCCAAAAACTACATATAAAACTGACTTAAATTTCATAAGAGTATCACCTCATTAACCTCCAATCAATAATAATAACGTAATATGGAAAAATACAATTTTCAAAGACTATATGGATCGAGAGAGACTCCACTAAAGTTTATTGCTTTTTCTTGTCTGGCCATATACTAAAATGCATCCCCACTTTGTAATAACAATGAGTTAATGCAAAAAAAAAAAAAAATGACATAAGAAAACACATCCAAGTACAAAACTAGTATTATTAGAAATTAAAATGAAATAATAAATAAATACAAGCTTTGAAAAATATTATGATAAGATCACAAGGAATTCTCAAATATCATAATAAGATCACAAATAATATTTAACTAGATAGGTGATCTATGCTATGTCGTAAGCTGAACTAATTTTTTTATGATATAAAACAAGATGTTAAGGTGATTTTTGTATCTTTAAACAATCAAGAAGATATAAGGTTTGAGAAATTAATTCGATCGAATTTAATAAACTTGATTAATCTAATAATATGATTTGAAAAAAAAAAGAATTGATAACAAAAAAAATAACAATGAGTTAATGCAAAAATAAAAATACTAATATCTTGGAAATATATCTTTTTAATATTCTTAAAAAGGTTTATATGATGTTATTTGTTAACAAAATAAAAATTAAATGAGAATGAGATAATCATATAAAATAAAAAATGAAAAAAATATGAATTTCAATTTTTAGTAAATAAAATGTCAAATGACAAAATTAAAACAAATAATTAAAAAAAAACCCTCTCTTTCAGACCCTTAGTGTCATTTAAGAAACCAATGAAGGAAATTAAATATAGAAAAGAGAAGCCTGCAGAGAAGGATTTAAGCTTTAGGTGGCATTTAATATGATGTTAAAAAATGATGGGTGAATTATTATAGAGGAAATAATTATAAAGACAATTTCTAAGGATATGAGATTGATTTTCAAGGATATTTGATGTGTTAATAAATTGAGTTAAATATTTGTAAACAAAGAAAGAAAATAATTACATTATTACAATGAAAGAAAAGGTTTGGAGGGGTAATTAATTACTTCCCTTAAAATTTCACTTGATCCAAAAACTATATAAAACTGACTTAAATTTCATAAAAGCATCACCTCATTAACCTCCAATCAATAATAATAACCTAATATGGAAAAATACAATTTTCAAAGACTATATGGATCGAGAGAGACTCCACTAAAGTTTATTGCTTTCGCTTGTCTGGCCACATACTAAAATGCATCACCCCTATGTAATAACAATGAGTTAATGAAAAAAAAAAAATGACATAAGAAAACACATCCAAGTACAAAACTAGTATTATTAGAAATTAAAATGAAATAATAAATAAATGCAAGCTTGGAAAAACATTATGATAAGATCACAAAGAATTCTCAAATACCATAATAAGATCATAAATAGTATTCAACGAGATAGGTAATTTGTGCTATGCCGCAAGCTGAATTAATTTTTTCTTGATATAAAAAAATATGTTAAGGCGATTCTTGTGTTTTTAAACAATCAATAAAATATGAGATTTGGGTAATTGATTTGACCGAGTTTGATAAATTTGGTTAATCTAATAATGTGATTTGAAAAAAAAAAGGAATTGATAACAAAAAATAAATAACAATGAGTTAATGCAAAAATAAAATGCATGCTAATACCTTGAAAATATATCTTTTTAATATTCTTAAAAGGTCCATATGATCTTATTTGTTAACGAAATAAAAATTAAATGTGAATGAGATAAACACATAAAAAGTCAAATTAAAAAAAAATCTCAATTCTTAGCAAATAAAATGTCAAATAACAAAATTTTTTAAAAAAAAATTAAAAAGAAAAGAAAAACAACCTGAGTCTATCTAAGCCAACAAGATAAATTTGTGATCTAGTCGTGAGACCAAGATAACTCCATGAAAAGTAAATCAAATAAAATCATAAAACATAATTCTTAAATGAATCAGGTGTTACATGTGTGAAATAAAAAAAGACTTTTAGAAAAGAAATGTAAAAAAAAAAAAGATTTGAGTCAACACTAGTAATTCTATTGAATCCATGATTCAGGATATAAAATCAGGATAAATACATAGAAATAAAAGTAAACGATATTAAATACAAATCCTCAACCAATATAATGTTGAAGGATGAAATTGAAAAAAAAAATAAACACTTAAAAAAAAGACTGAAATCAACATGGTTTAATCTTTTAAACTCATGACATGGGTCATGAGGTTGGATTGAACCATAAAAGTCAAACTCAAAAAAATCATGAGCCAAATAATGAGGGGAAGAATTGAAAAAATAATAATGAAAAAAGGATCAAAAACAAAAAACAAAAAAAATCAAATCATGAGGACCAAAATTGATATAAAAATAAATAAAATCAAATTATAAGGGATGAGATTTAAAAAAATCAATCAAGAAAAGTATAAGAAAAAAACAAATAACAATAAGAAAAATAATGACTAAATTTGATATAAAATCAAATGTCAAATGATGCAATTAAAAAATAAATAAATTAAATTTGATATAATTAAAATAAGAAGGGTCAAATATGATAAAATTAATAAATAAACATATTTTTTTTCAATTTTTTTGCTAGGACAACATGTTTTTCAAGGTTGAAGAGAGAGAAAAGAGAGGGGAATAAAAAACATTGTTGAGGCTTTATCGTGTAGGAGTGATCACTCGCGCATCACCATCATGAAGGGAGCAAAGAGACACGGCAAACCCCGCCCTAAAATGTGATGTTCGACTAGCGAGAGGTGTTGTTTGCACGGTCCAAAAGGCGCAAGTACCTCTCACTTGCTGACATGTGTGTTGCATGTGCCAATAATTTTTTTTATTTAAAATAATATTATAAAAAATATAATATTTTATTTTAAAAAATATAATTTTACAGTGTCGAATGAATAATAAAATTAAGAACCGTCCACATTAAAAGTCTCATCAGCTTTAATTTCTTTTTTCTAAAAAAAAAAACTTAAATTAATATTCATGGCATGGAAGACGGTGCACCGCTCAATGATGGAAGAAAAAAACAAAAGCAGTGATATTGTCTTGCCGACCATGGAAAGAGTCACCATACGCGTGCTTAATTATTTGAAGAAACAGCCAACCAAACATACATGCAAAGGTCAATCACATCGGCAATATTATTTCCTTGTCTACTGGAACACACTCAACGGTCGAGACATAATTTGGACAGAGCAATAAAAGACATTGGTATAAATTGTAATTATGACATATACATGCCTCCATCCCAGTTGACCATATTGTAGTTGCCGTCTCATCGCGCACTCGGGTGGGATGAAAATATATTTTGATTCCACACACACACGCGTTATAATCAGGTTTCATGTATATTCAAATTAAATCACTTTATGGATCTGGTTTTAATAAATTATTCACATCTAAATTAAACAAATTGTAAGAAAATTATTTATTATTAAGATATTTTTATATTCAATTGGTGTAGGTAGAAGAAATGATTTATTATTATTATTTTTACTAAAAATCAAACATTTGATTATAATATGAAAAAAAACATGCATGTTTTGAACAGTTATAAGAGAATCTGCTCCAAATAAATAATGTGTATGATTTGACAAATATTTTTATGTACTAGTACAATAAATATAGGTTTAAGAAAAACTTAGTTGTGCCAGACTCATATAATGACTTAAAAAAATAACAAAAAGAGATCTAATCGTTGGATTGGGTTTAAATTTTTACATGAGATTCTATATAGTATTTTCTTACAATGAGCAATAGTTTTCTATATTCTTGTTGTTATTTGTTTTTTTCTTATACTTTTCTTTATTGTTTAATTTTGATTTTGATTTTATTTTTCTTTATGTCTAGATATTATGGTTTTGTTTCCTAGTCTAGGTTGGTTTTTCTAGCATATAAAAGACATTGTAGACCAATGTTGTTAAAGTTACGATTTAACTTGTAAAATTATATGATTTTACAAGTTAACAAATACTTAATGTGCAAAATCACTTTAAAAACTCAAAATTTGAACTAAAATTGACTAAAATCATTATTTGAAACCATTTTTACAATTTCAACATGTATATATTCTTTATTTTAGTCGTTCAACAATCAACCACCACCAATAGCCCTCTTCTTTTTTTTTTTCCTATCATTTACGACATCCTCTCCACCAGCTACCATATGTCCAGACAACAACAGTGGCGTCCTCTCCACTAGCCACTGTGGGTCCATACAATAATAGCCATCATAAGTTGTTTGGTTTGTTTTTGTCCTTGTACACTTGTATTCTTTAACATTTTAGTTAAGAAAATTTAATGAGTAAATTAATTATCTAAAAAGTTTAATGAGAAAATTCAAGAAAATGTCTAATTAATTTTTTTTTGTTTAAAAATACCTTCATAACCAATATAGAAGGCATCAATTTCTTTAGTAAAGAAGGTGTTTGGATTAAAAATTCCTAGATATAGAAGGCTCTTAACTTTTACTTTTAAAAAAATTGAAAATTTTAATCATTTACAAATTACACATAGGAGAATTTTTCCTAAAATGCTTTTATAAGGGTTGATTATTGATTTAAGATTGGAAAGAATTCTACAACACAATGAAGTCACCCAATAAACTTTTAATGTTAAGTTTTTTCTTTGATTTCATTTGAAACTTTATTTGCAAATTCAATTGACCTACTAATAGGAGGTATTGATCCATAATATATTATATATCCTAAAAACTATATCTTTATTTGACACATCTTCATGCAAAAAAAAAAAAACAATCCATTATGTTTTGGATTGAAAATTGATTTATTTTGAGAAGTATGTTTTTCTATTATTCTTAGGTCATGATAAACCTGATGATTATCTTTGACCAGGTATTTTTATTTTAATTCCTTGGCTATCTACTTTGAAATGATAAATTTGAGTTTAAAAAAAAAACATTTCTAAAATAACTTGTTAAGTCGTGTCTCAAACAAGTATGGATATATTTTTAAAACAAATCTCTTGATTGTATATATGAATCTTATGTAACTTGTAATTAATCTGAAGTTTTTTACCATTAGAGCCATTTAGGGTATTGATCATTTTATCATAAAACTTTGTTAGCACTAACCTTTTTTAATACTATTTTGATCAGCTTCATAATCAACTAAAGCAATTATTTTGATTTTGTGTTCATCATTAATAACTAGGGTTTTTCATATTTATCATTTTTAAAACTCTATTTTTGTAATAGAATTTATAAATTCTTGATGTTAAATATGATTAGTAATATGAACTTGAGATGTTGATGATAGATCTTGGGTTGTAAAATCAATTTGAGATGAAAATGTTGGTCTTGTTTTTCTAGAAATAATAATCTAAATTGAGTTTCAGAGTGATTATTTTAGAATTGCCTTAATTCTTTTTTGATTTCTCTCACTTCTTGCTACAAGTATTGAACTATTATTAGGCTTTGAAAAATTGATTGAATATTTGTTGAAGGTTATAAAGGTTAACCCTTTTTATTATTATTTTTCATTTGAGATTAATCCTTGTAGTTTTAATAAATATTCTTGCTTAATATTTGAGCATTTTTCTTATGTTATGACATTTATCTATTTGTTGATAATTTATTGATTAGGGATGAACATTTGAAAAACTGCAGGAACCAGTCAACCACTTCAATCGTCAATAAGGTTCCAACAGCTAATTTCTTTCGGAAACTTATAAATAGCTCTCATCCTTGCTAAAATGGAAAGGGCTTCCAAACATATATTCTCCAAGTGAAAAAATAAACATTCATATTCCAGCATTAGAATATCCATACTATCACACTCCAAGTTGTGCTAATTTTAACCTTTATATTCTAACATTAGAATATCCATTCTTATACTCATTATACTTAAACACCTTCAAATATCATAAATTTTATTAAATGAGATATAAAAATTCAAGTTTCAATTATATTATCCACTCTTTAAGAGAGTATTTTGTTGTAAACAAAAATCAAACAATTGTAAACCTTTAAGAGTTTAGGTGAAAAACTCTTAGTTATTGCACCAAGGTAAAATCTTGAATATGAATTTTCTTCAAGTAGTGAAAAAAGGCTTGGTGTGGGTTCACCAAGTGACATTATATCTTTGAGCTTGGATTAGTGAAGAATACAATACTCAAGTATGATTTGGTACTTGAGGTGTAAATATAGGCTTGTCGAACTACATTAAAAATAAACTTTGCAATTTCTATCCCTTAACTCTTTACTTTACCCAATTTAATTATATTGTTGATTAATTATGTTTAATTAAATTAATTACAATATTTTTAATTATTAGTGGAACATATAATTCACCCCTCTGAGATGTATTATTTCCTTAATCCTAAAATAACATAAAATTCATTTAGCTTTGCAATCAAAAGAAAGAAACTTACATGAATCAAAAGCTATTGTTTTTGTAAACTATTATTTCCTCTCAAATCCAAGTTGTTGTAGTTTTTTGGGAAATATTGTTGGCACTTTCTATTGCTTTTTAAAGATTTAGAAAGCTAAACCATCATTGTTATCTTCTACTAACCATTACTATTGCTATAACTTAGAGATGTTGCTGCTACTTATTGCTTATGTATGCCTTAAACCTAAGGAATGAACTAGAAGAAAAGTTGATATCAAGGGTGACAACTAATGCCATTATCATTAAGAACAAAGCTCACCATTGCATTATAAATTTTATTTTCATAAAACTCATTTTTTTCCACACTTTCTATTTACTCTATCTCTTCTCCCTTTTGTCTATTGCATTTTTGTATATCTCTCTTGTGTTCCAATTTTTTTTTTCTTGTCTACCTTCGTCTCTCTTGTCTTTTTATTATTTTCTTTTCTTCCTCTTCCCTTAGGGTTGTGGGTTTAGGGGTATTTATATAAGTATTAAAAGATTCTAAGGTCCCCACTCCCTATAATTTAGCTAGATCGAGACCTTTTATCATAAAGAGTAAAATTCCACCATTAGTTTGCCCCTATCTATCTTATGTAATAGGATAAGGGATGATAAAGTGGTAGGCTTGACTTATTTATCATGCTTTGTGGAGCTTCTTTTGGCATGGTTTGACATCATTTTCCTTAACTAGAAGCAAAGAAAACATCTTGAGGTTACAAGTACTTTGTTAAAGGATAATGTGGTGCATGAGTTTTTATCTTAATAATGTGTGAACTAGAGGTTTAATAAGGCCAAAATTGGCCTCTTGTAAAGGGTTAAAAACCCTTTCCCATAAGCTGTGATCAAGTGGGAGGAAAAAAAAAGAGATAATTACGTATGACTTTCAAACGACGTCATTTTGCATGTATTATTATTATTTTATTTCCTAGATAATAAAACGATGTCATTTTAAATGAAACCCATCTTTTCACTTATTTCACTTAAAATGAAATTATGTTGTTTCAACTAAGGTTTAAATTAGAGTGTTTATTAAACCTATAACGAATTTATTTTGGAAAAGTTTAAGTTAGTCCTTTGATTTTCTGACTTTTTAAGTTCATTTTGGCCTGTTAATTTTTAATTTTGTTCAATTTTGACCTTAACCTTAACTTCTCTTTAATTTTGTCATTAATCAAATTAAATGAATTTTGACACCTTTTTTTCTTTAAATCCTTAGTCTTGCAAACCTTTAATTTTAACTCAAATTGAATTTTCATCTTTAGATTTCTTTCAATTTTACCCTTGATCCAACTTAGTTAAGCCCGTATGTTTTTCCATGGTATGCGGTTTAGTTCTTAATTCCCTAATTTGTGATTTTTCAATCAAAATGAGTCTAAATTTCAAAATTTCTCTTCATTAAGCCTCTTATTGAATTAATAAAACCCTTAAATTTTGCCATCTCTTTCACCTTGGTCCTTGATCCTTTAATTCTTCAATTTTTACCCAATTTTTACATATTTCTGTATTTTTATTTAATCACATCCCCAATTGTCCCTCAAAATTATTCGTCATCTAGCTTAGTCCTTGGCTTTTGAATTTCCTTATTTTTTTTATTTTACCACTATTTGTATTTTTATTTCATTTTGTATTTCTTAATTTTTAATATTTTCATCATTTTTTAGCCATTGTCTTTTTTTTGCAAAAATCTATCATATTTTATCTAAGAAATGTTATGATGTAATTTCTTATTTTTGAAGGAGTAAAATTTAGGTCATGCCAAAAATAATACAAGAAAGATATCAAGCATAAACGATACAAAAATCTGTAGAATTGGGTCACCACATAAAAACCTTAATTTAAAATTTTATGACTAAATATTTTCCATTCAAGTAGTCTCTTGAAATACAACTAAACAATCATATTAATACTATTTTTAGGCTTTTAGTGAATAAGAAAAATAGAATTCCTAAACTAAATAGAAAGAATAAAATCACCATAAATAAAACTACTTTCCTAAACTAAATAGGAATAAAAATAACTAATGAAACAAATATATTTTTCTAAAAAACCTCTTACATGAGTATCATCGGTTAGAAAGAAATCATTCCCGAGCTTAAATTGTTATTGTATTGATCTCGTGGATGTTTAATCAAGACTCTCCAACCTCTTTTCTTTAATTTCTTAAAGTGTATATGAATTTTAGTTATCAACTTCAATCTATTCATGCTAAATTTTGCATAAGAAACATTAATGGATAATTATTTCTCTTTCATTGGCTTTTAGAGTAATTAATTGCAATCCTAAAACTTGCTTCATTGATATATATTGTATCCATATACTTGAAAGTATTTAGCTTTGTATAATTGTAAACTTGTAATTAAAAGAATTAAAATAACCTAAATCAATATAATTTTTTTTGTTGAGCACCTTTCATGTTCTGTTTGAACTCAACCTTTAACTTATCAATGAAGATATTATTGATGACATCGTCATTCTTTATGCTACCATTATCAATGTGATCATTATTAAAATAAATATCATATATTGATGGAGAATACCGATCTACATCTATCTCATCATAAATGGGATCACTAAAATCTTCATGATACTCATCCTTATTAAGAGTTTGGTTTCTATGTTCTTGCCTCTCAAATGAGTTTTTAAAGCTGAACATTGATACATGATCACTCTCCACATGATCTTCTAGTTTTCTCTTCTTCATCTCTGCTAATCAATATGATAATTCTTCAATTTGTCTTTACAACTTTATCACCACTAGTCAACGAGTTAATTTTATAATTTATCTATACATGTCTTATATTACCAATTCTTGAACATCTCTTTCACAAGAGAGAACCTCCTCATCCTCCTACATCAGCATGTCTTCTTTTATGATCTTTTCCAACCATGGTTGTTTAATAGCACACAACGATAACCACCATGAATTGTTGGACTCTAATATCAACTTATATAAACAAAACAACATAAGAAGAAGAAAAAAAACATGTATAAACAACACAAAATTTTGCCGAATAGGATCACCACATAGAAAAGCCTAATTCAAAATTTTACCATTGAATATTTTCTATTCAAGAAGTCTTTTGAAATACAAGATAGATAACTCTATTTGTACAAGTCTTTGGCCTCAACTAAATAAGAAAAAATAAAATTTCTAAACAAAATAAGAAAAAATAAAATTTCTAAACAAAATGGGAAAAATAAAACATCATAAAAGAAAATATTTTTCTCAAATAAATACGAATAAAAAACTAATGGAATAAATATTTTTTCATAAAAATCTTTCCACATCAAACAAAAATGAGATATCATTGTATTATCTAGCCGGGTCTTCAAATAAATTATTCTACTATCAGAAAGAAGATTTTATCAATTGTTTTATGTAGCTTCTACTTTTAAGATGATTTATTTCTTTTAAAAATAAACTACTTGTCTACTAGATATATTATTGAGAAAGATCTTTAAATATTATTTTAAAATAAAATTTTAGTGACAAACTATTAATTTTATTAATTTAAAAATGTATGTATGACAAACTATTAATACATGCTTATTAATGTATTTTACAAATTTTATAGTGATCAATTTTATTGAATTCATATATTTTTAGCATACTTACACGTTTAATAATAATAAAAAAACATTTTTTCTTATAATTAAAAAAGAACTTTTTATTCTTAGCAAAGGGGACTAAAAAGAGAATTAGCATAAATAATTAAAATTTGAAAAAAAAACCCTAATGCAAAAAAAAAAGTGAAAAGTTTTATTAAACAATATTAATTAAAATTTGAAAATAACCCCAATACAACCAAATAATCCTAACTCAAAAAATTTATAGAATTGAATGGAATGATTTCATATGATACTTATACATGTATATGTATGGCAATTGGCAATTGAGATCAATCTAAAGATAAATCTTATGATGCTTAGGAAGTAACTAATAACTTCTTGATAGTTATTTTTTAGACCCATTTTGAAAAAAGAAATTGATATAAATAGAAGATAAAAATTTTAGGTAGAGATAATATTTTTATTTTTGATATGTTATGAATTTTTTTTATTCTCCCTTCTACTTATGTTTATCTCTCTTCTCAAAATGAGTATTAAAAAGTAATTAACAGAATGCCACTAATTACTTTCTGAATAATTAAGACTTTTCATGCATGTACGAATCTTGGATTCGGAAAGGACCATATATTTTATAAATAATCTTCAATAAATATAATGCTTTCTTTAGTTTTCAAATTGATTGAATTTGTTTATAATCGGAGAGTCTATAACTACAAAACATTTATAAGAAAAATCTTACATATGTCTGTTGGGAAAATTATATATACTTAGAGAATATTATATTAGTTACTATTTGAGTTTACTTTGAGGCAAGAAATAAATATAAAGAGAAGATGGAATACAAAATTCATAACCCATTAAAAATGATAAAAATATATTTTTATAAAACTTTTTTCTTCTACTTGTATCTATTTTTTTCCTTTAAAGTAGATCTATAAAGTAACTATTAAAATACCACTTGTTACTTTCTAAATATCAAAAAATTTCTCAATATAAAAGGTATCAAAATAGTTATATTTTTTGTTTTTAAATTTGAAAAGGGAAAAACTACCTTTGCCATCTTGCAATTAAGTCATTATTTTACTTTATCTCAATTATTTTAAAAATCATAATTTACATAATTGAATTTATAAGTTAATAACACTTTAAATCACATAAAAAAATCAACAAATAAAGTTAGATTATATATATATATATATATATATATATAAGTCCTATTATAAATATTAAACTTTACCATCAAGCTGATAATTATTACTTTGCAATCAAATTAGTATTACAACTTGGTCATAAAAAAGAAGAAGATAGAACTTTCACAAAACACTTTGTGTGCATGCAAAATCAAACCTAATTCCAGGAAATAACAAAATCACTATCATCTGACATTCCGGCAGTCTTAGATGCAGTAGAAGAATCCTGATTTTCATAAACAAATATTTTTTCAGCATCTTCTTTGAAAGTAACTTTTTTGGGTTCTTCGAGCTTTCTGCTATTGGAGAAGCTGACAAGCTGATGGAAACAGAATGCTTTCTTTGATGGTAGATGGATTGAGATTCACCAGCTTGGTTTTCCAAGGTAGCAACATCACTTCCCTGCTGCTAAACAGATAAGAAATATGCAATCCCTTTACCATATTGTCGCTTTCAAAAGTTATTTTATCAAGAAAATTTACACAAATCCACCCAAGAATTCCTGTATAATCAAGCTACAATTGTTCGGTAACTATCACAATATGTGCAGCATCCCATCGCCGATGAACTGAAAGGCTGAGAACCACTTGGTTGGCGCTAATTATTCAACATTTTGCTTAGTTCAATGCTGTCAAAGCTATCCACTCCATTTGATGAGATGTATTGAATGGGTTCTGGAAATTCTTCTAGGAAAAATCTGCTTTCTAGATCTGGATTTTTGCTGTTTTTCATCATGAAAAGTTACCCGTGAAAGGATAGTGAGATTTGACAAAGATGAATTATCTAGCAAACATATTTCAAAGGTCAAAGATTTTTTAAACAAGAATCATCTCAAACTTCTTTTAGACCATCCCTGTATGTGTTGGCTTTCAAGCTGGGCGAGCTTTTTCAAAGTTATGGTCTTCTCTACATTAGGATATTTAATAATAAATCAAATTGTATTTTATATGTTTATTAAAAAATTAAGTTTAAAATGTAATTTTGTGGAATAATTTTTATATATTTTTTTAATTAGATGGAGTCTATTTTTCGTCGGTTTTATGATTGCAATACAAATAAACAAATAAACGTAGTAAGAAATTATATTGTGTATTGTATTACCATGTTGATTACAAAATTTAGTTTGAAATGTATGTATAGTAGTTCTTATATGTTTTTTAAATTTATTTTTATAAAACTTTGCTTGTTTTTAAATTTTAATAGTATTTTTTAAAAAAATAAAAAATATATATATTTTTAATATACTTCTAAATAAAAAATAATTTAAAAAATAACTATAATTACACTTCTACCAAACATTATATATATATATAAAAACTTCAACTACATTTTTTTTACTAAATATATATCTAAACTAATCATCATTAATTATATTTTTTTTAAAATCATAAGTATAAAAACTACCTAAAACATAACCACACATCCATTATCGAAACATTCCTGAACTTCTAAAATTTGACGACCCTATTTCTAGGCCTACACCATCTTTACTTCCTTGGTCCTTAAACACACTAGTAATTAGGGTTAATAAAACAATACTTATTATTTTTCACTGTTTAAAGCTCCTATAACATTTTTAAATCTGAAAATATTTTATATTATTATTATTACTACAATGCAAATTATATTTTAAAAAATTTTATTTTAAAATATTTTAAAATAAAAAATATTTTATATTATTATTATTACTACAATTTCAAACATATTTAATAATAAAGTTTAAGCAATAAATTTTTTTATTTTATAGAATTTTAGTCTTAATTTAGGTTATGACAGAGTTTTTTTTATTATAAATACATAAAAATAAATAAATTATGTTTTTTTTAGCTGATTTTATGATATAATATATATGAGATTATTTTGATTAATTTGAAAAAAAAAATTGTTAACTAAGGATATTTTATATAATTTTCAAAACAATTGATGTAAAATATAAAAAAATTACCTCTAACAGTAATTGAAAAAAGAGAGTAAAAAAGATAAATATATAAATAAAGGAATAAGAGAAGCAATAACAAGACAAGTTCGTTTTCTCATTATTTTAACAATCACTGTACCACCGTTGTGATTCTCTCTTTATTTCTCTCTTTCCATTGCTCTCTTCTCCTCAGATCCATACAACAACCGTTTCTATCTTTCTCACAGATTTCCTCTAAAAATTTATTTCACCAATTGAGGTGGTTCTTGTTTCAAAGTTTAAGCTTTTTGAGTTTTTGGTGGTGGGTTTTGAGAGAGAGCGAAGAATTTGAAGTGGGGTGTTGATGGTTGTTGAAAAGAAGATAACTTAGAAGCAGAGAGTGAGAAGGAAATAGATTTGGTGGAGTTTGTTGGGCAAATGCAATTGTTTTTATTATAATTATTATCTTAAAGGAGAAATAAAAATAAAGCCTTTATTTTTGTTTAAAACAATAGATAAAAAGAGAACAAGTTCTTTTCTTGTTTTTGTTTATTGTTTTGTGGTGGGTTTTGAAAATCTAGAAGACTCAACAGGATCATCCAAAGAAGGTTAGTTTCCCTTTCTCTCTCTGTTTTTTTTTTTTTCCTATTAATCTTGATTTTTCTGTTGAAAAAGTTTGAATTCTCTTGTTTTGAAGAATTTGGGATCTGGGTTCTTTGATTCATTTTGGGTAAATTTGGATTTTGGCTAAAGTTTTTTATTCTTAATTGTATGGTATTTTTTATTCCGGGGGAATAGAAACTAAAAGAAAAGAAGTTGAATGGATTTTTATCAAATTCAACCACCCAACTGATCAAAAAAGAATTTTTAGGATTTTTGCGGCTTTCTTTAACTTAAGGGAAGATGAAAGATTTGATTTTCGATGGTGTTCTGTTTAGTTTTTGTTGAAGTGGAAAATTATCCTTTTGAATTAGGATCTGGGTTATTGATATTGTCTATTCGGGTGGGGAGAAAGCGTAGGATAATGGATGAAGTTTTGTAATTTGAGAAAATTGGGCTTAATCAGATTAGTAAGTAAATATGTTAAGTTTGGGGTTATTTATGCTTAATTTGCATTAAGTTCATGGTCACTTGGTTTGGTTTTGAAATGTGGTTGGATACTACTTCTAGTTAACTTGTAAATTAAATCTTTGGTTTGGTTGCTGTTTTATTTTAAATTTTGAAAACTTAAGCTAATTATTTGTACTTTTATGCTCTTGATAAGTTTTAACTAGAATTTTAATACTTTTGTTACTTGTATGAAAAAGTATGATCTGTTTTTAGCTTTTGGTTGCTTTGTGATCATGAAGTGGTTACAGTTTTGTCTGTCGCAATACTTATTGAAACAAATGCAAGCTGAAATTCCCCATTTCCGAACTGCTAAACTATGAATAACCTAATTGATTGGTTTGGGTTTGATGCTCGAAAATTTTGTTCCTGGTCCTAATTAGTCAGATAAATGGTTCTGATTCTCACTGATGTTGCTTCCCTCCAGAAAATAAAGGTGTTTTACTTGATATTTTTGTGTGCTGTATTGCAATTGCTAGACACTATTCTAGTCCATTAGATTCTGAATTTGATTCTTCACTTATGCATATTGTGAACCGTGACCAATCGCAACCTGATGCCTTTCCCTAAAGTTGATGGTGCAAAATTTCTCCGCTATTCATCCTTCGGTTCTTTTTTCTAATGTTTTTCATGTGTATTGATTTGTGAAAGATTTCACTATCTCATTCTTCAAACAGTTTTTTCAGTGTAATGAGTTAGAGATTAGTTCACTCCTAGCATGATCATTCGATAAAATTATTGGTTTATGTGTGTCCAGTGTTGCCCCCCTCTGGAACACTGGCATGTCTTGTTTGCTTTGGAATATACTACTTATTTCCGTTTGCTTGTTGAACTGTCTGGATCTTATTTTTGGTTATGCATGCATCTGTATATAATTCCCAATATATGCTCTATGTATGCTATCATTTTAACAGAGGCTTCATCTGCTTGTCTTTTTTATCCAGAGGCTCTTGGATTTGTGTTTATGTTATCTTTTTTTTTATTATTATTATTAATTTGTTTCTAGATGCATTTTATCTAGGCAATCCCTGCAGCAAAATCATCGCATGCTTGAATCTGAAATTTTTGTCTTGTCTCAGGACTTAAAAGAGATGGAATTTTTCACTGAGTATGGGGAGGCCAATAGATACAAGATTCTAGAAGTTATTGGAAAGGGAAGCTATGGAGTTGTTTGTGCTGCAATTGACACTCATACTGGAGAAAAAGTGGCAATAAAGAAAATCAATAATGTTTTTGAGCATATTTCTGATGCTTTTCGAATCTTGAGAGAAGTAAAGTTACTTAGGCTTTTACGGCATCCTGATATCGTTGAGATTAAGAGAATCATGCTGCCACCCTCAAAGAGAGAATTCAAAGACATATTTGTTGTTTTTGAGCTTATGGAATCTGATCTTCACCAAGTCATCAAAGCTAATGATGACTTGACAAGGGAACACCATCAGTTCTTTCTTTATCAGATGTTACGTGCACTGAAATATATGCATACAGGTGACTGTTTCTTTCTTACCTGCTCTGTCAAAGGCCGCTTTTGGGTCAAAATTTTCCGTGTCTAGTCCTCGAAAACAGATATATGCTTGATCATTATCTTGTGTAACAGTGTAAATGCAGCTTAAATTGTAATGCTTTTGATCTACCTCTTTTCTGAACTAAAGTTGTATGGCTGCAGCAAATATGTTCCACAGAGATCTTAAACCAAAGAATATTTTGGCAAATGCAAATTGCAAACTTAAAGTATGTGACTTTGGGCTGGCAAGAGTAGCATTTAGTGATACACCAACCACTGTTTTCTGGACGGTATGTATTCCAGCATTTTATAACAAGTATCAGCTGACAACATCTCTCAGTTAAGAAGTTTTCATTAATAAATGCATCTTGCAGGACTATGTTGCTACAAGATGGTATAGAGCTCCAGAGCTGTGTGGATCTTTCTTTTCAAAGGTATGGCTTTTATTTACCATGTGTGGCCATTCCTTTCCAGAGCTAACCTGGTGGAGCGTGATATAGGCTACAGTGGACTAACATTTTGGTATAGGTCGACATGTAATTTACTGGTGCTTGATTCTGAAATTTCTTTCAAGTGTTGCTTTATAGTGGTACATTATTTTTGTTAACACTATGATTATTTCTTTTGTTGAATAATGCTATAGTTATTATGTCATTGTTCAGCATATTTAATATCATTTTGGTATTTCCTTGTTTTACAATAAGCTTTTGTTGGATATGAAGCAACAGAAAATATAGTACAATTGGTTGTGCTTGCATCATTGAAGCAAAGTGTTTACTTCTCCATAAAATGATTGAGTGCTTTATAGTTAGCAGTAATGCCTAGATTAAAATAATTGTTGTTCAGGGAGGACTATGAACTCTCCTGGAAGTTGAAATATCTGTCAATTCAGGTAACTGTGTCAGGTTATGTCTGTTTCTCTGGAGTGGTTTAATTGCAGTGTAGAGCTCTATAATTCTGCTGCTTATTTTTGTGTTTCTACTTGGGTGCAGTATACACGAGCAATTGATATTTGGAGCATTGGCTGCATCTTTGCTGAGGTATTGACAGGGAAGCCACTGTTTCCGGGTAAAAGCGTTGTTCATCAATTAGATTTGATCACCGATCTTCTTGGGACTCCTTCATTAGAAACCATTTCTAGAGTATGACTCTCTCACTCACCCCCCCAGTTGGTCACAGCAATTCCTTTTCAAGTTATTGATCATAATTTGTTTTGGATTAAAATGCAGATACGAAATGACAAGGCAAGAAAATACTTGACAGAAATGAGGAAAAAACAGCCTGTGCCATTTGCACAGAAATTTCCAAATGCAGATCCTTTGGCACACAGGTTACTGCAAAGGCTACTAGCATTCGATCCAAAAGATCGACCGACTGCTGAAGAGGTGTGTGCTTTGTTGTATTTTCTCGCCTTAAGAATGGTGTCCTGGCATTCAATTCTTGTTGATCAATGAATGGAGCTGCTTTTCCTGCCGCTCCTGATATCTTTATTTCATTGCTGAACTGATTGATTCAAGTTTTGTATAATAGGCATTAGCTGACCCTTACTTTAAGGGCCTAGCCAAAGTTGAGAGAGAACCTTCCTGTCAGCCAATCACGAAGTTGGAGTTTGAGTTTGAAAGGCGAAGGGTAACAAAGGAAGATGTTCGGGAACTGCTATACCGTGAAATACTGGAATACCATCCACAGCTACTCAAAGACTACATAAATGGAAATGAAAGCACTAATTTTCTCTATCCTAGGTACTGAGTTCTTCCTCCCTCCAGCTCACCTTTCCTATTTCTGAGTAGCAGCAATTGCCTTCCCTTTTCCTTTCTATGTTTAAATTATATATAATTTGAAATGCAGTGCCATAGGTCATTTTAGAAAGCAGTTTGCATATCTCGAGGAAAACAGTGGTAGAAGTGCACCAGTGATACCTCTAGAGAGGAAGCATGTCTCCCTTCCACGGTATGACTTGCAATTACTTGTTCCTTTGTCCTCTAAATCATTGATGATAAAATGGTTTGTAGGACTTATTTGTTTTGACGGTTATAGAGTATTGTTTAATCTGGAATTCTTGTGTTCTTCCACTATAAATATGTTGTCTGCATTCTTTCCTTTTAACCTTTCCTTTTGTTCACAGGTCTACTGTTCACTCAAACACAATCCCTCCTAAAATGCAATCAAATTCAACCTCATTTGACAACAGGCAAGTCACAGAAGATGCTTCTAAAAATTTAAGAGTACAGGATACAGGTTTTGAAAATCCAGCAAATGTCGCAAGGCCCCCACCTCGAATGCCATCATCAGGTATAACTGATGCTTATTTTGCTTGCTTTCTGTAAAGATACTTTTGTATTTGACCTTCAAGCCTCTGCAAGTTCTCTCTCTTTGTCAGTAAGATGTTGGAGGGCTTCATCTTTCAGCAGTTACTGTTAAGGATAGACTTTACTAAATAACTACATCAATATATATGGATCACATGAATGTTCAAGCTGCAGGGAGTTGTCGAGTCATTATCATACCATAGTGACTTATGGCAGAGCTAGTTAACTTTTTGTCCATGCGACTAGTTTAGTTCCTATCCTGGATATATTCTGTGCAAAAAGCTAATTTTCTTTTGAAGCTCGGAAGCAAGAACTAGTTTCTGAATTGTTCTTATGAACTCTTTTACCAGATGTCTTTCTAGACCTTTTATTGTGCTTCCTGGGAATTTTGGTTTCCCCAAGCTAGATTCCGTTTAGCAGACTAAACATCTAATTTTTTTTTTGTTTTGTTGTTCAGCAAAGCCAGGGAGAGTTGTGGGATCAGGTGTACCGTATGAGAATGACAGAAATGTCAAAGATCTCTATGATACAAGGATGTTTTGTAGAAATGCTGTTCTTCCTCCCCAAACCAGCTCTCCACACTGCTTCTTGAGGACTAACACGTTGATACAAGAGAAGTCTATCTGGGAGAATGGAAAAGATTCACAAACCAAACAGCAACCTCCTACATGTAACCTGGCGGCCAAGCCATCCTCTGGGATGGCCATGGACTTGAACACCAACCCATATTACCGACCACAATCTAGGGTGGAGCAGTTAAATGAAAGAATTGCCATTGATGCAAAACTGCTCCAGGCACAATCCCAGTTTGGTCCGGTTGGTCCTGCTGCTGTGGCTGCTCATAGGAATGTGGGCACTGTTCATTATGGATTAACATAGTCAGTGTTATGCAATGGATTTAGGTCTAGAATTCGAGGGGGGGTAGCTGGGTTTCAAGGGTTTAGTCAACTTCCTGTATATTCATGCTGTGTAATTAGATATCTAATGTAATTCAATTCGTTGATCAGAATAAAATTCCACTCAGCATTTCAAGAAACTTGTGTTTTGGTGGAGTACTGTAGTCTCAAATCACTATTGTCGTTCAAGCAACAAAAGGGGAAATGATGCCCGAGCGGTTAGAAGAGAGCTGTTCTTTTTATTAACCAGGTTTTATTTAGCAGACAGGTTTGAGCAGCCCTGTGCCAGCTAACAAGGACAAAACTAAAAGAAGAAACAGGCTCGAAACGATTGAGGAATTTCATGAATCATAGCTATAATATTTTTACTTGGGATTTTACTATCTGACTGTATCGTTCTTAATTTTGGAGCAACAGTGTAAAAGTCACTGACGATCCTCTCTGCCACTTGGTCTTCGCTGATGTACAGTTGCCAAGTCAAATGATGGTCAGTTTCTCTTCACAGGTTAAGTGCCAGGATCCTGCATTGCAACAATGAATCGAATAAAATAGTAAGAAGCAATTCCTAATAACATCTTGGCACCCTCGTCTGACAGCAAACTTCGAAGAAAGGAAGAGAATATTATACCTGGTAAAGAAGTACAGTGTCAACGTCAAGTTCCCCAAGTTCTTGGATCCTCTATACAACCACCCCCGTTCTTTATAGAGTACCCGTATTCCCCCCAAACAGGACGAGGAAGAATTTGCAGCATCTCTTGTGGTTGAGGGTTGCTATATGGATCGCATAGAATATGTGGCTCTTCAAGGTGCTCAGCAGTGCCTGGAGCACACCAGAGGTGGTGAGCATCATGAGGGTAGTTCTCCTTATTGGTCATGTGGATTTTGATTCCATTTGAAAAGGGAGTGATAAGGTGGACACTACTTTAAATTTTCTGGTTGGCACCAAGATTTTGTTTCAGGATTTATGATCATCTCGCTGTATCGTGTAACGTCTGTGGTCACATCCCCACCACAAGGTTTTCCTCTGGTTTTTCAACATCCTCCCATGCCCTTCAGGCAGAACTGGCTATTTGGACGGCCTCCTTGCTTTATTTCTAGTCTGAACTTCACTTCGAAAATGGGTGATTTTGGAGCCCGAGGGATCTTGGTAATGTGCATGAAATTAAGGTACTTTTTCATTAGAATCATACTAGTTATGGAGACGCTTTCAAAAAGTGCTGTAGGACGCAACAGAAAGGCAGGAATCACAGGAGCATAACTAAGTAACTTGAGACCTTGTAAAAGCGTGCAAGAATAGATCGAAAGCGAGTCCTCCTGCATGGAAAGGGAATGTAAGCTTGCGGCCTTTAAAATAAATGGTTGGACGACAATATTAGAAGGGAAAAGAACTTGGCGAATGAATAAGAAGCTGGAATCAATTATTTAGGCATGGCAGGAACAGTTTTATGTGCCGCTAAAATTAAAATAATCAGAGGAGCAATCATAATAAATGACAGAGCGTACAAGCTCCTGACAGACTGCACTTCAGCATAGTCATTCAAGACAGGACTTCAAAATAGAATTTCTCTATAAAAAAAAAATTCAACGTTGCTTTTGGCCTATTACTTTAGGTTCCCGCGTCTGTGCTGTTTGTTGACTTCTATGTCTCTATCTATAATGGTTGAACGGACCATCTTCGACCGACTTCCTTTTTTTTTCTTTCTCAATACATGATTTAAGTAAACTAGAATATTGAAAGCTTGTAACTCTGTTCCAAGTATTTTTAAAAAAAATAATTTTTTTTATTTTTTATTTTAAATTAATATGTTTAGATGTTTTGAAATTATTTTGATACAATAATGTTAAAAATAATTTAAATAAATAAAAAATATTATTTTAATACATTTCTGAATTAAAAATAATTATAATCATAATCTCAAATACCCCCTTTAAACTTTTTATTAACGAAGAGATGACTAAGTCTCAAGCTGTCTAAATCTTGAAATATTTTAATCCAGGTTTTTACTTAACTCAGTTTTCAATTAAACAGTATGAGTTATTTTGATAAAATCTAATTGATTTAGTTGGTTTAAAAACAACTTGGACAATAAATAAATAAGAATCAAAGTGATCTTTTTTTAATATTGACATATTAATATATGAGATCGAATCAAGTTTCATAAATTAACCTATCAAATTCACGATTTAGGTAATGAATTTCATTGAGTTTAAGAATTTTATTTTTAAACTATTTTTTATTTAATTATATATTAATAAGATAGATACTCATAAAATTGAGTACAAACCAAATATCTATATATTTATTTGAGACTACAATACCCTTATAAAAATCAAACTAAAATAATTTATAAAGATAAATTCAAAATCAAGGGAATATTAATAAATAAAAATAACTAGAATAATAAAAAAGAGGGAAATTAATAATTTCACTCCAACTCTAGGTGGGGTAAAGCAAATAGTAGGGATGAGGTATTCTAGTTTACTTCTAATATGTTTTAGAATATGATTACAGTTGTAATTATTATATATTGACATGAGACTTCAAATCAGTAGCAGACTCAAATGTTTTTAGTGGAATTTCTATGATAGTGATGGCATTCACTAGTTATATTTTATTATATATGTATTTTATTTATTATTTACATATAAAAAAAATTATATATCAATATTTTATTTATTAAACTTTGAATATTTGTTCAAATATTTATTATTTGAGTATTATTTAATAAAAAAAAATAGAAATAATATATATACTCTTGAATATGTATATACATATATTAAATAATTATAATATAAATGTTATACATATTCCTTTTTATTTTAAAAAAAATTCACTCATTCAATATGATTCAATATTTATTAAAATTAGATTAAACTAGTTATTTGAGTCTATAGTACCCTTATAAAAATCAAACTAAATTAATTTATAAAGATAAATTTAAAATTAAGCAAATATTAATAAATAAAAATAATTAGAATAAAAAAAAGGGAAAATTAGTAATGTCACTCCAACTCTAGGTGGGGTAAAACAAACAGGAGGGATGAGGTATTCTAGTTAACTTGTAGTATATTTGGGTATGTTTGAAAATATAATTACAGTTATAATTATTATATATTACTCAGAGATTTCAAACCAGTAGTAGGCTCAAATGTTTTTGATGGAATTTCTACTAAGGTGATGGCATTCACTAGTTATATTTTATTACATATGTATCTTATTTATTATTTACATATAAAAAAATTATATATCAATAATTTATTTATTAAACTTTGAATATCCATTCGAATATTTATTATTTGAGTATTATTTATTATTTAATAAAAAATTTAGAAATAATATATATACACTTGAATATGTGTGTGTATATATATATATGTATATATTAAATAATTATAATATAAATGTTATACATATTCCTTTTTATTTAAAAAAAAATTCACTCATTCAATTTGATTCAATATTTATTAAAATTAGATTAAACTAGTTATTTGACCCGTATTTTACTACAAGTCAGATAATTTTTTTGACAAAACACAAATTAATATGCAAGTTTGTTAAATGTATTTTTTTTAATTCTAACTATAAATAAATAAAAAGTCTATGCTTGCATTTAATTAAATACATGGAAAATTATCTATGCCGGTAAATACAAAAAACAAAATGCTAATATAAATATATAAAATCTCAAGTTAATTTTTAATGTATAAGTGTTTTAACATGTTTTTTAAATCAAGTAAAATATATAACTATAAATAAAAATTTTGATACTTGCATATAATAAAATATAGTAAAAATTATATGTATTAATAAAAATATATAAAATTTCAAGTTAATTTTTAACGTAATTGGATAATATAATAATTTTGCAATTATATGTATTAATAAAAATATATAAAATTTCAAGTTAATTTTTAACGTAATTGGATAATATAATAATTTTGCAATTGCTAGAGCATAATAATTTCTCAAAAAAAATATAAAAAATTAAAAAATAAATTACAAAAAAATAAAAAAGGTATAAATAAATTAAGTGTAGAATAATAAATATTGAAAGTATAAAAAATAAAATAAAAATTTCAAAAAAAATGTAAAGAAAAAAAAATGAAAACACCATTAAATGTATAAATAATTGTCACCCCGAAACCGGTTTCTTGTGGGAAAGACTACTCCGACCATAGAATTCTGGTGGTGCTCCCATGATAATAATCAGGACCCACCTAACAAGACACTGAGATTCAGTGCGGCATTATCGTATCTTGTTTATCGTACAATGCCGACCACTTTTGATGGCCCTTTCTACAAGCTCGAAGCTACTCTTACTTCAGTTCCATTATTTGATATGATCTAGATAAGGTCAAAATCCAAATTTAATTTTGCCTCAATCGTATTATTGTTATTAATAATTATAATAATGCAGCTGGTCCCAATTTCACATTTTCTGCTAAAATTCTCATCCTATTACTATATATTTCCTCCTCCTTGTTCACTGCCAAACTAGCTTGTCCCTTGGCCTTTATCGATGCCTAAAAGCGCCCGGTAATACCACTCAAAAAAACCTTCAGCTACTGTTCTCAATGGGGTTTTTAGTGCCTTCTCCAGTATTCTGCCCCCATGCCATTGTTCTTCTTCTCTTGTGTCTCACGTCCTCTGCCTTGTCAATCGACGGGAATGAGACCGACCGACTGGCCTTGCTGGATTTCAAGTCCAAAATGACCCGTGATCCTCTTGGAATCATGCGCTTGTGGAATAGCAGCATCCACTTCTGCCGGTGGTTCGGTGTCACATGCAGTCAGAAGCACCAGAGGGTGACGGTGCTGGATCTGCGGTCCCTTAAACTCTCAGGTTCCGTTTCACCATATATCGGCAATCTGAGCTTTTTAAGAGAGATATACCTTCAAAACAACAGCTTCAGTCATGAAATCCCAGCGCAAATTGGCCACTTGCATAGATTGCAAATACTATTACTGCATAATAATTCTCTTACTGGTGAAATTCCTGCTAGTATGTCTAGTTCCTATAACCTCGTTTCACTCAAATTAGCAAACAACAAGCTCATAGGAGAAATCCCAAAGGAGTTTGGCTCCTTCTTGAAGCTCAGAAACCTCTCTCTAGCAGGCAACAACCTTACAGGAAATATCCCTCCATCTTTAGGGAACTTATCATCCCTCCAGACACTATGGCTAAATGATAATAACTTGTTTGGGAATCTCCCTGCTACTTTAAGCAAATTGGTAAACCTCAGGATTTTATCATTGTTTAATAATAGATTTTCAGGTACCATACCTCCCTCCATGTTCAATCTCTCTTCGTTAAGGGCTTTTGAAGTAGGGCTTAACCATTTCCAAGGCAATCTCCCCCATGATCTGGGCATTTCCCTTCCAAATCTTGAATTCTTTTCCATCCATTCTAACCAATTCACTGGAAGTGTTCCTGTTTCAATATCCAATTTATCAAATCTTGAAATGCTACAGTTAAACCAAAACATGCTTACGGGAAAAATGCCTTCACTGGAAAAGCTACAAAGGCTTCTTTCAATAACCATTGCCTCCAACAATCTGGGAAGTGGGGAAGCCAATGACTTGAGCTTTCTCTCCTCCTTGATCAATGCCACAAACCTAGAGCAATTGATTATAACGCAAAATAACTTTCAAGGACAGCTGCCTCCACAAATCAGCAATTTGTCAACTACACTGGAAATCATGGGCCTGGACAGCAATCTATTATTTGGGAGCATCCCTCATGGAATAGAGAATCTCATCAGCTTGAATGATTTTGAAGTACAAAACAACCACCTTTCAGGTATCATTCCTTCTACCATTGGGAAGCTTCAAAATCTAGAAATATTGGATCTTGGATTGAATAATTTTTCAGGGCATATTCCATCCTCTCTAGGAAACCTGACAAACTTAATTGGACTGTATTTAAATGACATCAATGTTCAAGGCAGCATCCCTTCAAGTCTAGCAAACTGCAACAATTTGTTAGAGTTGGATCTTTCTGGAAACTATATTAGCGGTAGCGTACCCCCTGAAATATTTGGACTATCCTCCCTGTCAATTAATCTTGATTTATCTCGAAACCATTTGTCTGGCTCCCTACCAAAGGAAGTAGGAAATTTGCAAAATCTAGGAATTTTAGCTATTTCTGGGAATATGATATCAGGTAAGATTCCTAGTAGTCTTGGACATTGTACAAGTCTGCAAGTCGTGTACTTGGATGCCAACCTTTTTGAAGGTTCCGTTCCTTCCTCCATGAGTACCCTGAAAGGCATTCAAGAATTCAATTTTTCTCATAACAATTTGTCTGGGGAAATTCCAGAATTTTTCCAAGATTTCAGGTCCTTGGAAATTTTGGACCTATCTTATAACAATTTTGAAGGGATGGTACCTGTTAGAGGAGTTTTCAGGAATGCAACAGCAACTTCAGTCATTGGGAATAGCAAGCTATGCGGTGGCACAACTGATTTTGAGCTTCCTCCATGCAATTTCAAACACCCGAAGAGGTTGAGCCTAAAAACGAAGATTACAATCTTTGTGATTTCCTTGTTTCTAGTGGTGGCAGTACTTATCACTTGTTTGTTTCTTTTCTGGTCAAGAAAGAAAAGAAGAGACTTCACTCCAAGCTCTGATGGGAATGTGCTATTGAAGGTGTCTTATCAAAGTCTCCTAAAATCTACAAATGGATTCTCCTCAATCAATTTAATTGGTACTGGCAGCTTTGGCTCTGTCTATAAAGGAATTCTTGATCATAACGGAACAGCCGTTGCAGTCAAAGTGCTTAACCTAATGCGTCAAGGGGCTTCTAAAAGTTTCATGGCTGAATGTGAGGCTCTGCGGAACGTCAGACATCGAAATCTAGTTAAGGTAGTGACAGCATGTTCAGGTGTTGATTATCATGGGAATGATTTCAAGGCTTTGGTGTATGAATTCATGGTTAATGGGAGTTTGGAAACCTGGCTGCATCCAAGTCCTGCAACAGATGAGGAGCGGGGGATTCTAGATCTTACGCAGAGACTAAACATTGCCATCGATGTTGCCCACGCACTAGACTATCTTCATCACCAATGTGAAAGACAAATAGTTCACTGTGACCTCAAACCAGGCAATGTTCTTCTCGATGACGAAATGGTTGGCCATGTAGGTGATTTTGGGTTAGCAAAATTCCTTCTCGAAGACACCCTTCACCATTCGACGAACCCATCAAGCTCCATTGGAATAAGAGGGACCATTGGTTATACTCCCCCTGGTAAATGTTGCACATACAATTGTTCTGTTCATCGCGTTCTTTTTCATTTTAATTTCATATTTTCGTACCACTGTTTCTTCAAACTTACTTCCCATTTTATGATTGTAGAGTATGGTGCGGGAAACGAAGTGTCAGCATATGGTGATGTATACAGCTATGGCATACTCTTGCTGGAGATGTTTACCGGAAAGAGATCAACCGATGACCTGTTTAATGGTCTGAACCTTCATAGCTATGTGAAGACATTTTTGCCTGAGAAAGTGTTGCAGATTGCAGATCCTTCTCTTCTTCAAACAAAATTTGAAGGGAATTCTATCGAGCAAAATAGAGTTCTTGAGTGCTTGGTCTCAGTACTTACAACTGGAATCTCCTGTTCTGTCGAGTCGCCACAGGAACGGATGGGCATTGCTGATGTTAGAGCCCAACTATCTTCTGCCAGAAACGAACTTCTTGGAACCTGATTACATTACAAGAGAATGACGCGCCTTGTTCTGTGTATGCTTGCTTCATGATGATGTGCTACACTCTTTTACTCAGTTCTTTCGATAGAATTTAGATCAATTTTCTTTTATTTCACTATGAGTTTAATCGCTTTGAAACAATAAGATCAGATGAATCTCTTAGAAACATAATTTAAACTTGTTAAATATCTAGAATGAATTCACATAGCCTTTTCTCTAATAACTACTGATTACTGTTGCAATTTGATATCCAAAAGTCATATAATTTTGATGGTAAATATATGTGAAGGCATGCATTCCATTGACACGTAGAATTAATTTATATAATATATAGTATCTGGGATTTTAACACATGATTTTCATTCCTCTGTAATCAAGATGTAAAATTGACTAGCATCTTCAAAATATAGTATTTGTTCATGATAACTCTCATCTTCAGGTAGATGAGTAGATATCTCTGACACTGAAATTGTTGAGTGAGTTGTAATTTTTTTTTACTAGAGATTGTTTTTGTTAGTATACATACGCATCTTATTTTTATTGAGACTATCAATAGGCCTGACTCAATACAGTCTTTCTCCAAAACTCCAAGGGTAGTAATTCCTGGCTATTTTATTTTACCCTTTCCACAAAAACTACAAATTTATCAAATTGGTTTTGCCAATGATGGGAATACTCTGGTTGCCTTAAAGACATTCTTCAACCTCATCCAATGGTTAACAACGGTTAAATATTTTTCAAACAAAATTTCCAAGCCTCAAAAAATGATAAAAGATTTGTTCATGGTATTTTAACTAAAACACTCAACATAAATATCTCATACTCATTAAAAGATTTAAAATCAAATGATAGAATTCATTTGCAATAAAATTTAAAAATTTCAAACTAGCAGTTTTACAATGGTTGAAACAAAATCAAAAGGTTGAGATTAAGGATCTAAACCTTTAATTCAAATTCTTAGCTCAAATATCTCATGCCTTCGTACTCTTAACTGTAATGAAATCTAAAAAAAATAATTTGCGATCATGAAGCAGCTCCTACAAAATAGCAAAGACATTAATTCCACCCCATCTTCATCTTCATCATGTTCTGTTATAGGTCTAACAAATGATAATAAAAATGATTGTTATGGTATTTTTTCACCTATACAAAACTCATAGATATTTTCTGCCCACAAATGTAAATGTCAATATTTTTTTAAAAATATATATATATTTTAAAAGGCTCAAAAAACTTTTATGGCTCATTTTCATTTTCAAACCTTTTCAAGACCCTTTTAGCCCATTCCGTTGTCGTTAGAAAACACCAAAATTGTTTCTCCACTTGCAAAAGAAGACACTAGATTTTCAGTAGTGAGATTTCTTGGCAAACAACTACATCAACTTTTTAAAAAGCAACATAAATGCTTTACAAAATTAAAGATGCCTTCCTCAAAACTACTCGATAAAAAAGAACTTCTTTTAGTCATTCAAGGCAGGACTTCAAAATAGAATTTCTCTATAAAAGAAAATTTATCTAAACAAAACATCCAGGAAGATCCTTTTGTAACCATATACAAAATTCTCTGTACTCATATCTTTTATATCCGTTTTCAATACAAATTTAAGTAATATTTCTTCAAATCTTATTTATTACTACTTCTATTGTAGTTTAAATTTTACGTTTATAATTTTACAAATTATAAGTATGCTTTGTGCTTATTAAAAGATCTTGTCATTATTAGATTTGCCTCTTCATTTACACTAGAAATTTATGTTTATTTATATATTTGTTTATATTGTTTGTGTTTATATTTTATGTTTATTTAATTTGTGTTGTGTATTTATATTGGTGTTTATTTACTTATCTCTTATCAAATATTTATATTAATGTTTAATTATTTATTTATTGGTATCAAAGCCAGCTAAGATCTAGATAGAGTATTGTTATTGTATAAACTTACAGGAAATATAGGTCAATCCTACCAAATGACTGTAAATCTTATTTGATAGACAAGAAGGAAATAAACCCATATAACTTAAAGCTTGTGTTTTTAAATTATCTTTTCAAAATCATGGATTCAATTTTTTGCTAAACTATTTCTCTTTCAACCTCTTCTACCTCTGATTCTTCTGAAAATAAAAGAGTTATTAATAATGAAGAAATTACTATATAAAATTTTATAAAAAAAATATTGATAATTAGAAAATTTCAAAAGTTCAAAAGAATTAGATTTATCAACCATCTTTTTTTAATCTTTTCAAAATTGATTTTACGATAAAAATTGAAAGGATATTCAACTTACAAAATCTTTTGAAACCATCCAACTTCTTTCAAAAAAATCCTTACAGGAACACCAAGACCAAAACTATAAATATATTCATATTTCTCTCGTACAAGTTAGGATTAATCCCCTTACTAAAGAAAGTCTGAATGCTTTCATCCTAGTTATCCTTAGAGATTTTAGATACTAAAATTTTTAAGATTCATTAATAATTCTCATGGAATCCATTTTATATAGTGGTCATGTTTTCTTTGACTCTTATCCGAACCTAGTATATCCCTTAAAAATAAAAACATCCTATATAGTATGATTTTACAAATCAAAACCCATAACTATAATATG
Source organism: Populus tomentosa (assembly GCA_018804465.1). Lineage (NCBI taxonomy): Eukaryota > Viridiplantae > Streptophyta > Magnoliopsida > Malpighiales > Salicaceae > Populus > Populus tomentosa. The sequence continues at coordinate 10,750,918 of CM031989.1, read as the reverse complement.
CTTGAAGGATGGGTTCTTATAACCTTGATCTTCAAAATCCATTACAAAACAATATTTTATGCTTTTACTAGTAAATATAAATTTCAATCCCAGAAAGGTAAAACCTTACTTCCCCAAACAAATCTTTCTAAATAAAATACAATTAAATCCAAATGAATATGTTATCATCAATACCAACATATCATCCAGCAAAATAAATTTACAAATATCAATCTCAACATCATTAGAAAGCAATTGACCATACTAGAAAAGCAAATTCAAAAATCTTTATTCTCTTCTATTGAAACTTCATCAAGACCTATTGACCAAAAACTTAAAATTCCAGGTAGCAAAATTAGTCAAGCACCATTACAAAACAACAAAAAAAACTTCTTTAAAGCTATTAAAGACCATCTCAACAACATTAAAGTTTCATCTTCCATCTTAATTGCTTATAACACACCTCAAATCAATGACCATTATTCAACCTCTACAAGCCACATCAACATTATAAAAAATAATCAATTCCAAACTTCAAATAAAGAAACATTTCAGAAAGAAAGTCCTAAAATCAACAAACTCATTTGGAGAAACCCTAAAATATTTGTTGCTCTAGATATAACAATAAAAAATAAACCAAACAACATAAACTAACACGGATTCAATGTCTTTTCTCTCTATAAATAAAACTAGAATGTCTGAATATAATTATTCTAAACACCTTATAACAAATAACCATAGTTGTCAATGACTACAAAACTCAAACTAATACCCCAAACAAAGCTATAGCTAAACTTCTTATAGTTGTTTTTTCTAGCAAGTTAAAAGGATGGTAAGATTAACATTCCATCAAAACACAATATTAAACTCCATCAAAACAACTAAATATCTTCTTACCTATATTAGACTCTGATGGAAATACCATTCAAGATGTGGTTTCAACCTTAAATTACCAACTAATTAAATGAAAAAGAAAATTTAGAAACTAATAGCTAGTCACAAATTATTGATATTGATAAGAAATCAACTAGACCATTAGATGATCACACTAGGTAAAATTAATCATATCTGCTCAGATAATCAAAACTACCAACTTAAAATCTAAACAAAATAGCTATCTTAACAATATTGGAAAAAGAAAAAAAATGTAATTTTCATCAAAGACTAGCACATTCTCAAACCCTTATCAATGTCATTCAATAGCCCACCTAGAGCTTATTACTTTCTGTGCTCTTTTCTGGCAACAATCTTGAACTTTCCTGTCTGTTGTTGCTGCAAAAAAAAACAGGGAAAAAACCCATCAAAAAGCCATAGAAACATGAGATCTCTCTACCAATCAAAATTTTGAATTGAAACGCGCAATGCTTTTTTTTTTTCTTTTTTTTACCTTATCCCATAATTCAGTGTGTCTTTTGCAGAAGCCAGCAACTATAGTCTCCTTCTTCTTCCCTTCTTTATACTCGAAATAAACATCCTCATTCAACCCACAAGTAACATGAAATGCCAGAGGACACTTAGGCTCAGAGCAGTCAATAACACACCCTTTCCTACTCTTGCAAACATAACATTTCTCTTCCCATCTCCTTTTAGGAACCTTAGAATAATCAATTCCTTCACGGCCATCTGGATTGTCAAAAAACACCTCAGGAATCAAAAGTGCGCACACGATATGAGCCCATGACTCATCACGGCCATTTGTCGCGGTGGGTTTCAAAGCACCGCCCTTTATTGGACACAAGCAACAAGATAAGGATGGTTGCTTAGTTTCTCTGTCGGATTTAGAAGCCAAACACTGACTACAAAACCAATCACCATCAGGAACACCCTTTATTAAAGGGTTGCCATAGCAAGTAGGGTGAACCATTAAATCGCACCCGTCACAAAACACTATAGGATCTGTTGGATCCCCATCTGTGCTTTGACAAATAGCACACAAAATACCATCATCCTCTTCCTCCTTATACTCTTGTTGATTGTTTTCATAAAGAAATGTGACTTTCTCCTCTTGTTGTAAACTATCAATTGACTTATTAATAATTGGAAGAGGGGTTTTCTTGTTTTCCTCATCTGCTTTAATTTCTTCATTAGAAGAAGGAATATACTCAACGTTGAGATCGATTAGCGGTGAAAGAGGCTTACCGGAAACTAAATCAGGATGCAGTGCCCAAACCCTCTTCATGGTTGGCAAGCAGTAAGCAGCACTAGTAGTGACTTTGGGATCAGCATCCGCAAGAAGTGGGTTCCGGGACTCCTTTCGCTTCTTGGCCGGCAATTGCGAGGAGAAGGGCACATTTTCTTCGTTTTCTTGTTGCTGTTGCTGTTGCTGTTCTAAGAGGGTGTGCCTTTTGAAAGGAGGCGAGGCTTGGAATTTGGTATCCATTGTTGATTCTGTGCTTTCTTGGGATTTTGCAAGCAGAAAAAGATGGAGGCGGAGATTTCGGGCTTTTGTGTGGTTAAAATTTTGAATTATTAAAGGCAAATTTGGTTTGGAGGGAAGAGAGCCCGGGAAGGGAAGAACAACCCTATCAAAATCTGGTTTTTTGTTTTCGTTTTTTCAGTTTCTCAAAGCTTTGTGGCGGCAACTTAATTTTAAAATTTTCATGCCCCTCCAACTATCAATAAGGCCTCGTTTCGGTCCCCATAGCACCGGAAATTTTAATTATGTCCTTCTCTCCGATTTTGGGCATCTATCACTTCTAAGCCAAAGAAAACTACTTAATTTATAATCTTTGTAATTTAATCTGTGGATTTCTCTGTGGGGTGCTTTAGGCATTTTCATTCCGATACTTGTACAAAATAAGGTCAATTCTTGCTGCTCTGTAAGCTCTTTTCAATGTACACAATAAGGTCAATTCATAAAAACTTCCGTTGAACTCAATATTGTACTTTGAAATTACAAAACCAAATACAAACAAGAAAGGGGAACATTACAAGTCTGTAGTGCAAAGTCCACAGTTCAAACACAGAATAAATCTCAAAATTTGTTATCATAATGTTACTGAAAAATAAGGAATTCCACATTTCTCAAATCAACCATGAAAGGCCCATATCACTAGCTACTGCTCATCGAGTTTCTAGGTCTCATGTCAATCATCATTCCGGGCAGGCACACTGCGTCTCCAAATTCCGGCCAGAACACTACCAAAGATTGAGTGGCAGACACTAGAAACAGCACACGGTACTGCTGTAAGCGGGTTACCAAAATGCTTTGTAGCAAGAACAACACCGAGCACAGAGTTCTGAAAGATAAAACAGGAAAAGTGGAATTATTTGTCTTCATAGAAAATGGGAATGCATAGCAGAGATCAGTTTCTAAATGTGATAGACATTAGACACAATGGGGCCGAGAACCATGGTCCCACCAAGGTTGAGAATTTCTCTCTTTTGATGCAGCGAGAAATTTATTTTGGCCTCCTCATGAATAGAGAATTTGCCTCTTTCCCTTTAAAACTAAAAGGATAGATTTTTAAACATATTTAGCCCCTCCATGCCAATGTAAAATTCTGGCCCCATTATAGCATCAATCCAAGGATCTGCTCCCAAAATCACCAAAAGTACCATTCACAGCAGGCAGCCACAAGAAGAATACCGTAAACTTTGCCTGGAATTGGAATCTACAAACTACTATATTATTACTCCACCCTGTACAGTTAAGTATAGCATATGAGTCATCAAATAGAGAACAAGAGAGAAGCATCCCTTGATAATCCAGCAAGAGCAATTATCTACCTGCATGCCGACCTCAATCGAGATGGTCCGTGATGATGCCACATCAAGCCCTAGCATTCTTGAAAGCAAATATCCAAAGAAAAAACCACATGCATGAAGGAGAAATGCAGCAAGCACCACTTGTCGGCCAGACATTAGGATTGCAGAAGAACTCTGGGCAATTGCGTTTCCACACAGAACAGCAACAGTTCCCACAGCAATGGGTGGCATCAAGGGAGATACAATTTTAACCAGGCTCTGGAAATACTGATTTAGAAATGCACCAACAAGTACAGGAAGCAGCACGACCTGTCTTTGTAGCAGGAAATGACAAAATTGCTCTTGAAGTTAATGGCATCAAAACAGGATCAAGGCAGGAAAATGCACCTGCATGGTTGACACTAAGAGTCCAGTGGCATCCACCGCAACATATTGCCCAGCCAGTTTAGCTGTCAGAAATGGGGTCATCACCTGCAAACAGCAAGGGAAAAGAAAATACTATTATGGAATCATAAAAGGCAAACAGACTCCAAAGGAGGTGTTTTGCATTTTATGGACCAATTGTCAATAAAATTACTTCAGCAAAAATAAGAAAAATTAAAAACTCCTTCCTTCCAAACTACATCACAGATGAACACAAGAAAACTGTACTGTACATATTTCATAAATCTAAAATTTAATTTCTTTTTGAGAAAACAAATCCATCTCCTGTAAATTTTAACTGGACAAAGAAAGGTGAGTAGATGAATGCTAAAAGGAGGTGTCAATGCAGTACGTATGAGTGAAAAGCATCATCCTTGAATTTCTTCACATGATATTGCATTTAGCTTAATGCACTGAATTTTACCAGGTAAAAGAGGGGAACATGAGAAGAGAGAAGGGCTAGTTACCAACCACAGATGCAAAAGTGCTCGCTGCAGTCATTAATACTGAAAGCGCCACATTTCCACTGGAAAACAAAAGGGATTGTCACATTTGTTGGTTCCAGTGTAAATAAGCAGAAAAGGACAGAAAGAAATAATTATGATTACAGCAGTAGGAATCACATACCGGGCAATATAAGTGACAATGTTACTTGCTGTTCCTGCAGTCAAAAAAATTATAAACTATATTAGTCATAAAATAAGCAAGAAAAAGGATCAATAGTACACAATTAACAGATATGCATACCGCCTGGGCAGCAACCAACCAATATTAGACCAGCTGCATAGTGAGATGGCAGATTCAACAGCTTGCTCACTAGAAACCCTGATATTGGCATCACCTGCAAACCATTCACACATCTATGCTCTATTAGCAGTTAACAGAAATTGATATAAAGCTGAAAAATCTCCTAGAACTGGTTTATTAGCTATTACTTTAGTGCTTTTCAAAAAAACATTAACAATATCATTCATTGTGGTGAAAAAAAAGGTCGTTTAAAGGATGAACTTCTAGTATTGATTCTCCAAAATGAGAACTGAGATTTGTATGAGAATGGCATAAAATGCACTTTTACAGTACAAGTTATAATATTGTACTGTAAAAGTGCATTTTATGCCATTCTCATACAAATCTCAGTTCTCATTTTGGAACTTGGAAAACCTATCTTCATACAAGTGTCGACTTATTAAATCATGAACAGTTTTGACCTTACCCATCAACTCTACATCACAAAATAAAGTACATTCTTAGGCACCTTTGCTAAAGCACTGCAGCAGGAGTATTCGACAGCCCACAGTAGGAGTAAACCACTAAGGGTCTGTTTGGTATTGCGGTAGCTGTTGTGGTTGTGGTTTGAAAAAAGTTGTTTTATAAAAAGTACTTTTAGTTGAGGTTGGTTTAAAAAAATAGATGTTTGGTTAAAACTGTGGTTGAAATTGAGGTTGAAGAAAAAGTAGTTTAATGTGTTTAGTTAATAATGCTTTTGAAATTGAGGTTATAAAATAATTTTAAAAAATATATATTAATATTGATGGTTTTAAATTTAAATATTGTAGAATTAACTACTCCTATTACATTATGAAATAAAAATACTTTATATAAAATATTTTTTATTATTCCATTAAATTATTTATAATTCCAATATATACAAAATTCAGCCAATAAGAACTACAATTTTTATAATTTTATGAGCGTGTAATAAAATTAGATAAAACATTATCAGGTATAAAATTGAGTGAATTTAATTCATTTTATACTAGTTTTTCAGGAAAAAAAAAATATTGCTCACATCACAATGTAAGTAAATTTAATTCACTTTAAACTACTTTTTTTAAAAAAAAAAATTATAAAAAAAAACTGTAAAAAAAAAAAATTTAAAACACTAAAAAAAAAAAAAAAAAAAGAAGTCACGTGAACAGTGCAAGTGAATTGCACTGTTCACGTGAACAGTGCAATTCGCTGGTGAATATTGTTGAAACTCGTAAAAAAGCAGTATCTTGCTGCTTTTAAAAAATTGTGTTCCAGCCGCAGGTAAATGGTGGGCCCATGTATTTTAATTGTTCAACGATCTGTAACCAAACAGCATTGTCATGCGTTTTTGAAGAAACGCGAACGCAAACGCGTACCCAAACGAGCTCTAAATACTCCAAAAGTCAAACGGCTTTGTGGAAAAAAATGGTGACTTAATACTTCATTTTTAATTTCATAGAAAAGCCTTTCTTTCCAAATCCTAAGCCAATATGTTTTATATCTTCATCATGAAGCTAACGATATAAGTAGCAAGAATTTGATCTCACCAGACTTGAAAGCCCTAAAACATAAAACACACTATCAACCTTTTTCGAATTAATAACTTAATATGAAACTCATTTAGATCGGTTGATTTGATAAAAGAAAACTTGAAAGGACTAAAACATAAATGCTCACAAAAATTATTACATCAACATACCTACCATAGTCCTATAATGCTGATGATTTTCATTGAAATGCAATAACTAACAAACAAATCTCGATATAATACTAGAGAATAAAGCTCATTGAAAACATTGTTAAGATTGAAGGGAACACTGGACATAAACAAACAAACACATAAAGAAAAGAACAACAGCTAGAGAGAGAGAGTTGAACAAACCGAGTACTGGAGCACAAAGCCAGAGAGCACCTCTTTAGGCATAGCAAAAGCGTTACTAAGATCATCAAGTGTAAGTGTCATACCCATACCAAGCATTGTAAGAGGAAGGCCAATACCGACCCATTTGGGAGTGACCCAGTTATAAGAAGCTGGTCTTAGGAGACCTAACAGGCAACCCAAAGATACCCATATCGGAAATGCTGTAGATATTGCGTCACTAATCACTTCAATCCACTCCCTCAAACCCCTTTTAGAACCGGTACTCAAATCGTTTGATGAAATGCCACAGTGAAGTTGGTTTGCTGATTTTCTACTGAATTTAGGCTTCAAAATGAGTGGCCAAATGGGTTTGTTTCGCGGGGTTTGTGAGCTTGGTTGGAGTTGAGATTTAAGCGAGAAGGCGAGTCCATGTGGTTTGATTCTTGTTGGATGGTTTGAAAAGAGTTTTGTGTCTGGCTTGAACACGAAATTGTTTGATGTTCCTGAAAGTAATGACGGCATCTTAGCTTCGTCTCCTCTTTTCTGTTTCTCTCTCTCTGTACGACTGGGATAGGTTCCTCGTTGAGGAGCCCACCTGGATTGCATTTGTATGAATGGATCGTCATTGGTAATAGTGATGATTTGGACACGGCCATCCTGTCATAATTTATTTATTTTTTATTAAAATAAGTTATTTTTTAAAATATTTTTTTATTTAGAAAAGTATTAAAATAATATTATTTTTATTTAAAAAAAAAAATTGAGTTAGCATTTAAACGAAAAATTTTAAAAAATTATTTTGAAACATAAAAACAAATAAAAAAATCAAATTATTTTAAAAATATTTTTAAAATACAAAAACAAATAGATTTTTAATCTTTCTTCTTGTGTATTACCTATGGTTGATTTAAGGAGTGTTTTAGAATAAATTTTAATTTTTTGTTTTAAATTAATTTTTTTATTTTATTTTTAGTTTTAATATGCTGACATTAAAAATAAAATATTATAATATTTTTCAAAACAAAAAAATATTTTAAAAAGTATCCATTACCATACTCTTAAATACACTATTAAAATAATTTTTTATGCGTTAATTATAAATTAGTAAAATAATTAATCTCTTAATGAAAATTTAGCATCAAATAGCTAACTGATCTATTGCTTTCAATATTGATATCTAAACTATCCTAATAATTCATATTAAATATTTATTGTAATAATGTTTTATTAATTAACAAAATCTGAATGGCATTTGGTTTTTACTCTAGCAATTGATAGTCAAAACCCTGATTTGCCCTTAGAGAAATCACCAAATGCATTGATCATATACGGGTAAAATGATCTTTTTATATGAACACAATAGTTATTTTCAAATTTAGTGGGATTAGATTGGGGTTTTTACATTGTCTAGGAACTGTGATAACTAAAATACCATTTAGAAAGAAGAAAAAAAAATGAAGCAATGTATAGGGGTTTTATAGACAATTCCATTTTATATGCACAGTGGAATTACTTTGATGCCTTTAGATTAAAAATTTTAGAGCTTTCTTGTAATTTTTATGCACGGTAAAATTACTTAAATGGTCTCGGGGTCAAAATTTTTAAAGTTTCCTTGCAAGAGCTTTTTGGTTTTTTACTCTTGATTTTTTAGTTAATTTAACGTTAACAAGGCAATTTATTCTTTCTATAATATAGAGTATTGTTAAAAGGAAAATGTTGTTAGTGCATGTCTCACACGCGCTAGGGAGCGGATATCGCCCTTCAAGTGGCTACAGCATCATCCTACGATGAAACTCTTCTTTTTACAGTGAAATTAGAATCATGCTTATGTCCTCCCTTAAGTGGTGTGATGTGTGTGTGTGTAATGAAATTGTGATTAGGATCTGATAGGCTTTTTTTTATCCGTTTCCTTTTCTCTCTTTTCTCCTTATAAAAATATGATAGTGTTCATTCATTTATTTTTTATATATAATTTAATCCTTATTTTTTTTATTATTTATATTTTTATCTTATTTTAATTTATTTTTTCTTCAACTTCGTCTTAAATCATTTGGTTTAATTTAATTTTTAAATCAAATTTAGCTTTTATTTTTTTGATTTTTTATCCTTTTACCAGTTGAATTTTGTTTTCAATTTCATCCCTAATATTTATTTTCAATTTATTTTTATATCAACTTTGATTTTTGTTCTTTTTATTATTGTTTATTTTGTTTAGGATCTTTTTTTATTGCTCGTTTTTTTTTTAATTTTATTCCTTTTTTTATTAATGATTTTGCTTCTTCCTTTTATTTGTCTTCTATGGGATTAGTCTAGGTCTTACAGAAAAAATTATAGGTTTTAAAGGTTAACACATGTTTATTTTTGTTTTATTAGGTCTTTTTATAAAATTATTTTATTTTTATTTAATCCTTTAAAAATATATTTTTTTAGAATTGATCTTCGTGTTTTATTTTTTTTACTTTTATTTTTATGGGGCTATTACAATATTATATCCATGACTGTAATGTTAATAAATTAACTCAGTTTAATCAAAATTTTTTCATATTTTTTAAAATTATAGTTTAATCACTCAATATTTTTTTATTGAGAATTTTGTTTTGTTATTTTTTAGATTTGTTTTTTATACGGTCATTTTATTTCTTATAACCACAATCACGAGTTGTGAAAATTAATGAGTTGATTTTAGTTTTTTATTGTCTTTTAAAATTATTTTTTTAATTTGAGCCTTTAAAATTTATTTTTTAAAAAAATTCACCTTCATGCTTTTTTTTTTTACTTTTTTTTTGCATTTAATTTTTTGTGATATCAAATATATTAATTTACTCGGTCAAAATTTTTTTTTTTTTTTATCAAAGTAAAGGTAAGACGAAGATTTCCATGTTTTTCCATCTTCCTGACAGAATGATTTTAATACGTTTTCTGGGACAGCGATAATATGCACGAAAGTCGAAAAGGAAATTTCCTTTTAAACAAACAAAAATAAATATTTTTCCTAATTAATTTTTAATTTTTTTTATCCAGCTGTTAAAGAAACTTTCACTAATAAATAATATGGTCCCCAGGATGTTTTTGAAAACATTATTTTGGTCTTTACATTTCATTTTATAGCAAAATAATCCTTATTACATGTCAAATTGTAAACCAGCTCAAAATTAGTCAAACAATTTTAATGGGTTTATAGATCACATAAGAGTTGAGTAAATTTAAATATGATAAAAACCAAGGTCATTTATACATTTTGTATTTTAGATTTGTTTTTTATATGATTATTTTTTATTTTATAACCAAGATCACGAGTTTTGAAAGTTCATATGAGTTGACTTTAGTTTTTTGCTGTTTTTTAAAATTATTTGTTTTTCAATTTTAAAATTTAATTTTTAAAAAATTAACCATCATGCTTTATTTTTTTTTCACTTTCCTTTCACGTTTAATTTTTTGTGAGATCAAATATAGTAATTTATTTAATTAGATGCATGTATAAGTGTTTTGATTTATAATTAAAAATTCTTTATATTCAAAAACATGTTGGAAAAGCTTATATATTAATTTTTCTTAACTAAAAAAAAAAGTATTTAACCCGCATCAAAGTAGGGTCAGATAGCTAATTAAATATTCATATATTATAATATTTGTCATAACCCAATTTCTTATCATCCTTTTCTTATATATTTTTTAAAAGAATCCAAAAAATAGCAAAAACACCTAAAAAAAATAAAATTGATGCATTTGCGTTATTTTTGATATTTTTAGCTTCTTCTCAATAGAGCTAAAAACTAAAAAAGTTACTTCGGATGTATTTAGTTTTAATATACTCATTTTAAAATTATTGATGAGAAAAAAAATTATTTTTCTCATCAAGTTGTTATTATTTTTTAAATAAAAAACAAGAAATGTTTGGATAAAAAGGTTAAAAGTACGGAAAAAAAAGTAAATAGTAAAAGTGATTTTGAATTATTTAATTACCAAGTAGACAAAAAAAAAATTGAAAGGAAATTTTTTTTTTTTTTCCTATAAGTAATGAGGAATCTCACACAGCTAAAACAAGGCCTTCACCGTTTCCCTCATTCTTCTTCTTCATCGTGAACCCTATCTTAATGAATCATAGTTGTTAAAACTAATTTATGGTCAAATTAGTGTTAGCTCTAGATCACATGTGGGATGAGTTTACTCGAATTAATTTAATTTTTTTTAAAATATTATAATGATATAACTTAAAATAAATAAAAGATTCTACATTTTTTCTTACAGCATGGTCACTATTTTGTAACGTAACATGGGTTGCAGCTAATAAAGATTGAAAGTCTTGTGGTTGCGCTGCCCGATGAGCCTCGAACATGACGAGGAAGGCGCCTGGGGCCCTTCCCAAACCGAAGCTCTCTCTCACATCCTGCAAGAGAGAGAGAGAGAGAGAGAGAGCATGTGGACGGAAAAGAAGAAAAAAGTAGACAGTTTTTTTTTTTCTACTTTTTTAATTAAATGCTACATAATTAATGCCTGCGGTTTAGAGGCTCAAATATTTAATTTCCCAACGGATGGTGACGTGATCAAGGTTGGGAGCGAACTGAACGAACCAAAACGCGTAGTCGCAACGGGACTAGATATCCCACATCGGCTGGTTAGAGAAAACTAGTAGCGTATGTATACGCGAAGCAGAAAACGTTAGCTTGTCCCTTCGGGGACATCCGATAAAATTGGAACGATACAGAGAAGATTAGCATGGCCCCTGCGCAAGGATGACACGCACAAATCGAGAAATGGTTCAAATTTTTTTTATTTTTTTTAGTCTGTGCTCTCCTCTGCTTCCTTGCTTCGATGGCCCCCTTTCTCATCTGGGTTCTTTAGAAGCTAAGGTATTTTTTAATGTTTTGGATTCTGTTCTCTCTGCAATTTACAGACAAAATCTAGGTATTGATTCTATCGTGATGGTGTTCTGTACTTTGTGCAGCGTATGTGGAAAAATCACTTAGTGTTAGCAGCACCATTGATTTCTCAGGGTGAACATAACGTAGAAAACCTTAGTTGAAACAAGGAAACAACTCACTGTGTTTGCAGCCTTTTAGTACCTTGATTAAGTTGCAAATTAGTGTGTGTATTCTTGCAAATCATAGCAGTGTTTTTCACACTTTGCTTTTCTAATCTGTTTCTTCATTCGACTGTTTCTAAGCTCATATTTTGCTGAAGCACACATATTGTCATATTATTCTATGTTCAGTGGCGGCGAGGATGCTCACTGTCTTCGAAGGCCCCACAACATGTAGAGAGAAGATATTAAAATGTATCAGATTGGAATTCTTGACATTATTCAAGTTTTCTTCATTCTAAGGTAAATTACTGTCTCTGTTGCTTGTTCAAAAGGGCGTGATAATTTGCAATACGGGTGCTTTGTCGAGAAGCTATACCATTCTAAATTGATCCATTTGTTTCTGAGATATTTGGAAAATGAAAGATAAAATAGAACCCCAGATTGAAGTTTTGGCCTCAATCAAGATGAAGATTGGAAAATGGCACCATCCTCAGTTTTGTCTGTGTGTATCTTGTTGAAGCTAATGAAACTGATAGGAGTTGAGCTGGATTCTGCCTTCAATATCATGATACATCTCCTCTGCTAATTTGACCCTTTTTTTATTTCAGATATTATTGATTGTCCCGTCACAAACTACAGATGTAGTGTATATTATATGAATCTGCATTTTTTTTCCCTCCAAGTGGCAAAATCCCTTAGGTGGATTCTTGGGATATCTTGGTCCAGTGTAGATTTGGTTGGCAAGGATCACTGTCAAGTTCTAAGTAATTTAATGGTAAACTCTAGCCAGTGATTTCTATCTTGATGGCGTTTTATATTTTATGCAGTTAATAAGAGTTTCGTTTTACAAATATACAAGAACTATGGTTAAGAAGTAGGCAGAAGTGATGCTAGTACATCATTCTCTCAACCCTCGACATAAACACATGTGTTTCTATTTAATATACATGATCTTTCTATTATTATAATGCAAAATATATACCTTGACTAATCTATACTTTCTAAAATTACAGACTAGTAAATTTGCATTATCCCAGTGCTCAACTCAATTGTGTTGATTGAAGAATGTAGCTAACAGATTGGTGAATTTTTTTGTAAACTGTTATGTGTGTAGTTTGTGGATCATTGCTGTTAAGGTGTTTTGTTAAAATATTTTATGGATTTATGCTTCATTTTATTCAAATATGAATGTTATGTTGTTGCAATATAAATTTACTTGGCATATTTAGTCTCTTGCATTTTGTTCAATAGTTAATAGTTGCGAATACATTGATTTTATTTTATTTGTTCAACATGAACACGATAATAGGTAGAAACAATAACATTTCACACATCAAAATTGCTACCAGCAACAACTTGATATTTACAAATCTAGCCTCCATGTTATGATTCTTGATCCAAACTCTACGTGGTTCATCTTTTTTCTTTTTTTTTCTTTTCCATTCATTTAATATTTGCTCAACATCATTAGCACCTTCTTCCACTGTCATGTTAATTCAACTTTATTTATTGGTTTGCACCAATCAATTAAGGTGTTATTTCATAACATGTCATCACATTGTAGAATTAAGTTTTTATTTTTGATATCTTAATAGCTACTTTTCCCCACGTTTCATGTTTGTTTTATTTTTCAACTTTAGTCCATCTATGCTATTATCATTTGATGTAGATGCCAAAATGTTGATGATGTTTGTAAGTATTTTGATGTATTTTTTTTTAATGATTGGTAGTGCATTTGATATAAGTTTCGGAAAAAAAAACAAAAAATATTAACTTCAAAATGTAAATAAATATCACTGCATATCCATTGTAGTCAACAAATCTTCTAGTGAAGTTAGCCAATTATTGTTTTTCTTTTACTTGAAGAATCTAATAAAACATTTAGTAAAAAAAGAATTACAAATAAGTAAAATTGATGAATGTTCAAGAGTTTTGAAATAAGGTGATAATCTTATATGCAATTGTGCATGAATTATCAGATTCACCTAGCAAAATTAATTAACTCAACACAGGTGTATCACGTATCTTAGAGGGTGTTTGGTATTGAGGTTCAACCTGCTTTTGGGAAAAATTTTAAATTTTTTTTTGTTAAAATTGAGTGCGGTTTGTACTTTTTAGATCGTTTTAATGTGCTGATATCAAAAATAATTTTTAAAAAATAAAAAAACATTATTGGCATGTTTTTCGGCACGAAAAGCTATTTGAAAAGCAACCGCAACCACACTCTCAAACACCCTCTTAGTGTTATGAAATTGTTTGGAATTGTGGTTGAAATTATATTTTTTATTTTTTAAAAATAATTTTATTTTTATATTTTCGAGCTAATACTAAAAATAATTTTTTTAATAAAAAAATATTATTTAAATAAATTTTCAAGTAAACTATACTTTAAACCATAATTCCTATAACACTATAAAATCAATAATAAAATAAATGATAAATTATCTAAATTTAGTTTACCCAGGTTTCTATCCTTTCATTATTATTATTATTATTATTATTATTATTATTATTATCAACAGACATATTGTGTTTTAAACTATCACTTATAGTTAAATTAATTAAATGACTGTTTTCTGTTTTTTCCCAAAAAATAATTTGAAATACTCGAATAAAAAAGAAATTGAAGCTCAAAGATTCGATTCAATTTGCCCCAAAATTAAGGATAATTTAATCTATAATAATCTAGTCTGAGATAAATTACGTGATTGTCTAGTTTCAACCCATTTACGCAGATCAAGACTGGATTCATCACTACGTGGCTCAACACAAAGGAAAAAGAGAGCAGAGAGTGATGAACTGAGGATGAGCAGCTGGTTGTTCCATGATGAAAATACCCTTATTTACAAAAATACCCGATTCCATATTTTGAGTTTTGCAAGATAAACCGCACCTTCGCCAGTCAGCTCATTTTTGAACGTACCCACCCAAGGTATTTCACATATATATATATATATATATATATATATATATATATATGTATATATATGAGGTATGGTATTTGATGTCATAAATCAATGTATTCTTCTCCTGACTCATGTTGTTTATTTTTTTGATAAAAATAAATAAATATATAAGCTTTTTAAATTTTAATTATAAATCAAAAAGCATACGTATACATTTAATTAAATATATTGAAAACTATATATTCCAATAAATAAATAAAAGTGTTAACTTATCTATTCAACTTCTCTCACTGCAAGTGAAATAAATTTTTTTCTAATGCAAAATAATTAATGTGTAGGTGTTATCAATGTATTTTTTAATACTGAGTAAAAAATATAATCATAAATTAAAAAGTCAATATTTATATATAATAAAATATAATAAATATCATATAAGGTAATAAAAATATATAAAATTTCAAATTAATTTTTCTGATGATAATAATAATAATGATGTTCTTCTAATACTATCACATACAACTCTTATGATGTTGTTATTGTTGTGGCAAATACCTTACTTTCACTTTGTACAAGTGGACAACTCATCATCCACTTGGTATAAAGTGGTATAAAGTGGAAACATAAATTGTGGCATGATTGATGCCATATTTTATGGTTTTTTTGTCATCTTCATGCTGACAAATGTGTTGTAGAAGCTTAACATTGATGTATATAATAGAGGTATCACTTGAGAGCAAAATGAGACAGTTATAGTGCAAAATGTGAGAGACCAAGAGAAAAAGTGAAAAGCTGTAATGACAGTAGCCTTACTGCCATTGCAGTAGCTGCATGTACAGCAAAGAGAGCTGGGAGTTGAGTTTGAGTGGATGTAATCATTCTTCTCCATGTATTTGTTTTGTATCATTTCTCTATCTCTAATAATATAGACTTTTTTCATAGATATAGATAATTTATCGAACCACGTTAAATATTATGTCAATATACTAAGCCTCTAATAAACAATAATCAAAACATCATTGGTTGGATTCCTCAGCAACAACTAATGCATCCAAATGACATGATTAGGGTTAACTTTAGTCTATGCACCTACGAGTGCCAACTAAATATAATATAGTTAGACAACATCAAGAAATTGTCTCAAATCATCAGATTTTCTTTTCTTATATTTCTTTTCAGCAGCTAAAATATAAATATAAATATAAAAATGAGAGAAGATACCACATAAAAAAACCTGCTGGATAAACAAGACAATGATCGCTTGCTCCAATAATGCCTACTATAATTCGGCAAATTTAAAAATGACAATGTACATATTCCACTAAATCAATCCTTTATATATATATACACACACACGAATGAAAGGAAGCAAACAAGACAATTAGGACTTAATGAAAAAGATTCCCAAAGAATCTGCTAGGAGCAAATGGCTCAGTCCTGGAGGTGGATGATCCCAAATCTGAAACCTTTCCATCCCTCTAGCAACATTCTTGGCTAGGAAATTTGCTCAAGAGTTGGCCTCCTTGAGGGTGTGATGCATTTGTACCTCCCAAGGTTTCAACAGTAGCCTCTTGATATCAAGGATAAGAGGTCTTAACCTGTGAAAAACTTGTTCTTCACTGTAGATGAGACAAATGACATCCATGGAGACGGAGCTGCATCTATGGAGACAGAGCTGCAGAGAACCTTTCCATGCCTCTAGTCCCAAGAAACATGGAGACCACGTTTTATCGCTAACAACTCAGAGAAGCCTACCAACCAAGCACCTTCCATGTCTTTAATAAGACCACCGAATCCAACTCTCTCTGAATTCCTGCAGGAACTGCCATCAACATCCAATTTCACGTAGCCTTCCAGGACACCAACGGAGGGATCCTTGGGGTTTTAGTCCAACCTCCATGCTCTGAGACAATCATCTTCCAACAAGAGGATCCTTTTAATCAACCAATCTGCATTCGCATAGGTCTCAGCAAAGGCAACCATGTAACATTGTCTCCACAACCTCCAAACTCCGGCCAGAAAAGGAAGGATATCAAGAGGATTTTGGAATACATGTTGCTAGATATGAGTACCACGCTGCTGGATTTCTCTAAACATATATATACAATGAATACGGTAATTTTAAATTTTTTTCAAGAGCCCCGAAGATTAAGTTAAACAAATCTAGAATTGTTTAGAGTTTTTATAGAGATTACCTTTATTAAACACACTATATATACGTCAACACACCATCAGCATCCTGTACGTGATAAACAAAGGTTAATATTTGAGTAAAGCATGCAACTCAGGGGAGAGGACAAAATAAGGATTCATGGCTTCGATTTCTAACAGAAGAATCTGCAACTCGAACCATCTCCAATTCTCCAAGAAATATATAGTAAAGAATCATGCAATGATTGTAAATATCAGAAAATACTATGGACACTCCTCTAAGCTCAGCAAACAAATGCCAGTTTTAGATTTTATCAGGTAAAGAAAAATGGGAACCACAGAGTGAGCGAAAAGCAGGACAATTCTCCAACACATTTGCTTATAACACCTATCCAGAATAAACAAAAGGAAACACTGATATGGCCAAGACAAATGACCGATGATGCTGCCAACACATTCACATAAGCAATATAGCTCCATAAATTAAACATCACAACACATTTGTTTTCCTATCCTCCCAGCAGTGTAACTCTGTCAAAATGCTGCTTCCTAGAGTACTCATCACGCTTACATTACAGAGTTTACAAATTAAGTCAACATCAAATCATCATCGCCAATCCCTTCATTTAATGTTTTGTCCCATTATTTCACCCTCCTGCACTACCGAGATCAGAAAGTGCCCAAAAACTAGCACGCAAGGAAAGAAGAAGAAGAAAGAAGTTAACCAAGAAATACAACGTATAATACGCTGGCAATATTCATATTGCTTCATAAAACGCAACCCGAAGACAACCCATGTAGTCTATTTTCAAGACTTTGAAATGCCTCAACGATTGATTACAAAAGGCTGCCTATCATATGCAACAACCAAGAGATTGGCACCAAGCTACTAGTGTACTTGCAGAGAAAATAAATTAAAAAGATTTGTTCTGGGAAACAAAATCGAGGGAATGGAAATACAAATAAAAGATTGCCTACTCGCAGAAAGTAAAGCAGCAATATGCTCGTAACCAATCAATCATGGCCCCTGGGATTGATGGTTTTCATCACTTCTCAACAGCAGGTCAAGGGAACCCAAGCTAGCTCACACTGTACATGATGAAGCTCATTCCGCGTAGTTTTCACCCCACGAAGATCCATCTCCATCCGTACAGACTTGTCATTCAATTCCCTCATCTGAACATCCTTGTCTGAATGAAATGCATCCGCACAATGTGCAATCCTTTGCGAAGCATGCTGAGGCGCTTCCGAATCGTGCTTTAACGTAACATGGGTTGCAGCTGGGCGCAGGTAGTCAGCTAATAAAGATTGAAAGTCTTGTTGTTGCGCTGCAAGAGCCTAGAACATGATGAGGAAGCCGCCTGGGCCCATCCCAAACCGAAGCTCTCTCTCACATCCTCAGAGAGAGAGAGAGAGAGAGAGAGAGAGAGAACATGTGGAAGGAAAAGAAGAAAAAAAATGGTCAGGCAATTAGGCTTTTAGGATACCCAGAAGAGAAGAAAAGAAAAGAAAAGAGAAGACAGTTTTTTATTCCTTTTGTGTTTTTTTTTCCTTTTTTAATTAATTGCTACATAATTAATGTCTGCGGTTTAAAAGGCTCAAACATTTAATTTCCCTACGGATGGTGACGTGATCAAGGTTGAGAGCGAACTGAACGAACCAAAACGCGTAGTCGCAACGGGACTAGATATCCCACATCGGCTGGTTAGAGAAACCTAATAGCCTTTGTATACGCGAAGCAGAGAACACTGCTTCGTCCCTTCGGGGACATCCGATAAAATTGGAACGATACAGAGAAGATTAGCATGGCCCCTGCGCAAGGATGACACGCACAAATCGAGAAATGGTCCAAATTTTTTTTTGTTTTTTTCAGTCTCTGATCTTCTGCTTGCGTGCTTCAATGGCTCCCTTTCTCATCTGGGTTCTTTAGAAGCTAAGGTATTTTTTAATGTTTTGGATTCTGTGCTTTCTGCAATTTACAGATAAATCTAGGTATTGATTTCTATCGTGATGGTCTTAGTATACTTTGTGCAGTGTATGCGGGAAAATCACTTATTGTGTTAGCAGAACCATTGATGTCTCAGGGTGAACATAACGTAGAAAACCTTAGTTGAAACAAGGAAACAACTCACTGTGTTTGCAGCCTTTTAGTATCTTGATTAAGTTGCAAATTAGTGTGTGTATTCTTGCAAATCATAGCAGTGTTTTTCACACTTTGCTTTTCTAATCTGTTTCTTCATTCGACTGTTTCTAAGCTCATAATTTGCTGAAGCACACATTTTGTCATGTTATTCTATGTTCAGTGGCGGCGAGGATGCTCACTGTCTTTGAAGGCCCCACAACATGTAGAGAGAAGATATTAAATGTATCAGATTGGAATTCTTGACATTATTCAAGTTTTCTTCATTCTAAGGTAAATTACTGTCTCTGTTGCTTGTTCAAAAGGGCGTGATAATTTGCAATACGGGTGCTTTGTAGAGAAGCTATACCATGCTAAATTGATCCATTTGTTTCTGAGATATTTGGAAAATGAAAGATAAAATAGAACCCCAGATTGAAGTTTTGGCCTCAATCAAGATGAAGATTGGAAAATGGCACCATCCTCAGTTTTGTCTGTGTGTATCTTGTTGAAGCTAATGAAACTGATAGGAGTTGAGCTGGATTCTGCCTTCAATATCATGATACATCTCCTCTGCTAATTTGACCCTTTTTTGAATTCAGATATTATTGATTGTCCCGTCACAAACTACAGATGTAGTGTATATTATATGAATCTGCATTTTTTTTCCCTCCAAGTGGCAAAATCCCTTAGGTGGATTCTTGGGATATCTTGGTCCAGTGTAGATTTGGTTGGCAAGGATCACCGTCAAGTTCTCAGTAATTTAATGGTAAAATCTAGCCAGTGATTTCTATCTTGATGGCGATTTGTATTTTATGCAGTTAATAAGAGTTTTGTTTACAAATATACAAGAACTATGGTTAAGAAGCAGTTTATTCTGTTGAGCTAGACAGATTTAGAAGGTTTGGCATTACTTGATGATGATTAGTACAAGTTTCTAAACGCAGGCTTCTATGATCTTTCCAAACTTGTCTTGCTGGTTGTTTTGTTTACAAGGTGGCAATCATCCCTCATCCTAGCAGGTGTCAGGTTGATGGCTTTGCCCAAGATGGTCATGCAGGGGAGCGAGAAGGAGAGAGAAACAAGCATTAACCCGTATTCTACCAGTCTTTTCACAATGTGGAAGGAAGGGGAGGCCTTTCAATTGCATCTACCTCTGCCTCCCTCGAGTTCAAAACTTTCGTCTTAAGTGAGACATAGCTTGACTACTTTCAAACTGCAGATTGGTTCTCTTGCGGTTCAATTCCAGGTGGAAAGAAAGACCAAGTCAATTGTTTTTGTTTCTATATATTGCAAACTAAGAATTGCAAGTCACATACTGTAATGGTTGATGGTGTTTTGCTTCATGATTGTCAATGATAAGAAGCTTAGGATGTGCTCGGCCAAAGATACTCTAAAGGGGAGAGGAATCTGTGTACCAATTGCATGTTCTTGAATTTCAGCGATCGTGGATGATAATTGGGTGTCTCTACAGCAAAATACAAGATGCAGATTTTGAAAGTTCCATAGAGCACTCAGACTTGGGATGATGTGAGAATGGGCTCTGACTATTTGCTTAATTTCATGAAAGTGATTCGTCCCATAGCTTAACAGTCAATTAAACCAGGCCACCACACAGAAGGCAGGCAAGCATCTGTGTCATGTATAGTTTGCATATCATACATATATCCCTCGTGAGGTGCTTTAATTAGCTCAAATCGGTGAGATACTTTCCACGGCTAGAACACAAGGGAACACTACACATGAGCAGCCACTAGGCCTAACCCTAGCTAGCGGTGGACCTCACGTGAAGGTCATCACACACACCCGGATATAGCCAAGCTACACGCTCAGCAACCTAGCATGATAGATATCATCAGTGACACCCAGTCTCACACTCATACTAATCAGTTATGGAAGCATTGTGGAATTTGGAGGACGAATGGAAGCTGACAACCCAAGAAGCAGTTCTCTTATTTGTTTGTACAGTCCTTGCAGTCCTTGCGCTTTGCGCTGCAATCATGCTTAAGAGGAAGGCCCAAACAAAGCAAAGAGCAGTCAACGAAGACCCAAGCACAGACAGCTCAATACGGTGGTCTGAGCCCGAGCCTGGCTCTAACAATTGGATCACAATAAGGAGGGTGTTGATGGAGTCAATGAGGTGGAGTGGAGCAAGCAAATGGGATGAGAGAAGTAGTGGGAGTGGCAGTGGGATGCTGCTGCCACCGTCGGTTCTTGGGTCAGAAGGGTGTGAGTCAAGTATGGGGTGGCAAAGCCCTGAGTCTTTGTCAGCAGTGTGGCAAAGGCCTATACTAATGGGAGAGAAATGTGAGCTTCCAAGGTATAGTGGTCTTATTCTCTATGATGAAAGAGGACGGCTACTTGATCATTCTCTCACATCTTCTCGTAAAGAACATATTCACGAGGTAAATAAAGGAGATCAATGCTTATTTGCTAACCACACTCCTCCTATATTATAGAATTGATCTCTGTTGCCTTCATGAAGAACAACAACAACAATAACTTCTGAGTGTGTTGTTGTTTTTAGATCGTTTTAATGTATTGATTTTAAAAAATAAAATGAAAAACATTATCTTGATATATTTCTAAATAAAAAATATTTTAAAAAGCAGCCATTGTCACATTTCTAAACCTGTTTTTCATCTGCTGTTTTATGTGTTGCAGGAAAAACCAGCAGCTGTTCTGAGAACTACCCTGAAGGATTTGCTATTGCCGTAGTATTTAGGTGATGTTGATGCTTGTAACCATGACAAGAGAGTGATATTATGTGGGGGATTTCCAATTGAAGAATTGTTTTCCAGTTTTATTCTGCAATAAGAACCCTCATTCAATGCTGTGCAGTTACATTATATGCTGCTCACCTTCCTTGCTTCTATTTACGTCTTCTAGAGACCCAAAGAAATTAGGAGGGAAGAAGATATGGGATAATTTATGGTCACATTGCACCGCTTATTTGTTCTTGCTCACACAATAGACAATGTGTCCCACGGATTATTGCTTGGATTAAATAGAGATGGGTAATTATGCGACATAGAGTTATTATTTATCTAATTTGTTTTAATATAACATCGATTTATAAAGATTAGAAAACAAAAGAAATTTTCTTTTAGTTTATATAGTAGAAAATTGAAGGATCACATATAAGTTTTAGGGTGTGTTTGGTATTGTGGTAGCTTTTGTGGTTGCGGTATGTAAAAAGCAGTTTCTTAAAAAGTACTTTTTGTGAGGTTGATTTTAAAAAAAGTTGGTGTTTGGTTAAAACTGTGGTTGAAGTTGTGGTTTTAAAAAAAACAGTTTTTGGTGTTTGGTTACAAAACTGTGGTTCAACAATTGTGGTGGAAAAAAAGCAATTTTGTGTTTGGTAAAAACTGTGATTCAAAAAAAAAATTTAATTTTATTATGGTTTGTGTTTTATATTTGATTGGAATTAAATATTTGATTGGAATTAATTAAAAGGACATTGATTGGAATTAATTAAAAGGACATATATATAATTCCAAAACATAGGTGTTTTGTAATTATGATTACATAACAAAATGAAAAATCGTTATACATTAATGTACTCTTTTATTGTTCCATCAAACTATTTGCAATTCCATTACGTACAAAATCCATACGTGAAGGCCTCTGTGAGCCTTGAACGGCCAAAGCCTGAACAGTATCAGGCAAAAAGTCATCTAGAATCAAATTGGGGTTGCGATCATACTCAGAAAAAACTGCATCATCTTGCGATCTCCTTCTAATATAATTATGTAGTGCCATTGATGCAACTACAATCTCAACTTGTGTTTTGTATGGATAAGCAGGCATGTTTTGTAAAATTTTCCACCTCTGTTTCCATACCCCAAAAGAACGTTCGATCACGTTACGTAGTGACGAGTGTGCACGATTAAACACTTCTTTCCGACTACTTGGTTGTCCACGACGTCTAAATTCTTGGAAGTGATACCTCTCGCCTTTGTAGGGACCCAAATATCCATACTCGTTTGGATATCCAGCATCAACCAAATAGTATTTTCCTGAAAAAAATAACATTGTAATTTTAAACAAAACTTAAAAAAATAATTATATTCCTTCAATTACCCAATCTTCAATTTAGTCAAAATCACAACCTTCTGGAGGTTTTGGAAAGTTGATATTGCTATTGTCAATAGCCTCCAAAAAAATACGAGTATCGTGTGCACTGCCTTCCCATCCTGCCCACACGAACATGAATTGCATGTCAAAACTACAAGCGGCCATTACATTTTGTGTTGGTACACCTTTTCTTCCAATAAATGGAATTTGATTTGCAGCTGGTACGCAGGCACGAACATGTGTTCCATCAATTGCACCGACACAATTCTACATGCCACAAAAACATTTATAGTACTTATATAAACTTTTATAATATATTTCATACTCCTTTGAACGACTTAATTAAATTACTTAATTATATATATAAAAAAATTAATCTTACCTTGAAATGTGGCATAAATCTTGGATTCATAGCAATTTCTCTTGGTGTGCTCGTAAATTGTGGATCTACTGGTTTTATGATTTCCACAGCAAATAAACGTAATGATTTAAGCACTTCTTTAAAACATCGACTAACAGTTTCACCTGAATGTTGGAATCTTTCCTGCACTTGTCTATTTGACGCCCCAACTGCTATTGTAAATAGAAACATTCCTACCTTTTCAATAACACTCATTCTTCTTGACGGTTTTAAGCCATAACACGTTTCCAAGTCGGTGCACAAACTCAAAAAAGTGGTTGCGTCCATCCTGAACATGTTAACACTTCGTTTCCAATGCCCTTTTAAAACATCCGTCAACCAACGCATCCCTGTGTTATATGAAACCATACATGGTTCTTTAAACATATAATTATTATAATAATAATTTATAGCTCCAGCTACGCAAATAATTAATTTTTTCCTATCAAGATGCCTCCTTATAATAAATGCATCGTCACCATCACTGTCACTGCCACTATCACTGTCATTACTATCGTCGGAATCGTTTCCGTTACTGTCATCTCCAGCACCATCAACTGAGGCACCACTACCTTCACAAGGATAATTAATTTGATCTACAATGCGGTTCATTATAGTATCATAATTACAATCGAAATCTTCATTCAATATGTCATTAAATCGTGGATCAACCATAACTTCAATTACATGTAAAAAAAAAAAAATTATATGTTGTTAATAGAAAAAACTTTAAATAATTAAATATCATTCAATAAAAAAACTATCAAAAAGTTAGTTCAACATAAGTTTTTTCCATACCTGTAAAGCCAACAAAAAAGAAGTATTCTACTTGCTTGTATTTGGTGCAACTGAGAGGTTTTTTGAAGCTTGTTATGAAGAAAGCTATTTCATTGAAAAATATGATGCAAACATTCCTCTTTATATAGAAAATTTCAATGCTCTTTACGTCTGTTTTACAATTTTTCATCTTTCAACATAAGTACATTCATTCACATGTATGCATGCGCTGTAAAAGTAGCATATAATGTTACTTTTACAGCTCATATATGTACACCATCCTGCAAAAAACAGAGTTCACAGCTCATATATGTACACCATCCTGCCAAAAACAGAGTTCACATCTCATATATGTACACCATCCTGCCATTCATTTCCAATAAAAACAGAGTTCCAAGTTTCTGAAGCAGTAGGACGACCAGCAACAAAGAAAAGTAAGAAACAACATCAACATTTGTCCCATCACCTCACAGCAACAATGAAAAAAACACAAACAGTAACTGCAAAAGGGGTTGCTTTTTCAGACCTCACAAGATCACAGTACCTAGCAAATGGAAACAATTACAGCCAATGAAAAATTCACCTGCAACATGTCAAGCTCACAGTAGCTAACCAATTGAAAAAATTCCAGTAAATGAAAGAAACACAGCAGCATGTCATTTCCAATAAAAACAGAGTTCCAAGTTTCTGAAGCAGTAGGACGACCAGCAACAAAGAAAAGTAAGAAACAACATCAACATTTGTCCCATCACCTCACAACAACAATGAAAAAAACACAAACAGTAACTGCAAAAGGGGTTGCTTTTTCAGACATCACAAGATCACAGTACCTAGCAAATGGAAACAATTACAGCCAATGAAAAATTCACCTGCAACATGTCAAGCTCACAGTAGCTAACCAATTGAAAAAATTCCAGTAAATAAAAGAAACACAGCAGCATGTATTATCAAACCTCATGGCAGCAAAGAAAAAAGAATTAACAGTAAAGGTAAACAATGCAGCAAATGTCATTTTCTTATCTCGACCCTCTCTCCATCTCATACAAAGCTTATCTCCTGGTTTCTACATGCATGCCTAATGTTTCCAGAGTTAGATGTATTCCTAATCCACACAGGACATACATGAGCATCTAGCTAGCTACCTAATGGAAAAAAAAAATACAGCCAATGATGGAATGACCAGCAGCATGTCAATCTCACAGTAGCTAACCAATTGAAAAAATTACAGCTAAGGAAAGAAACACAGCAACATGTAGTATTATTCCCAGCAGACCTCACGGCAGCAAATAAAAATATACAGTTAACAAAATAGTTAAGGTAATTTTGAACAACCATTTCATGTAAATTAACAACCAATTCCATTAAAGGGTCAACCATTTAACATTAACCATTGAACATTGTAATTCGTAGATAAAATACAACATTACAACCACCAATTTCTCATACAAGTTTGTTTACTCCCGCAAAGCAGTTTAATAAATATAACAGTACATAAATTACCGCAAACGCATATGCTCATATGCCTTAAAATCAAATGTGGAATAATACAATGCCTCGAACAAACTTCGGCAAATGGAAACTACTCTTTTAAAAACCGTCATCCCATTACTCTGCAACAAAAAAATAAACATGTATAAATATCGTAAGCACTTGAACATACTTTAATTGATTAACAGTTAAGCTACTTAAATCATACCATGTCAGCTAAGCACGTTTAGTTCATGCATACATTCGCTGCAACCATCTAAACTTCTATTGCTTATCGCCCATACTGGCCCACATTTCTCTTTTCCTTCTTGAAATGAGAAACTCCGTAGCGAAGTCGTGGAAGTCATTTTCAATTGAAACTCCAGGAATTGAGTGCAGCTCAGCCATCACCTCGGGGATGCTACAGCCTTCGCGATCTAAATTAATCGACGTCGAATCACTCTTAGTCGACATACTCTCAAGAAGATGATTGCACCTTGTCATCAGCTGAACACCAATTCCAGATGTTTTCTTCTTTCTACATCGCACATCGGCATGATCTCGTCCTTTTCTTTTGCCGCTGCTTTTTGTATTGCTGCTGGTTGACATATTTATCTCTCCAACCATTCGAGCCATGTCAGTCTGGAAATCTGGATTGACATCTTCCTCCGAATCACCGCTGCCCTCTTCCAAACCATCATCAACAATGTCGGCATTGCTTGTACCAGGATCAATACCACTGCCGGCAGGTACACCTGATGAAGGAGCCCATGCAAACGCTCCAGTTTGTTCTTTGAATGATGTTATAAGAAATTTCCACCCCGTTTTATCGAAATGAGTATTAGGTCTCATTCCCATATCAATTGCCTTAATGCATATATCACAAAATATATGCAACATTTCCTTTATCCAAGCAGCCTTATCAGAAGATTCAAGACCTTCCATGATATCTTTTAAAACATTTAACAAAAGTTTGAAATGAATAAAAATGATATCAATTAAATTGTTGCACATAAATAAACCGTGGACTAATACAATAATAAAGCACTCAATGTTTAGCATTTACAAAAGCTGTGTGTTTGGCAAAAAACATTAACCGTGCATGTATGTCAATGAGAATATTCATGTTAATTTGTAATGAAATGTAATTGCAACCCATAAATTTTCAACTATTCAGAAACTCAGTTTCAGTCATAATATTTGAATGATCATGCAAAACTTCATTGCCAGCATGCTGTTATTTTTTCAAAAATAGAGGGAAAAAACAAACAGAACAGAATTTATTTATACATTCAAAGAAACCCAGCTTTCTTTCGCAGCATGCAAACACACAAAACTAAACAAAAAATTTTGATTTTGACTGCACAATTATAAATAAAAGTAGTCTTACACGACATGGTAACAGGAACTCATTATGATAATTGTCAATTGACAAACACACGGTAATTGTTCATGCAGGTACACAGACATGCAATTTTTCATCTAAAACAAAAGAAAATGAAGATGGAGATAAGGCAGGAACTTACCTCAGTCTAGCTCGTTTGGTGATCGAAAAATTTCTGTTCAAAATAGCTTTAAAAAGTTACTGTAAATATAAAGTTCAGCATAACATGGGAATTTTTGCGAAAAAGAGAGGAGCAAAACAACTAATCTGCTGGCTAACGTAAAGGAATCAAGCAAACACACATAATATTAATTTTTTTCCCGATTAAGCAGACCACTGATGGGATTACAACAATTTATTAAAAAAAAAAGCTTGTAAAGAACTCTACAGTTTTTGTGTCATATTAATCAGCACATATGAATCAGCAAGGGATAACTGTTAATTTTTATGTTTCTCATCATGCACAAAATAGAGTCCAGAGCAAGTTTTTAGCCTTCGAACAAGAAGATAGAAAACAAAATC
Organism: Populus tomentosa; assembly: GCA_018804465.1. Lineage (NCBI taxonomy): Eukaryota > Viridiplantae > Streptophyta > Magnoliopsida > Malpighiales > Salicaceae > Populus > Populus tomentosa. Next base: position 10,723,374 of record CM031989.1, on the reverse strand, counting down.
TTGAAAAACAAAAAAAAAAAACTAAAACCATTCAAGCCTCAGACCGTCCAAGTTCATGAATTAACAACAGTTTAGGCAGATCGATAGCCCTGCTTTCAGTGAAAATCAGGGTTTGCATCATTGGCTGGCATCACAGTAATTATAAAAAACAATGAAAGCACTTGAAGACATTAAAAAGCAGAAAGATAGAGAGCATCAGATCGGTTTTTTTTCAAGCATATAAATCATAAGAACCCAAGAGTCTGAGCATACAACAATTAAAAAGATTCGTCATTTGCCTCTCCATATTGAAAAAAAAAACCAATGAACGCTGAGACGTGAAGACATAAAAGCCGAAAGATAGAGAGCATCAGATCTTCCTATTCAAGCATATAAATCATAAGAACCAAAGAGTCTGAGCATTCAACAATTCAAAAGATTCGTCATTTGCCTCTCCAGATTGAAAAAAAAAATTCAAAGAATTGTTTAAATCAATGCAATAATTAGAACACAGAAGATAGAGGGGGTTTTTGGAGAAGGTTCACGGCGGTTTAAGGGCTAGGTTTTTCAGAAAGCCATTAGTGTCCCTTTTATAAAGATTTACAAATCATAAATTTGTAATCGAGCATGCAGCAGCAATGAAATTTTTCATCTAAAAAACCGAAAAAGAAGATGGAGATGAGGGAACTTACCTCAGTCTCTGCGTTTCTGCAAACCCCAACGGTGTTGCAGCGGTGTTGCAGCTGTGTTCTGCAAAATGAAAAACTCATTACAGAAATTAGATTTTGAGAAACATAAAAGAAATTGACAAAGGGAACGGACAGTACCTGGTATCTCGCTCGTGGACCTTTCTCGGGACCAATCTCTTGTTTTTTTCTGCAATTGTAACAATGGAGGGACGGATCGGTGACGGGTTGTGTTTGAATGGACAGAGGGGAAGAAAAGCTTGTCTGGCGTTGGTGGTTAGGGCAAGTTTGGTGGTGAGAGAGAGAGAACCGCATGAAGGAAACTGGTAGATCTACACAACACTGCTTTCCAGTGATATTTTTGGGTTTTTTTTTTACCGTTGGGAAGAGTTTATTGCAAATTGATGAGGGTCTGCGAGAGAACAGTTGGGAAGCAATTGGAAATCTTCGGTGATGAGAGAGAACAGAAACGCATGAAAAGCAAAAGATAATTGCTTTTCATTTTTTGTATTTGAAACGCAGTTTCTAATGGGACCCACGCCAAATAAACCTGTGGTTTGTAGTTAACCAAATAGGTGTAATGCTGTTTTTTTATAAACTGCAGCCGCAGAAGCATTCCCAAACACCATCTTAGTAAAGTAGTATGGATTTGACCCACATATACATGCTTTGCTCGGGTCTTGGCTTACAGGTCTATGATCTCTCTTGGGTTTAAGTTTATTTATTGCTAATCTATTTTAAACATGAATTTAAATTTATTATAAAATAATTTTTTCATCCATAAATAATTATTTTTTGCTAGCACATTAGTTGTCTAATCCATGAATAAAGTTGAGAACTATTTCTAATGTTTCTGTTCAAAATCATCAAAATTAAAGCATGACAAGATCAATTATGGTTTTATGACAGTTAATTAAAGCTAGTAATGGAGGAATTAATTTTAATAATTATATAAAAAAAAAATTTCTTTTTCATTTTTAGACTCTTCATCTCCCTTGTTTCCAGCTTGTTCTCTTCCTTTTAAGCTCCTGCTCCTTCTTTTTATAGATATACTTGAGTTAATTATTTTTTAGGTTTGTATACTTATTTAAAATAACATCTAAATAAGATAATAGTATTAAAATTTTAGGACGTTTATTAGGTTTATTACAAACATATTAGTTGTTGCACATCTGATATTAATAATTGACAACAACAAAGATAGATTATATTTTAAGTTCTTTAACAAGTACTATTTCTTTTTTATAATTTATATTTTAATTTTAATATATTACATTATTAATAAGTATATTAGAATTTTGTTAATATATGTGCGCATGTTAATATCTTTGTATATGTTTTTTTTATTTTAATTGTAAAATTATCATGATATATAAAATTATGTACTTATAAACTAAACATTTCATACAAACAGGAAGAATTTTATAATACTTGAGAAGAAAGATCCTTGTTCGATTCCCTTTGTTATGTCCCAACAGCTCATGGAAAGAAGAAACAAGGAAAAACAATCCTATGTATGTTTCAAAATAAGGATTACAACACACTATCCTTATTTTACCCTTGTACGAGAGATATTTTGTGTTTTTCCTATATAAAATTGTGTTTTTCTCAATTTACCCTTTTCTATACAAATTACCAAAAGGCAATGGAGGAGAGATATTATGTTTTTTTTTATAATTTTGTCTTTTCTTGAAACAATATAATTACCAAAGTAGCCTTATAGGTATAAAAAAATAGCTTTATGTTTTGGGGTTTTATGGTAATTTTTATTTTAACTGCACAATAAAATAAAAAGTTACCTTAGAGTTCAAAAAATTGAAATTGTTTTGTAGGGGTATTTCAATTTTTGTATCTTGGTTTTTTGTTTGTTTGTTATATTTTGGAGCAATAAAGGGCATTTATGCATTTAAATAATATAAAATATTAAAAGAAAAAAAAAAGTTATTAGCGCATGCTTGCTAGTGGATACTGTCCGCACCATCTAAACATCATGTGTGGCAATGTTTGGCATTGGAATATTGCTTTCCATAAGGGTGTTAGAAGTTATGTCGCATCCTTTTGCACTCTGTATGGCGCATGTAGGTGATGAATGGTTGGTTCATTGTTGGTGGCTGTTTCTTTTTTCTCTCTCTCCTCCCATAAAAAGTACATATTGGTTCTTTTTTTTTTTTTGGTATTTCAATTGTATTCCTTATTCTCATATTTTCTAGTTTTTGTTCTTAGTCCTTCTATATATATCTGTATATATTTGTTTTTAATTTAGTTGTTCAATTACAATTTTTCATATATTATTTCTTCCAATCTCGTCCTTATTCTTTTGTTTTTTTTCCTTAAACCTTTTGTTAAAGTTTATTAACTTTTAATTTTATCATTCGATCAAAGTTTATGGTGTATTATTTTTTCTAATTCGGTCCTTATTCTTTTAATTTTTTTGTTAAAATTATTTTTCTTTTCTATTTAACCCTCATATCAAAAAATTTTGGTTGCCCTGTAATTTATTTTTTGTTTTGATTTTCACCCTTATTTTTTAAATTGAAATCTTTTGTTTTATTTATATTATTCACTGTAATTTACAAGTAATTAGTTAGTACTAACCACTTCTTTCCTTGCATGTATTATAAAATAAAACCCTTAAATAGTTGTACTCTTTAAAAACTTACAAATTTTTATTCAATTTTTTTTTTGATCACCATGACTAATTTCAGACTGGACCTAATCATGATCTTTTTAGTGACATTTCTTTTTGTAAATATAGAATCTATCATGACTAATATTTTATTTATTCATATTTAAGAGTGTTTTTTCTACTTATCATGTACCACTTATCACATGTAGGAGAAACAAGAATTATTATTTTATATGTATAATATAATTTAATGATATTGTATTGTGTTTTGTGGGAGTTTGAATGAGCTGTGAATGAAGGAAACAAGGGAGATAACATATGGGATAACTTCACTAGACAATAATGGCCATATAGTAAACATGGCATGGATTTTATGAAAAAATTGAATGTTGAATTATTTTGTTTTTTTTATCCAAATCACACTTATTAAACATGTTGCCTTCTTGGTTCTATAAAGATTTGAAAATCATGCACTAGTAATTGCCAAGTGTTAGATTTTATTTGTTTTGATGTTGTATAACTATGTTGTCATATTGATATCTTTTATTTTATAAATTATTTGGATTTATGTCATTTTTTTCTTGAAAATAGGTTGTTAGATTAAAAAATTGAAAATATTGATATGGCAATGGCCAAACTTAAATGTTTTCTTTTCTTTTCTTTTTTTTCCTCCTCTTCTAATGCTAAATGACTCATCTTTGTTGGTTTACTAACATCCTATCAAAAAAAAAAAAAAACTTTGTTGGTTTTCTAGACACCATAACCAAAAGGATACATGTATCTATTTTACATAAGCAATACAAATAAAGCATGAAAGTGCTAAGATGAAGTTTGAATTATTCATTACTAAATTGAAATGATGAAATTTACATATGCATTAGTGAACTTGACATGGATTAGCATGTGACCATTAATGACCCATTATACATTTTAAATGGACCCATCATAAGGTCCAAAGCAAAGACATTGAAGCAAGCATTGAATTGACTGGTTGTACAAGTTTTGACCAAGACTGAACTTATAGATCTTTTGAAGCATCAAGATAAGACCTTAATATATTTAATATATATGTAAGAAGGGCCCAATCAACCCTTATTTAGGTTATGAAGTTTCAACAACAAGGTTGCTAATTTTGTATTAGTTCCCACCAGTCTTGTTATGTGATGTTTTCATATATTTTATGGTCATAGACTAGTATTGTATTTTCTATTATGTGTGAGAACATTGATTATTTGTTGTGATGTCGCGGTTGCACAAATTAATTACCCTAGCTTCAAACACAACACACAAGATAGTATAGAGCAAGCAAGGGGTCGATCCCACGAGGAAGGTTCAAGTCAGATTTTTATGCTAGATGATATGCAATTAGGAGGGGTTTGGATGTTATTTAGGCTAAAGCAAAAGAAAATAAAAAACTATCAATCGAAATTTAATAAAATCAGAAAAATATCAAGAGAACAAACCTTGGTCACAAGCACACATCCACCTACAGAAATCAGAACTAATCATGAAAACGAAACATCAATTTATATTTTGAATATTTATCTCTTCTTAACATTGGTTAGTTAACGGATCCGTCGTATAACTAACCCTAACCATCAAACAACCACAGTGTCTGTGCTAGTAATTTAATTCAGTGACAACTTTAAGAACTAGATAAGTTTATTAATCAATAAAACATAACTGTCCGCAGTCTATGTTTGATTTGATTGAATGTTCTTCCTAAGATTAATAACGTAGATCCGCCACAATTATTAAACTCAGTTGCTTCACAAGTTCATATACCACAACTCCAGTTTTGATATCAAACTTAGCAATAGATTGTCTACAATAAAAACTTAGAGTCCGCTCTAGCAATTAAAATAAACAATCATAGGAAAAATAAGCATAGAAGAACAAACATATTCATCATATAAACTGAAAAGAAAAGGTAAAATAAATCTCACAGTTCTTAAAATCCGAAGGTTTCCATGTCCTTGCAACCAAGAAAACAAGTTTAGCCTTGCATGTTTGTTGAATAACTAATCAAAAAGATGGAAGAATGCATGATTTAGGGTTTCTTAGAGGAGGGGGGCATTTTTCTCTTGTTGGCTGGCTGGCTGCCCCCCTTCTCTTTTCTCATTCTTTTTATATGTTAGGAAACCCTAATCTCTATTTTACAAAATAGTCCTCCCTTAAGTAGACAATTTACATTTAAGTAGTTTAATAACTATTTTCCTAAAAAAAAAGAAATAGCTTTGCATGAAATCTTCAAGCTTTGACTTAGAGGAGCTAAATTGCTGAAATAAAAACTTGGATGTCGGTTTAGATGCTTCGGAACATAATTTGAACTCGTTTCTTCATGAAACTTGTTTGCTAGCAGAATTAAGTTGTCATTTTTGAAAAATCATATCTCCCTCATATGACATTGTTTTTGGCTGAAATTGGAGCGTTTATAGGTCTTTTAGCCAGGAATCCAAAAAAATTGAGTTCGCATCAATTGAACTTTTGTAGCTCTAAATATTCAAGTTGGAATGACCGAAGGTCAACACTAGCAGATTGCGAGATTTGACTTTGAAAGCTGCGATTTCCATGCTCTTCGTTAGTTTATTATCTTGCCTCCAATTTACTTCTTTTTGCATCTTTCATCCAAAAGTGCCTTCAAAACATAAAACAAAAAATATCAAGGTATTTTATATAAAAAAAACATATGCAAAACACTAGTTAAATATGAGTGAAACTATCGAATAATATGGTTGTATCATTATTTTCTTTAAATTTTAGGATTTATTATTTTTATTTTATTACATTGCCAGGTGAGGAGAAAACACAGCAGAGAAAACAAAGGAATCCAAGTTGACTTAGAAAACACATGGTCGGCACAGTCTCCTTATTGTACAAGGAGAATAATTCAGCAACTTAATTATGTTTTCTAATATTAGAAGGATACCAAGTGGTGGCAAAAAAGAAGCATTAAATACGACATCCTTTTTCTTCTAAAAAAATGATAAATACAAGGCTGAGATTAGAATCATATTCTAACTTATTAACCAAAGGAGTGACAATTTCTTCTTTAGTTCCTAGGATTATTGGACAACATTATAGGCTATTATTAAGTCTTGTATCAAGCCTACAATATTTTCTTTTCTTATTCTCTTCTCATGGCAGATAAAGACTTAGGACTTATGAACTTTATTTTTATTTTGTTATCTACAGCCCAAGGCTTGTTTGAACTTAATTAATACTTTGTTTTTAGTTATGATATAAGACATGTTTGGATCAGGGTTTGGACTTACTAGTAAAGGTTTTGGGCCAGTTTTTGTATGTGGATCATTTTAGACCACAAGGATACATACATTAGGGTTAATTTTTCAGAACTATTTAACACATATAAGCCTAAATTTCGAAGCCATTGGTGAGTAATACTTCTGAACTTTTTAGTTTTAACGTGTGAGAGAGCTTCTTGTATTTTTTGGTTCTTGAACAAGATAAATCTTACTTATCAAAGATTAATTTTCTTTGTTGTGTTATTCGACTTCATTCAAATAGTACTAGTGCCTTGGGGCATATTTTCATTATATTACACTCCTATCAAACCTCTTTTGGCTTTCCGGAATCAAATCTCATTCTTGATTAAGGCTTGCGTGATCGTGAGATCACAAAATTCACATCAGTTAGTATTAAAGCTAGGCTTCGAGATCAAGTCATATCTTTATAAAATTTCCATTTTCCTAGTGTTAGTTAAATTTTCGGTGTTTGCGTCAATCTTTTTCTTTTTCTTTATGTCTGAGGCATAATAGTAAAAAAATAAATCAATATTTCATTTCGTTACTATCCCTAACATATCAATAGTATAAAATTAAAGAAGAAGAAGAAGAAGAAGAAGAAGAAAGAGATGTTATTCAAAACTTGTTGCAATTCTACCACAAAAACACAATTGATATAGAACCCTAAGCAAATCACATCATAATTAATTGAAATTTCATATATTTACTATTGGGGGTGAAATTGCACTATGTATTAAATTTGAGCTTATTTTGATATCGTTTTCTTAAGGTTTCAATTAGAGATTTAATTATACCGCAAATTAATCATGTATGAGTTTCGATACCTGGACATAATATAACGACCTATAAACTGAGATCTGTAGTTTATTGGGTATCAAGATACTACATAATTAATTTTAGATCATTACAATATCATTAGGTCTTGTTTCAATTCTAGTGCTTTAAAATTACATAACAAGTTATATTTGCGTCAAGTTTCAAAACGTGTTTGTCTACTGATTGTTTTGACCAAATCAATTTGTTTATGTTATATTAGGGTTATTTAGGAGTCAAATTTGTGTCTTCATTAGTTTCATTTCTGTTTTATGTTGCGTCTTCGCTTTATCTACAATTTGTATGAACTTGCATTGTTACATGCAAAATCATAATTGTAGTTTTAGGAATTGGAAGTTAGGGGAAGTTGTCTTAGTTAAAAGAAAAGGAAAAACACTTTCATGAGATCCTAGGTAGGGGTCTTGATTAGCTACTCACTGGTAGACAAAATAGACTAGCCTTCTCGATGATGACAGTACCCGTGGAACTAATAGGAAGAGTAGCCGTACTTACTGATCGCAGATGAACTTTATTTTGCTTGTTTTTAGTATTTTTATTAATTTTTTAGTCTATATTTATAATTTAAAATTACAATACAACCTTTGGACTAAAGATTCTGATTGTTTACTCTCTAAAGACAATATAATAATTGTGCTGTTATTAAAAAAGTAAAAAGATAGTATTGTCTCCAGACATTAAAAATGATAGGTTGGTCGTGTGCAAAGACCATTCTACCCCTCACATGAAGCTTTAAGAATTAAAGGTAAAATGATATATTTATTGTTGCCATAGACACATTTAATCGTGGATAGGCTTCATTGAAAAACATGAGTGGTTTGTAATTTTAGTAAATGGTCACTAATTAAAAGGCATCCATCCAAATTTAGAGTTATGAAGTAGGAAAGCAAACACCTTCAACACTAGCACACATCCGTAAAGTCCCACCACAGCTATTCATGCTAATATTTCCATCTTTTGGGGAACGAAAACCCCCGTCTTTGGCAAAGCAATTGATGGATGTGCAAGGAATGTGGGCTCCGTTAGATTTCTTTGAGAAATGAACATGAAATGACAATAAATATCTATTAATTTCCAAATGAAATATTTTTTTTTTTGTTTTTCTGTTTTGTGTTCATTGCGAGTCCAAGTCCAACTGATATTGAATTGAACTATATAATATATAATTATTTGACACTCCCGGTGATATTGAATTGATCTATTAAGCTTCCCTTTTACAACTTGACAGTGAACATTACCAGCACATACCACCACCATCATGTGACCCAAAGAATGCTGTGTCCACCAAGGCACCACCACAGCATCATTTTTTATTTTTCAATTTTTGCTTTTGAAAGAACAATGATGTTCAAGATTACAAGAAGAATGGCGCCACTGATGAAACAAGATTAAAATAGGAAGGAGAGCAGCAGGTAAAGAAACATACGAGGCTTCCAAGTGGTACAATCAAGTATTGAAATAGAATGGTGAGAAGAGTGACGAATTGAAGAAGATGAGGGACAATAGGAAAAGTGGCAACTTGGAAAAGCAGTCCTCAATAAATGGAGGTCATCATCACTGAGAAAAAAATATTCTCAAGACCAAACACTGCCAAACTAACACTCTTGCAAGAACATCTGCAACATATCTGGAACAGCACGAACAAAAGTGACCAACAAACAATCAGGTAACTGCCTCAGCTAACACAGGATCAGTAACAACGTAACATGAGCTTTATGAGCTGCTAGACCCGCCATGGATTATCCTGCAGAATTACAAAGAACAGACCTACACGTAAGACTTTTTCCTTACATTTGAAACCAGAAAAGTATATGATCAAGACATCAACAGCTAATGAGATTATTAAAACAGGAGACATCCCTTGCTCTACCATCTTGGAAATGGAGGGAGAAATCAAGGATGATACTATTGGCTCGCACAACTTTTCTAAGACCAGACAGAGATAATGACCCCCATAAGAGATGAGTGAGCAATATAACGAGATTTCTTTTCTGCATTCAGCAGTTCAATGGACCTAGACTACAACGGAGATAACTCTTTCCTCTTTTAAGCGGCTTGTCTGATTTTTTTTTAATCTACATGTTATTTCTCTCTCCCCCTCTCTTTCTTTTTGTGTTGATGAAAACATAAACAAACACAAAAGAGGAGAGGAAGAAGCCAAATAAGACTTGTGACACGGATGCATTATTTGTTTCTTACACTTAATTATCACAGTTTGATGAATAAACTGTCTAGATGCCTCTAATCATGTGAGTCTATTAAGGAACTTGCCTATTTAGCAGAGTTGCTGGTTTATTTCTATAGGAATGTATTTCTCATAGGCCTCCTTCAGCAGAAGAGGTTCGATAAACGAATCCTCAGTCAAAGAATGTACTAGACGATGTACATCAACCCTGGCACAAAAGTACAGACAATGCTAACAGATTTAAAGATGAAAGGCAATAATAAAAATTATGGATCCACACATCAGCAGTGCACATTGGATTTTGATAGCCAATGTGTATGCACACACGCAACAGTGACTAAATAGCATGAATTAGGATATGTTACCCATTTACAAGCCCACCTAGGGCTTTTCTTCTTATTATTTGATTAGGAAGTTGGATAAACAAACCCATTTAAAATCATTCAGATATGCAGAGAAGTTCCATTTCTCATACAACAGAAGTTTAACATGCCCTGGCACCCCAGTATTAAATAACCCAGGCATAAAAAAGGTTCAACCTCTCATAAAAGAGAAAACTATCACGCAATTAGAGAGAACAAAACTATTGAATTGAGATCAGTTATTCCTCACCTTCTTATTTCAGCATGTTAATTTATGCATGCGAAGCTATCAAGGGTTCTATAGAGTCTTGTGTGGATTTCTTCTTATAGTGAACGTATAGGGCTAATTGGATAATTCCCAAAATGGTGCCTATGCCATTTGGAACCTGCAATTTAAAGAGGAAAATCATAGTCTTCAGCGGGAAAATTTATGGATACAATAAATTCATTCATATACAGCTACATAATTATGATTGCTGGAATTAATTTGCGTTAAATTCGGAGAACATTATAATGCATGTACATTAAGCCTACTATATTAAAAGAGGAAAAAGGGAAAAGATAAAGGTTGCTGGAGAAGATAATGAATGTGCCAGGGGGAGCTTACATAAACAAAGGCATCGAAATTCAAAAGTCCATACAGCATGAAAGAGGTGCTCATCAAGAAAGTGGAAAGGGAGAGATAAAATGGCATGAATTCTACACTCTTTGTTCGGATCACCAAATTCTGCAGACATAAGCAAAAGGCAATACGAGATTAAGCAATTTACTGTAAATAGTTTTCTGGAAGGAGGTTTCGAGGAAACCCCATTCCCTGGAAAGTGCACCTTATAGGCCCAGGTGAGCAAGTAAAACCCCAGCTGTTCCAGGCTCTTACAAGAGGTGCACACCCTGATTTAAACTCGAAAGAATAGTGGGGAAATACTAAGGCTAATGTTATTGATTAACTCACAATTATAAATAGTGGGGAAGCAAACATTGATATGAGAGAAACAACAGTCAATGAGCCAACTGAGAGCCAACGTATCATTCGATCAGTTATTTGCAAGCTTCCTACGGCTATGATTGCAAATAGGCCGAGCACAACTAGCAGCGAAGCTAACATCCTGACCTGCTAGCAACAATGGGAAGAAAATGTAAGTAAATGACCATGTAGAACCCAGAAAATGCAGATAAGGCTTGCAAATTTGAAGGGAGAAATACCTTTATTCTTCTCTCAGCATAAATTATAAACAGGATAATGTAGGCTAATTGAAATACAGCCCCAAATGAATTGACAGTGACAAGCAAAAGATTATCATCAGATACGAGGGGCGTGCCGTACCACATACAGATCAAGCAATTCATGAGCGCATATATATATGGCAACCCCGAGAACTGTTCCGTTGACCGGTTTCTGATGATTCTCCTAAATGTTGGTCTGAGAGTTTCAAAAAAAAAAAAGCTAGTCAAGGGACGAATTACAACAATCTCAGTGGTCAAGGAATACCTAGGACGGAAGAAGGACTTACATAGGCGATACAAACAGCCCAAAAGCGAAGATATTCCCTGCAGCAATTAAATAGTACTGGTATCAGAAACAAAATTCTCAAGTTGGATTCCAATTCTAGGTTCTCCCTCTTATTTTACGTGGCGAAAATACACTCAAATACACTCATTTCATAAATCATATCATGTAATTTGACATCTGTTTCGAGTTCCAAACTGAGAATTGCAAGCAGCTAAACAATCCTTAGTCGTCAACCAAAAGGGTTGATAAATTGATTAAGCATAAATACACTATCCAATGCATGCATAAATTTAGGATCAGAATCAAGGGAGAGAAAGAGAAAGAAGATCACCGGCGATTCCTGCTGCATCCTTGCAACTAGTCCAGACAGGATTAGGAATAGAATCACTCATCAATCCCTCCTTCACTAAACAACTCTATGCTCTCTTTTAACACCAATTCAATTATAATCTAACCAACGAGAAGCTAAACCAAAGCATATTATCTTCTTGTCTCTCTGTCAATAAGGCATTATAAAAAGCATGTGTCTTGATTTTATTTTATTTTTTCCACGTTTTTTGAATTGCAAGCCTCACTTTTTTTTTTTCTAAAACAGCCACCCCTCCACCCTGTCTTACTCCGGACAAGGGGCTGAGCTGGCAGGCCCGTAGGTTACGGTGGTGACCAGGACACTTGCACAAATGGAACGCGTTAATTTTTTTTTAATTATAAAAATTTAATTTAAAATCATTATGAAAAACATTTATTTATATATTTTATTATTTTTAATTAAGTATTTTTTTTATTCCTGTATTTATCTATTTATTTAAAAACACTAATTAAACACAACATTAGAATCATTCAATTTTTTTTCTAATTTCAGTGCAAAAGAATTTTCAACTTTCAATTTCAAATGAAAAGGAATAGTCTTTGGGATTTTTATTCATAGATACGGTAAAAAGTTGCTCTAATTTAAGCTTAATTAGTACATTGGCCGGATTTTAAAGCTCAAACAAAATATTTAGATATTGGTCTTCTAAAAAAAATATATACCACGGATTTTGAAGCTTAAAAAATATCTAATATTGGTAATATATTTTTTTAAAAAATATTTTAATCATGAATTGTATGATCTTTTTACAAGATGGAAAAATATTTGACCTATTTAGATTAAGATGGGTTGAACTATAAAATTGATGGGAATAATTTTAAAATAAAAAATAAACAGGAAAGTTTAATCTTGAATTAACTAAATATTAAAAGATTAAATTAATAAAAAAAATAGTATTTACTTAAAAAAAAAACTTTAGCCAACTTGAGTTAATTAAGTAAATTCATAATACAAGTCACGTTATCAAATTTAATAATTCTTTTTATCCTAAATATTATTTTTTATTTGATTATACAATAACAAAACGTCTACTAATTTTTGTATGTATTATTTTTTAAAAAAAATAAATCAAACACAGTATGTACATGAAGCTGGTACAGTAAAAGTACATGGTTTATAACAAAGGGAAATTTTTTATTCTTTTAGGTTTAAGTTAAAAAATAAATAAATTAATAATAGCAAAAGATAAAATTATATATTTTTTAATTGAGGGGCAGAAAAAACATTAAATAAAAAATAAATAAATAACAGCCCCGGTATTGAAAATTAATCCATTAAACATGTGACTTGAATTATAAATTCAGTAAAATAATTTTTTTATCAATTAATTTAACTCATATATAAAATAGTAAAAAAAAAAAAACTCAAAAGAGCTTGTGGGACTTTCAGCTTAGCCCCATGTCAATACTTGTCTTTATTTTATTTTTAATTTCTTAAAGGTGTGGTTTTTTTTTTATTTTAAAAAAATAACAGATAACACGTTGTTTATTTTCTACATAATCCGATTACTAGAAATTCCTGAAAAAACAGGGCTTTGATTTTTGCTTATTTGTTTTAATACAATTATGTCAAAAAAAAGCTGGGGATACAATTGATGGCAAAAAAAAGTTGGGGGCTAATATGAGGCTACCTTTTATTCTTTATTTGGTTATTTGTTTTGATACTATATCTGAATACCAATAATAATAATAATAATAATAATAAAAACCGTTAACTTATAACAGCAGGAGTCTAATTTTATAGCTGAACTCCCTTTTTTTTTTTTCCTTGGAGTTATGATTAAAACTTATTTTATCAGGAAAATTATACTGACTTTAATGACAATTTTTAGTCTTAAAATACAAAAACTGGGTTCGCGATGTGTTATTTAATTGAAAAAAAAAATTGAGATTGAATTGTCATAAAATTTAATATTTATACGAATATTGCTGCAAAGCAATGTAGATGAAAAATCCCTAAAATCATTCGAAAATAGTGTTTAATTTTGATTAACATGTAAATAAATAATTAATAAAATCATGGATAAATAATCTTGTCGTTAGAGTATAACATACTCATCATATTTTCATGTATCACAATGGATCAATCGATATTAATTGCCTATAAAATATTGCAAAGTCTTCAACTTAAAATAAAATCACTATGTGTTATGATTATTTAGTAGACATTTAGAAACATGGTTATACTCATGTTTCTTAAAAAATTAATAATTTAGTAAATATTTAGAAACGTAGTTGTAATTATATTTTTTAAAAAATTAATTTTTTTATTAAAAAATAATTTTTTATATTTTTTGGATTGTTATATAATACATTAATTTTAAAAATAAATTTTTTAAAACAATATATATTATTTTAATATATTCCAACATAAACATACTTTAAAAAAATAATCACATTCTTAAATAGAAATTAGCATGCTGGAGTCGCTTACACGACAATTTGGTTGTTGCTTGTCTTTACTAAGGACACAAGACATGCACAAAGCATTACAAACACGCTACTGAACCAAATCAATGCGTGAAATCTGGAGAAAGCCCTGTGACGAAATAAATTAGAAAATAAAAAAAATAAAATTTATGCTTGCACGTCTGATCATAAGCTAAAAAAAAATAATATATGCAATAATATAGTAACTTCGAAAGTCAAATGTACCTTATAAAAAAAAAAAAAAACAAATTGATAGCTGTCGCTTCAAATTTAGAATGGAACCTGTCTGGTAAACTTGGGAGTTAATAAGCTTAAATAAGTACTTTCGTCCAAATCCAGGCATTAAATGTTGATTTGACCCCATAAATGGGATTTGCTACTCACTTTTTCTCTTCTAATTTAAGGTTAAGTTAGCCTGAGTTATCTAGCGATGCAACAACTTGATTATAAAATTTTGACGAACATTGATATTTTAGTTTTGAGTTATAGTAGGGATGAACGACCACTCATTTATATTATATGCTGGATAATATTGATTTGATTGGATTGGACTAAATAATATTAAATTATTTTAGAAATTATATTTTATAATTATTTTGATTTTTTTAAGTTGAGTTGAATATTGATATAATATTTTTTTTATTTCAATATTTAACATTAGGTTGAAAGTGAGATTTTATATAAATTTTTTTTTTTGAGTTGTCTTGATTTCATAACCTGAATTCCGAGTTTGTAAGTTAATTCAGGCTAACTTGAAAATTTTTTATCTTTTTTTTAATTTAATTTTTTTTAATATTGATTAGGAACTGGTCTTCACAATTTATTTTGATTTTTTTTATAGAGTCATTATGGTCTCATGACATGAGTTGTAAATTTAACAGATTAACTTAGATTAATATAATATGTTATTGTCACAATATTAAAAAGAAAGTCATTCAATTTATTAGTGCATCAATATTTTAAAAAGATATTATTCATTATGCATCATATTTTAAGTTCATGATTAATTTATTTTTATAAGAATATGTGTTAGCAAAACTTGAATTTTTTTATATAAAAAAATTAATTCGGCCCATAGAGCACCATGAGCCAATGATCTAATAACAAATACTAATTAAGGAGGGGAATTCATTGTTCCTTTTCTAACAAATCACTATTTATTGAAACAATGATGTGAAGTTCTCCTTCTATATATATATATATATATATAGTTTTTAAACAAACACTAATTGAGGCGTGAAATTAATTGTTCCTCTCCTCACAAATCATTATTCATTAGAATAGTAATTTGATATTCTCTCTTTTTTTTTAGTTTTTTTTTTAATTTTATCATTTAAAATTAGGTTTACTAAGAATTGAGTTTCATAATTTCTTTTATTTGCCTTTTGAAGTTATGCTAGTCTTGGGATCTAAGTTGTGGGTTAACCCAATTAACTTGGATTTTTTTATTATGTTTTTTAATTGATTTTTTTTTCTTTGTATTCTTCAATATTAGATTGATTGAGGATTAGATTTCATAATTTATTTCGGTTTGCTTTCTATGATATTAACTTGCTCTCATGACCTAGACATGTTAATCCAAGTTGACTTGTGTTGTTTTTTTATTTTTTTTAATTTCATCATTCAACATTAAATTGAGTGAAAATTGAACTTCATAATTTATTTTTATTTGTTTTTAATGAGGTTATCTTCATCTCATGACCTAATTTTGGCAAGTTAACATGTGTTGATTTAGGTTATTTTGTTTTCTTTTTTTAATGGGTTTTTTTTATATAAATTTTATCATTTAATATTGAATTGATTAACTTTTTGAGTTTACAAGGGATTGAGTTTAATACTTTATTCTAATTTGTTTTTTATGAAGTTATGCTAAACTCATAACTCGGGTTGCAGGTTAGCCCAATTGATTATGAAGTTATTATGGTCTCATGACTTTAGCAAATTAACCCGAGTTGACTTGACTTATCCTCATCTTATGACCTAATTTTAGCAAGTTAACATGGGTTGATTTAAGTTATTTTGTTTTTTTTTGTAATGGGTTTTTTAATAAATTTTATTATTCAATATTGAGTTAATCAACTTTTGGGTTTACAAGGGATTGAGTTTCATAATTTATTTTAATTTTTTTAAGAAGTTATACTAAACTCATGACTCAGGTTATAGGTTAACCCAATTGCCTATGAAGTTATTATGGTTTCATGACTTTGGCAAATTAACCCGAGTTCACTCGAATTGTTTTTCTTTTTTTTTATTGATTTTTTTGTTCAATTTAATCTTTCAAAATTAAGTTGAATTGGAATTGGGCTTCATAATTTATTTTGATTTGTTTTCTATAGATTTATCCTGATCCTATGACCCAAGTTTAACAAATGAACCCAAGTTGACTCAGGTCCATTTTTATTATTTTTTAATTGAATTTTTATTTTCAATTGTATATTCAACATTTGGTTGATTGAGAATTAAATTTTATAAAAAAAATTTATTTGTTGTCTATGGGGTTATTGAGATTTTGTTTTGAATAATTTTATATTTTTAATAGTCTTCTGAGCTATCTTTGAATCAGCCAAGCCGACTGAGTCACATTGAGTTTTTCCTATATGGTTTGATTTTTTTTTCTACCACAAACAGGTTAATAACACCTTAATATCTTTTTACACTAAAAAAATTGATTTGATACTCAATATAGTGTGGTTTAATAATCTAATCTAACATCTAAATTTAGATGGAAGACTTATTTGAATAGTAAAGAATAAGTAGAAGGGCCACGTTATAAAAATATTAATTAACATTATGTAAATCTTTTAAACTTATTAATATGTCAAATTAAAGAGTAGTTTCTTTCTCGAGTTAATGTTCTTGTACATCCTTGTATTTTTGTTTTAATGTTGAAAGGTCTCTCCACTATTATTTTGTTGTATTCATATCATCTTTGTACGTTATATGATTGTTATTGTTAGGTCCTTTCATAAGTCAATGATGTTAAATAATAACATGTGTCAACTGCTAAGAGTATGCAATATTTTTTTGATGTATATTTTGGCACCTAAATTTCTTGACAAACTTATATTAGTCCCTATATTTTATTTTTTATTATAAATAAATTATTAATTGAAGTTTTATTTTCCTCATATTTTACCAAAGAGATTTTTTTTTTAGGATATTGATTAGATGGTTTATTTTCTTACCAATTTATGCTCATTAATATTGTATGTAAAAACAATATAGATTCAATTGATGTTTAAATTTACTCAAAAAAATATTGTATCATCAAATAAAAGAAATTTAAAGTTAATTTTCAAATCAGGCCATCATATATTATTAGAAGATCGACAAACAATATATCTTACTAGATACATGACCCCTGCGATGCCGCGGGTCATTTTTTTTGCATAAAAAATATTAAAAAAAATAAAAATTTAAAAATCTTGGGTTTTTCTATAAAGTTATACCCAAGAATCTTAGGTTTGGCTATAACACCTGACCTAAAAGTAATATTTATAATATTAATAATAAAATTAAACTTGTATGATCCAAGTTTAAATGAGCCTGACTGCAACATCGGACCCAAGAATATTGGATGTGGGTCTGGCTATAAGGTCGTGTAAATAAAAGTGTGATAATTAAATAGATTAATTAAAAAAAACAAAGAAAAAAAATCAATAAGAAGGAAAAAACTAATGAAGAAAAAAAAATGAATTAATTGGGTTAACCCTTTAAACCAAGTTATCACATAAAACTTGGGATTCATGTCATGAAAGTTTGATAACTAAATAGAAAAAAAAATGACAGGTTTACCCAGAATTAACCGGATTAACTCATTAAACCAAGTTAACCCGTCAAGCCCAGGATACGTGTCATGAAAGTATGAAAATCCGATAATTAAATAGAAAGAAAATTAACTTTAACAAACTAAACTAAATGAAAAAAATAACTCATCAAATCAGGTTAACCCATAAAACTCAAAATTCATATCATGAAAATCTGATAACTAAATAAAAAAAATTTAACATTAACAAACTAAATCAAACAAAAAAAATTCATTAAAAAAGAAGAAAAAAACAGTTATATAATATAATATAATACAATATAATAATAATTATAATTATAATTATAATGAAAAAACGTGGGGAAATTTTTTTTAAAAAAAAAACGTGATGAAAGCTAAAACTAAAACTAAATTCTCCACCAACTCAATATTGAAAAAATAAATTCGACAAAGATAATTTTAAAAAAACATGTGGGGGAAACACTACAGCCAAACAAAAACCATGTAAGGGAAACACTATAGTAATCCAAAGTTTTTTTTTTTTTTTGAAAAAAGCTACAAAGCTAAGTTCTCAACCAGCTCAATATATAAAAAAAAACCGACAAAGGCTATTTAAAAAAAAAAAAAGAAGTAGTCAATTTTGGGTAAAAGAAATGAAAAAAAAACATTAAAAAAAAGGAAACAAAAGCCAAAAAAAAAAACACGTGGGAAAACTACAGTGTTTTAAAGAAAAAAATAAAAAAACTAAATTTTCAACCAGCTCAATAGTAAAAAAATAAAATCATCAAAAATAATTCTGAAAAAAACAAAACAAAAAAAAAAGAAAATATGTAAAAAATGACAATTTTGGAAAAAAAAACAAATAAAAAAAAACATGTGAGGAAAGCTAAAGCTAAATTATCAGCTAGCTCAATATTGAAAAAATAAATTCGATAAAGATAATTTAAAAAAAAACATGTGGGGAAACAATGCAGTAAAACAAAAACTATGTAGAGGAAACACTGTAGCAATCTATATTTTAAAAAAAAACTACAAAGTTAAATTCTCAACCAACTTAATATATATAAAAAAAAATCTACAAAGATCATTTTGAAAAAAAAAAGGAATAAAGAAATCATAAAAAGAAAAAAGAAAGTAATGTATGAAAATATTATAGCAATCCCCAATGCTTTAAAGAAAAAAAACTACATGATTAAATTTTCAACCAGCTCAATAGTTAAAAAAATTAGTAAAGATAATTTTGAAACAAAAAATTTTTTTAAAAAAAGAAACAAAAAAAAGAAGAAGAAATCAATTTTGGGTAAAAAAAGAAAAAGAAAAAAAACATGTAAAAAAACGAAAAAAAAAGAAAAAAAAACTACTGCAAAAAAAAAACACATGTAAAAAAAAAACTGGCTGCTACAGTGAAAAACCTACGCTTTTTAGAGTTATATAAGGTTGTGTCATAAAAATATGATAATTAAATAGATTAATTAAAAAAAACAAAGAAAAAAACAACAGAAAAAAACTAATGAAAAAAAAATATAAATTAGCTGGGTTAACCCTTCAAACCTAAAATTCACGTCATGAAAGTTTGATAACTAAATAGAAAAAAAAATGGACGGATTTACCTAAAATTAACTGGTTTAACTCATCAAACCAAGTTAATCTGTCAAGCCAGGATACATGTTATGAAAGTCTGATAATTAAATAGAAAAAAAATTTAACATCAATAAACTAAATCAAACAAAAAATATTCATCAAAAAAACAAAAAAAAATTAAAAACAAAAAAAAATAAGACAGTTAAATAATATAATATAATAATATATTAATAATGAGTAAAGTGGGCGTGAAAAAAAAAAAAAGCTTTCATTCACTAATGCATAGGAGGCGTGGGGAGAGCTATAGTGCTTTCCTCACGCGTTTTAGAGTTCTTTAATGGTTTGGTGCTAAAGTGATGGTTATTAATGACATTAGAGATCTTGATAAATTTATAATTTGTTTAGTTTATTTTTTATAAGATTATTTCAGTTTCATAACCCAAATTACAGTTCAGTGGGTTAACCTGATTAATGCAGGTCATTTTATAGGTCTTTTTTTAATTAATATTATTTCGATTTCATTATTAAACACTGAGTTAATTAAAAATTAGGCTTCATAATTTATTTTGGTTTATTTTCTATGAGGTTATCCTAGTCTAAAGACCCGATTCATGAGTTTGACTAGTTAACCCGAGTTGACTTGGGTTGTTTTTTTCGTCTTTTTTTAGTTGATATTTTTTAAATTTCATCATTCGATATTAAGTTGATTTAGAATTGAATTTTATAATTTTTTATAATTTCATCATTCAATATAATTTTATTTTTTTTTCAATTATAATATGTTGTGATCTTAATATTTTTTTAAAAATAATATAGTCTTAAATTTATTTAGTCAAACTATATTTTTATTAATGATTCAGGTTATTTTTTAACCTATTGAATTGATTAGATTACATTAAATTAACTCTTACATGATTTATTTATTTTTTACTCGGAAACTCATTAGCGTTCTTGAATAACTTTTTTTATATTAAAAAAAATAATATGACCCATAACATAATGCAGGCCAATAATCTACTAGATAGAATAATTTTAAAAGTTATTTTTTGTTTGTTTAAATGAAAATCAAGATAAATATTTTAAATAATAAAATCTTGTTGACCTGGATAGTTTTGACAAACCAAATAGGCCAACATGATATATAACTAGACGAATGGCTTGTGTATGCTTTGGTCAAATTAATTTTTTTTAAAATGCAAAACAAAAAATAGTCTAGACATTACTTTTTTTTTTTTCTAAAAACAAATTAACTATGAGTTCTAAAATATTTAGAAGGTGAGAAATTAAATGATATTTTTTTCTAAAAAAATATTAAAATAATAATATATTGAATTAACCTGAACCAACCTGAGTTAATCATAGAAACCCGTAATAACCCTACAATGACAAGTTAAAACCAATTAAAAAGCTCAATTCTCAATTAATACCAAGTTAAGTGATGAAATTATTAGAAAAAAATATTCAATTAAAAATTAAAAGATAAATATCTAAGTGAACATACTAAACTCGTGATATGGGATATGTAGGGAACTAGATTTAATATTTTTTTTTTATTTCTAGAATTACTTTTTATTTAATTAGATGATAGTAAGATGCATGAGACCTTTTTTGTATGATTTTAAAAAAAGAACAATCAGGACAAATGTGTAGAACTAAAATAACAAAAACAAGCCTAGTTTTTTTAAGTTAAATAATAAAATAGAATTTTATATATATAAAAATATCATTTAATAAAAAAATAATGATATATATATATATATTAAAAAATTGACAAATTGAAAGTGTATAATATAAAAAAAAATAACAAAAAGGCCAGATGTTTGGGCCAATTTATTTTAAAGGACCATAGTGTAAAATATAGGGGGAAAATAAACAAAAAGATAAAAATTATATATATATATATATATATATATATATATATATATATATATATATATATATATATATAAAACATGCAACGCGCACATATGACTAACTCATAAAAAAAAGCCTCACTTGCACACAATGCCTCTTATTTATTTATATATTAAAAAGCAGACAATGCACATACGATGTGTTGATTGTGACCCTAAAATTCAATGACCCAAGGTTCATTGAAAAATCAAGGTAAAGGTATTTTATGCTTGAAACTTTGATTTTTTAACCTATTATTTTATCTAAAACACCTAAAAATATTTAGAGAATAACTTTTAAAAATCTAAAATTAACTTAAATCTAAAAAACTTCTCAATATCAGATTTATCATTTCAGGCAATAAAAATGTTAAAGAACACCCCCAATGAAATCTTATCATCAAATGAAACTCGTGGTCATAAAGATTGACTATTTTGGTGATCCAAATTGGTGTTAACCGATATTTTTTTTGTTTTATCTTTAGAATTTGATCTCTCTCTCTCTCTCTCTAATTAAAAACTGAAAAATAAAAATAAAATAAAATGTGAGACCAATATTGAATTTCAAAAAACTATAGGGCCAAAAATCTATCTATTAGAAAAAAGGAGGATGAAAGTTAGCTTTTCATGTTAATTTTGAAAAAGCTACATGTTTTTTTGCCTTATTTACTTTGGTCCCTTTACTTTTAATCATGACCTTCATCAATAAATTGTAAGCAATTGGCAATAAAGTTGGCTACAAACTAATCAAATCAAAGAGAATAAAGTTCAAGCACTAAAATAAAAGAAAAAAAATAACATAGCTTGAATGCACAATGATTTGTGAAGGTTGCATAGTACATGATTGTATAATGTTTTCACCTCACCTCTTCATTTCCTTACTAGTTAGTTGACATGTGCTTTGTTGTGGGTCAAATTAAATTTTATAAAATGTAAAAAAAAAATATGTAGGTGTTGTTAAAGTGTTTTTTGACTATGAAAAAAAAATTGACTATAAATTGAAAAGTTGATGCATACATATAATAAAATAAGACAAGAATCATATGTATTAATAAATGCCAAAAAGAGTTAATGCAACACTACGTATAAGATTTCAAGTTAATTTTTAACATAGTTCAAAAATATGGCAATGTTGCAGGTGTGTTTAATAATTTTCATAATTGAGAAACTCATAAACATTATTTATGTTGAACAAAATTAATTTTAAAATATAGGAACTGATAAACTAAGAAAGAGCTACTAATGTTGATCAAATGCTAAATGAAAAAGATAATCATTATATATGAATATGAGATAGATAAGTATGATATTTACCCCTAGCTTTTCCCTTTAATTTTCATGTTTTTTTTTTAGTTTTTTTTATTTGATAGGTTGATTTTTCTTACCAAGAATATTTTTTTTTATAAACACATTATGAAAAAAAGAGAGGTTAATCACTCCTGGACTTGATAAGCGAGGTCAACACACATGGACTTTTATAGTTTTTTTATTTGCAAATGGGACAAATGACAAATTTTCTTGAAAAAAAATAGCATATAATGCATCACTTGTTATGGTAGGCATTGCCTTTGATGGAAAAAATAATAATTCAAAAACTCCTATTTTTCATGTATATAAAAATTAAAATGATAAAAATCACTATAAAAGTTCAGGGATGAAGGTAAAAAATCACCACCATCAAACTCCTCTTATTAAAAGAAATTTGTTGACATCAAAATTGTTATTTTTATCACTGAAATCTTAACAACTAATAATTTTCACTCTCATCTTTTTTTTTTTTCTAATGTTGTTCTCTCTCTTTTCTCAATTTAAAAATAAAAAAATAAACAAAGTGAACTAATAGACCAAAACAAAAAATATCAATAATTTGGGAATGATAATGAATTTTCTCCATGTTTTATATTATGGTAGTCTCTTTTTTAATTTTAATATTTCTACTACAATTTTCAACTTTATCTAATGGAATTAAATAAAAAATAATTAAATAAAAAAGAATTAAATAAAAAAAATTAAAGTACTTTACTATTTATATCAACAGTGAAATACCTCAAATGTTTGAACAGTGAAGCATGGGAGAAATCACAGATGTTTTAGAATGTATTTGTTTTTGAGGTAGCTTTTATAATTGTGGTTTTTTTTAAAAAAGTTTTAAAAAATATGGTTAGTTGGATTTAGATATGTGTTTGGTAAATATTATGGTTGAAGTTTATGTGTGGCAAAAAACATATATAAAATGTATGGTGGAAGTGTGGTTGCGGTTGTTTTTTAAAGTGTTTTTTACTTAGAAATGTATCAAAATAATTTTTTTTTTTTAAAAAAATTATTTTTGATATCAATGCATCAAAATGATCTAAAAATACTAAAAATATATCAATTTAAAACAAAGAAAAAATTAAAAATCTTTAAATTTTTTCAAAAACATTTTTGAAACACGAAAACAAGAGATTTTACAAAACTCAATTAAAAAATATATAAAAACTGTTACATAAAAATTATATTTAAAAATTATATTTTAAATTTAATTTTTTAGTAAGTTCTGCAATATAAAACATAATTTAATTCATTATCAAATACTTTAATTTATTATCAAATACCTTGCTGAGTTTATTTCACTGCAAACATAAACAGCGGGCGAAAAATAAACGAAGCCATGGTGTTCTTGTTTTCAATTTTGATAGCACAGTTTTCTAGACATATATGAACAATTATTCTCCCTAGAGAACATGCATTGGTCAGCAGAGCTATTCTCAAGATCACTGCCGGTGAGTACGAGGATGGTAAGAACATGTACGGATTTCTGGCCAATTGCAAATAGTTAATAAGATATTGTGCCGTGTTTTAAAAAATACAAAAAAAATATTTTTAAATATTTTTTAATGTTTTAATATTAAAAATAAAATTTAAAAAATAAAATAAAATTATTTTAATATATTTTTAAATAAAAAATATTTTAAAAATCAATTACAACTAAAATACAAAACCTCCGTTGATGCAAGTTAGAATAATGTGGAGGGTTTGTACGGTCATTAGTCGTTAAGTTGCAGGTAGTATTAATTAAAAGAGGATCCATTCCAACACTATACAGCTAACTTTCAGTATCTGCAGCCATCATCTTCTGATCCCAATCCCATCATCTTCAACAATTCCTAACACTCCTGCTTGATGGGGCTTCCTTGATACAGAAAAAAACTAAAATGACGATTCTTCACTTAAAATTGTTCTTGTCCTCCAAACCCCACAGGCCAAGAACATTTTTAAGTGTAAATGGTGCCCAGCCCTTTGACAAATACAATTTAGTCCTTTGGGATTTCTTTCTCATTCATCAATAAAACCTTCACCAAGATATAATTTCCTCCTTTTTTCTTGACCATTCTAGCACACCTTCTGCCTACTATCTTATCTTTTTCTATCAAAAAAGATATTTTAACCACGGGATCACAGCAGCATCAACTGCTTAATTCATGATTCATAGTTTGGATGGCCTTGCACAGTTGGGATTTTGTCTTTCAATATATGGTATGTACATGTTCTTAAAGCATAAAAAACAGGCCATTCCAAGCAGCTGAAATGATGTTAACAACAGTTTCTGCAATGGGAATATTATTATTGGACTGGCTATTGGAAGACAAACTAAATTCTGCAATTCTTGAACATAACAACGGAGTAGTACGTGTTCAATTGAAAAGCTCAGCGATAAGAATCGAACAACAAAACATTTGTCTAATAAGAGGCCCCCCTGCAAGCTCCCAGATGACTACAAATTTTAAAAACCTATAATTGTTTGCTTTGGAAAGGAATGATGAGCAATCTAACTAGTGATGGAAAGAACCTCCTTACTCTCTAATATGGCAGAAACCATGATATGAATCTAACAATGAATAGCAAGTAGAACAAAATATTAGAATATAATTAGTGTACTCGGACGCACAGCAATGCAAGATATGATCTGCAACTGAATCTTTCACTCAGGTTCTCTTGTTGGGTTCAAAAACATACTTGATTAGGGACTCCTTGATTGGCAGCAACTCAGGGAATTCATTCTTCAGCTTGGACGCATCCAACTCATTGTTGCTCCGGGGGGCAACTATCACCTTGGCTTGCTCCTCTAGGTTGAAGTTAACCCATGTGAAGTTCGGGTCAATGTAGTTCTTGTACATGTCCAGAATCTCATTATGGCTCACAACACCAGGGTTCGTGAAGTTCCATATACCCCTCAAGTTCCTTTTTGCCATCTCAATTGAAATAGGTAGAAGTTCCTCCAAGATAGTCATGCTGTTTGGAATGTTAACTACTTTATTGTAGCGAGAGATTTTTGTAATGAAGTTGCGTGGGTTGCTTAGGTCTGATGATATTGGCATTCTAACTCTGAGTGTGCACACATTGTCATATTCTCTCAAAAGCTCTTCGACCTGGTTGAAATTTCAAACAATATACATGACCGTAGGAAAAAAATAAGTTCAGATAAAATGAGTCTGGAAGAAAAAGATTACCATGGCCTTAGTTTTTGAATAGAAAGAACCAATGAAATTGGGCTTGTCTTCCTCAGTGAAACCAATGCCAGAACCCTCTGGATGACCAGCATCATACTCAAATATGCAGCCTGTAGCAAAATTTACCATCAGGAGGTTGTGCTCTCTGCAAACATCTGCTAAAGTTAGAGTTCCAGCAACATTGGTGCGTATGGTTTCTGTCTTGTGAGATTCACACCAATCAACATTAGGTCTGCCAGTGACCCCGGCAGCATTAAAAACATGGGTAGGCCTAATGTTCTGAATATCTGACAAAAGTGAAGATCGATCTTCCAAGCGCCCCTTTCCATATTCAAAGGATATTCCTTGTTTCTCACACAACTTCCCCAGCAGACCCCCAATCCATCCAGTCCTGCCATATATTAGGAACTTAAGAGAAGGTTTTCGAGGAGAGCCAGTGCCTCCTTTTGTAACTGGAATCACCATTCGGGTCTGATTTGAATTATTTGAGACATAAGATGCATCTTTGCTCTCTTCAGACCCGTCAAAGTGTCTCCCACCAGGCATCATAAGCATTCTTGGATGAGGAAGCAGGGCTCCAGTGACATCACCCCACCAATCAGGATTTTGAGTGTACCACTCGATAGTCTTTCTCAACCCCTCCTCCCATGTAGTGTGCTCCGACCAACCCAAAATCTTCAGCTTCTGATCATCCAAAAAGTACCTCTGGTCATTAAACGGTCTATTCTCTACAAACTTGATGCTTTTATCAGGGTCCTTTGAGAAAAGATTGCAAATATCTTTGGCTACATCAATCACTCTCCTTTCCTTCTTTGTCCCAACATTGTAAACATGGCCCACCTCTCCCTTGTGAAGGATGACTTCAAAAGCCTCAGCAACATCCTCACAATACAAGTAACTCCTCACATTAGAACCATCCCCATGGATGGGGAGATCCTTCCCTTGCATGGCTAAGAGGATAAACTTCGGGATTAATTTTTCAGGGAACTGATTGGGGCCATAAACATTGTTCCCACGAGTGGTTATCACAGGCAGCCCATATGACCGGCCATATGCCATAACAAGCATTTCTGCCCCAGCTTTTGTTGCAGAGTAGGGGTTGGTTGGGAGAAGTTGAGAGGCCTCATGATTTCCTACAACAGCATCTTCATCGGTCTCCCCATATACTTCATCCGTGCTCACATGGATGAACCTCCTGATCTGACCAGTGACTTTGCAAGCTTCTAAAAGGACATGAGTTCCATAAATATTGTTCTTCGTAAACTCAAAACTGTTACCAAAAGAGTTGTCAACGTGGGTCTGGGCTGCAAAGTGCATAATTGTGTCGATCGACTCAGTGATCAGAAGGAAGTTGACGAGATCAGCACTTCCAATGTCACCCTTGACAAACTTAAAGTTAGGAGATGACTTGGAAGGGAGGAGGTTTTTCAAGTTCGAGCAATAGTCAAGCTTGTCAAGCACAACAATTTTGTAATCAGGGTAGTTGCGGATAAGCCTATTGCAAACATGGGATGCAATAAAACCAGCAGCCCCAGTGATTAGGATGTTCTTCGGAGTATATGTAGCCATGCCAAAACAACTTCTACAAGGAAAAGAAAACAAATTTAACCCTAGAACTGTAAGTTGAAGAGAATAATGTTTGCCCAGATTTAAAATAGAAATGCAGATCTTGATCACTATAAGACAAACTAGAAGGAATGCAATCATAGATGGGTCCACAAGCATCCAACTCAGGAGAAAAACAATAGCCAACTACCACAGCTCACATTAAGTAAAGCATGGAGAGAGAAGGAAAAAAAAGACGAGATCTGACGGCAATCTAGGGAGAATGCACATCCAAATGATCAGATCAACAGTAAAATAGTAACAAATAATTATATAAAAGGTTCAAGTAGTCACCGATATACCAAATGAAAAATGATTCTCATTTTCCCCAGTTAAAATATGATGAAGAATTAAGGCAGTTCAACTAAATCTAAAGCAATGAAATGTCCATGTCCTCAAGAAACTAAGTACGTAACTTCCAAACATCAGTTATCTGTGGAATCAAAATCTCAAGAAAGTAAGTCATAAAAACAATTAGCAAATCAAAAAGTAATGTCAAAATTAAGAAAGATCACCACCATACCATCAGATCCCACATAAAGTAATTAAGACAACGATTCATAATAGATACACACAAAAATTTTCAAGCAAATGAATGATTCCATAAACCCATTTCAACAAACCAAACATGAATCTGACATTGAACAATGGCTCCAAGTTACATTTTCTTAATACAAAGGATCCAGATCCAATAAAGCAACAAATGTGGATCATCCAAATCTACTACAAAGCAACAGAAAATACAGAAAGTTTTCTCCTTTATCGAAGATCTAACAAAATGGAGAAAACCCAGATAAAAAAAGTAGCTTAAACAGCTTGAAATCAACAAGTGATCACGATCAAATCTTTAATAAACCATGCTCCAATTTTGTTTAAGAAAATATAAAATTTTAAAACAAAAAAGGGTTGACAGAAGTAAGTTACAAGATTGACTTACAAATCCAAAACTGGTTAAGATCAAGGAAATCCCAGATATGAAATGGAGATTTAAGAGACAGAAAGAAGGGAAATTGGTACAAAGATATGGTCTGGTAGAGAAGGATTTTAAGGAGAGTTCATATATGTGTTTGTGTGTGCGCGCGCGTGTAGGGGGGGTTACGCAAGTATAAAAAAACTGAGTCAATTAAGGAGAACCATCAGGTAAGTAATTTTTATGTACGCGTTTGACATTTCAGTTGCATTTTGAATTGTTATATATATATTAAAATAATATTTTTTATATTATCATATTAAAATATCTAAAAACACTAAAATAATATTTTAAAATAAAAAAATTAATTTTTTGGTAAAATATGTTTTGATTGAAATGTCAAACGTATTAATAAATAACTAAATTAAAATTCAGTTTTTACTTATTAACTATTTAGTGTTTCATGTTTAGTGTAGATGTTATATATATTGGACGATTAGACATTCATCTAAAAAAAATATTGATTAAATTACAACTATGTTCATTGAGTGTTATATTTATGTTATTTTAATTTTTAACACTTGGATGAGAACTTTGTCATTAAACTATCCTTTTTATTGAATGTTTGACTTAAAGGATATTGTTTGATCTTTTTAGTATAATTATCAAACCCGGTTCGACCTGGTGAGTCAACTCAAGACTTGGAGCCTTGACTAGGTTTGTTTCATTCAAAACCCCAGCTTACAATTGATCCAAAGAAAACTGTTTGGCCTGTCGAGTCAACCCGAAATTCGGGTGACCTAACAAAACCCGGTAGAGACCTGTTTTTTTTTTTTTTTTCAAATGAGTTTTTTTTCCTAGCCAAAGACCATTTTTTTTTCATATTTTTTAGTTGGTTATTAACCCATTTTAAAGTTTATTATATAAATACTAGAAAAATATTTTATTTTTTCAATATAGGATTTGAAACCCTTTAGTATATATATTTTATATTCACAAGAAAAAATTTATGTTTTTTCAATGTGGAATAAAAAATTCTTTTAGTTTAAATACTTCAACTTAAAAGGATAAGATAATGTCTTTCTAATGTGAGATAAAAATCTTTTGAAATAATATTTTAAACTTCATTATTTACAACATGTATAGTATATATTCACATGAATTGTTTTTTTATTTTTTTTCATATGAAATATTTATGCATTATTTGTTTTATGTATATCAATGAATTGACAGGTTGTCTTTCCTCTCTTAATCATGTATATGTTTAATGCTTACACAAGGATAAAGCTTCACCCTTTAGACTATACACAACTAGTGTTACCATCTTCACTTTTATGATGTCAATGTATTCTTTAACCTTATCACATTTAGCAATCCAATCAAGGAACTTTTCTATGTCCAAATATACATCGAAGGTAGGGATTTATAACTTATTTGAAACTCATTTGCTTGTTATCTCTCAAGTTATGATAGTTTATCTTGGTATACCAAGGTTTTATAACCTTTATTGAATTCGTCTTCACCAACACCCTCCCTTCACATAGATAATTGATTGTCTTTGTGAATTTTTAGGAATATGTTTAGGGTTATGCCCACCCTAAGATAAGTCTTTAGGCATATTCCTCTCCTCTTTACGATTGTTGTTGAAGCCTCTCATTAGCTAAACTAGATGTTCTAAGCTATTTGAAATTGGTGTTATATTTTCTCCAAACAATTTAGTTTTTACTCTTAATTTTGCACAATTATCTAAATAGACTCCACTACTATATTAAAGGTGGGTTGTTACCATTTTTATCTATAAAATAAATCAACCTACTTTGATACCAATTGATGAGACATATAGTGTATATTGGTTTTGTCTTATGTCATGGGCCAGAGTAATATATATATATATATATAGACACACACACACACACACACACACTTTCCAATTAGGTTGAGATTTTAGGGTTAATTCCATTACAAATTGGTATACGAGTTTGTCTAGTTATCAATTGGCTTTCACAATGACAATAAAAGTAACATCAATGACAAAGTTTGATATAGAGAGATTTAATGGTTGAAACAACTTCAATATATAGCGTATTAAGATGCGAGTCTTGTTAGTTTAAAAAGGTTTATTCAAGGCACTAAAAGGTATATGCAATTTGCTTAAATAGATGAATGGTGAGGGAAAAAAAGATCTCATGAAACATGTTTACAATGCTATTCAACTTTATTTGTCTAATGAGGTTTAGAGAGATTGTTGAATATACTACAACTGCTAGATTATGACAAAAGTTAAGAACTTTTAACATGACCAAATCCTTGACTAACCAATTGTATTTAAAACATCTATTGTTTACTCTCCAAATTAAAAAAAAGGTATGTCCACTAAAGAACATCTTAATGAATTAAATAGAGTAATTATATATTTGTGAAATGATGATGTTAAGGTTAAAAATAAGAATCATGATTTGATTTTATTATGTTCGTTATCTTTATTTTATGACCATTTTATTCATACTTTCTTATAAGTCGGTTTAGAAATGTTAAAGTTTCTTTAAACTGTAGAGAGTTAAAAATACGAGTGTCAGAAATTCATAATAAAAAATATACAAAGGGTTTGATAGTGAGTGGTATAATAAATAATAAGGGTTAGGGTAATAGATGCAATTTTAGATTACAATCAAAGCTTATAAAAATTAGATGCTTTGAATGTCAAGAAGTAGGACACTTTTTTAAAAAACTTTTCGAAATGGAAAGATAAGGAAAAAAAGGAAACCTTTAATGTTATAAATATTACTAGTGAAGGGAAAAATTTGTATGATGTTGAACATGTTTTAGCTATATATATTTATAGTTAGGTGATTCGTGAATTCTTAATTTGGATTGTATATTTTATATTTTTCATAGTAGAAGTTGGTTTAACACTTATAAAGTTGTTAAAGAGACTATTTTATTAAGAGACAACAAATGATTTTTTGTTGTTAGTATGGTACAATTTGAATTATAATGTAAAATGACATTATTAGGACATTGGAGGTTCGACATATTTCAAAAATGAGGAAAAAATTAATTTTTTTAAGTCTTCTTGATTTCTAAGGTTATTGTTATTCTACTAAAGATAGAGCTTTAAGAGTTTGTGATGGTGCTCTTGTCATAATGAAAGTAAAACTAGTTAATAACATATATCATCTTCAAGGTTCAACATTTATTGATTTAGCTATTGTATCATCTATGGTTGATTCAATTAGTGTTTTTACTTAGTTATGACATATACGACTAGGATATAGGAGTGAGAGAAGGTGATAAAGTTAAGCAAATAAAATTTATTGTGTGGCAAAAAATAGATAAATTAGATTTCTATGAGCATTATAATTATAGTAAACAATGCAAAGTGAAATTCTTATTGTACCAAGGATACTATAAATTATGTTCATTATAGCTTTTGGGTTCTTCTTCTTGTCTTGTCAAAAGTTAGAGCACAATATATATTTATATTTATTGATGAATAGTCTAGAAAGTTCTAAGTGTATTTTTTGAGGACAAAGAGTGATATGTTCATCATCTTCAAGTAGTGGAAAACCTTGACTGAGAAAAAAACTGGTAAGAAGATCAAACACTGGTAAAATTTTGCTCAATGAGTTTGATGAGTTTTGTAAAAATAAAAGAATCACTAAACACCACACTGTTAGGAATACACCATAATAAAATAAGATTATAGAATATATAAATAGGACACTTATAGAAAGAGCATGTTGTATGTTTTTACAAGCTAGATTATTAAAGGAATTTTAGGTTAAATAAATTAATATGGCTTGTTATCTTATGAATAGATCTTAATTGATAGTTTTAGAGTTAAAGACTCCATATGAGGTATAGTTTGGTTCTCTTGCTAGTTACTTTAAACTGAGAGTATTTGATTGTTCTACTTATGATAATATTAAAGAAGATAAACTTGGGTTGAGAGAGAGAAAATATGATCTTTGATGAGCTAGTTATTTTTTATAAGGAAAAAGAGTCAATTGGTTTTTATTTTGAGATGGACTAAGATACTAGCAAACAAGTAGAGCTTAAGGTTAGAGCTTCAGAGACAATACAAAAAGATATATTAGTTGAGCTTATTGTGGAAGTGGTGTGTAGGTTATGCTAATTTAGTTAATTTTGCCTTGAATATTATAGATAATATTGTAAAAATGCTCTTGTAACATATTCAAAGTCTTAGCTACTCCAAAATATCTCATTAAATCACCTTCATAAGCTTCCCTCACAAGTAAATCATGCAAAGAATATTTAGGCACACGTAATCTCTTAAATTTAAATAAAGATCCATTAGGCCTAAAATACTTATTAAAGGTTGAATGCTCACATTGTCTATACACTTGTTCATCACCTATATATAATCATTTCACATGTTCAAATCCTAAAAGTCTAGTGTTCAATGTATTAAAGAAGAGCATACCTTCAAGACAATGCATCCACAATGATGTGTTCCTTATCATGCCTTTACTTAATAACATATGAGAACGTCTCCATGAATTCAATTAATTTTGCATGTTTCCTATTCAACTTATATTGGCTCTTTAAGTATTTTAAAATCTTCAATTCTAATGGCCGAAACTTTCCTCCCAATTGTTTCAGACTCATGACTTACCTTATTTTTACTTAGTCTCATATCCTCACAATTATTTTTTATGAATTCTCATTTAGCTTCCTCAACTTTATTAAGCTTCAATTGATCCGCATACATTTGTCTTGGTCGCAATAGAGTAAATGTGTAAATCTTTGATCTTTCTTCACAATATACCTATTTTTGAACTCATAATGTTTGGCTTTCATATCAAATTGTCAAGGTCTCCCTGATAATAGGTGTGTAGAATGCATAAGAATAACATCACATAGAACCTTATCCTTAAATTTTTTTATGGTGAATGAAACCAAAACATGCTTAGTCATCCTAACTTTTCTATATTCATTCAACCACTGAAACTTATATGGCTTAATATGTTTAGATATATTCAGGTTCAACTTTCTAACCAAAGTTAAGCTAATAATATTTGTACAAGTACCATTATCATTTATTATACTATATACCTTATTATCAATGTAGCTTTTAGTATGAAAAACATTCTCTCTTTTTTGCTCTACATCCTCTTCACAAAACTAACACTTAAAGATCTCTTTATAACCAAGGATCTTCCTTACATAACATACTCCACATAATTGCAATCAAGCTTTGATATCCCTTTTAAAACATAATCATTAGTCGATTCCACCTCACTATCATCTCTTATAACCATAATTATCTTATTTGGACATTCATGTGATAAAAGCCTAAACCCTTGACATCGAAAACATCTAATATTTTGTTTATGCCTCGGCTGAGCAATATTTTTCCCTTTTCATCCTAAACCGCAACTTGCTTCCTAATAAAGGAAGGTTCAGCTACTTTAGGTGTAGTCATTGGTTTTACCTGTGCATTACCCTCTCATCTAAAATTTGATTTTCAAACCAAAGAGAAACCCGAATATCCAACAAGTTTTGCACTACCTTTTCTCCTTAACTATTTCTTTATTTTTTATAGTCATATGAACCATATCCTCAATCTCCATATAATGCTACAATTTCACCACATTAGTAATATCTTTATTTAATCTATTAAAAAATCTAGTCATTGTGACTTCTCTATCCTTATAAATATTAGCTCTAATCGTAGTTACTTTCATCTCTGTAAAGTACCGATCCACACTTCTAGAGCCCTGAAATTATGTTTGTAATTTATCATTGATATCTCTATCATAGTGAGTAGGTACAAACTGTTTTTCTTATAATTACCTTCATCTCATCCTAAGTTTCTATTGGTCTTTCTCTATTACACCTTGTACTTGTAACAAGCTAATCCTGCTAACTAATTGTATAATCAGTGGATTCAACCACAATTAATTTAAGCTTTTTTCTTCTAAATATCTATGGTAATCAAATATATACTCCAATTTTTTTTTTCCCAATCCAAGTAAGCCTCAAAATCATTATTTCCTTGAAACCCTGGAATTTTGAGTTTAATATCACCCAAATTATCATCTAAACCATCATGCTCCTTAAAAGTCCTACCCTAGACGAATATATTAGTTAACTATGACCCACCTTCCATTATCCTCATAGGTCATGACTAATATAAAGGACTTTATTGCATTTGAGATTCTCTATCATAATCAACTACATCATCATCATCCTTTTTTTCTTTAGAATTATCGCCAATATTCTCATCATTCATTATAACCTTAATGCTAGGCATTTCAACTTCATTTTCTTTACGACTAAGAACTCTTTGTCCATTAATCATCTCATTAAACTTATTCATTAACTCTTCCATCATAGCTTTTATTTTATCATGCCTTTCTTCCACAATTCTCACTTCTTTTACTCAACACATTATGAAGACATTGTTTATACCTGAAATAAATGTTAGTAGAAAAGACAATTTTTCCTCACATAAACCTTACATGTTTACTCTTACAACAAAATTCACTCCTCTCATGTTTCACATAATTTATTAGGCTTTTCACTCTAATAGTTTTATTACACCTTTTACTACTTTATTCCTATACTTTGGTTGTTAAAAGTAATATAGCAACTTATCAAATAATTAATCAAACTATGCAAGGATTTATTTTATGTTTAAAGACTCAAGAATCAATAATTATTCAAACTTCTCAAAACAAAACTTGAGGACAAACTTATGAGTAGCATTGTAAATTTATATGAATATAATAACAAAAATGAGGACAAAAAATAAAAAGCAAGAATTATTATTAAGAAACAACAAAAACTATGAAATTTAAGAATAAAACAAAATGATGCAAGAAATCAAGAAACTTAAAAATTAAAGCAAGATAATTCTATCCTACCCAAATTTGCAAAAAATCAATTAAGATCACCAAGATTTTCAAGACAAGTTACAACTAAACCCTAGTTTATGCAAGATCCAAAATTTCTAAATTTATTCTGTAAGAATACTTTCAAGATTGCGATTTTGATTCTTATTTCCTTTGTTTTTTTTTATTTGATGATTTTTTTAAGTCACAAAGATGAACACAATTTGTTCCTTTTTATATGCTAAATTGTGATTTGTTGTTTCAACAACTTCAAGACTTTTCCATATTAAAATTGATTTTCTTCTTCTTCTTTTTTAAATCAATCACACAACTCAGACTAATCAAGAATCAATGTTTTTTTTTTGTTTGTATTAACCAAACCTTTAGAAAGAAATAAACTAAGAAAAACAAGAAAACAAATTCTAGATATGACAAGATCTAAAGAAAACCTTAGAATTACTTGTAACAATAAAAATTAAAGATATATAACCTAAAATTAGTTATGCTCTGGTATGAAATTGATACAAAAGTTTCCCTTAGATTTCTAATTTGAGGTTTTTTTAAAAAATTACAACTTGACCAAACAAGAATCTTACATTAGAGAACCAAAATTATATGCAATTGATCACCCTAACGTATACCTATAACAAGACATGAATAAAAAGTATAAATCACAATGAAGTTGATCAATCATTTGAAGAGTTTGCAAGTTCAATCTAGAACTTAGTATAGGAATCACTCAACAACACAAAGAGATATAAAGTACATAATTTGCGATAACTTTAGGGAAAAAAATCATAAACTAAAATGCAATGATAACAATCAATTTATATAATAGAAAGCTAATTCTAATTTGACTTAATGGACCCAAACTTGATAAATAGGGTTTAACACATTAAAAGCCCAAAATAACTAAAATAATAAAATAAAATCTAACCCAAATAAAATTTTAAATTTCACAAGCCCAAAAATAAACTAAAAGATAAATAATTTATAGCACAACTAACTAAAACAAGATTAAGTTTAATTTTATAATCTGTTGGCAGAATCAAAAGCTAACTCCAAACATATGGTTATCCCTCGTCTTTATGAATTAAAAGGTGTACCATATATGAATGGAAAGCTACGGATATTTACTTTCCAATGCAACTGAGATCACATCAAAACTCATTTTGTAGCTCTAATTATAGCCAAACCATTAGTGAAAGGTAAAAGTTAACATATTTGAATCTTCTTATTCTAATATTTCTGTTATGTTTGAATGCTCCCCTATAAGTCCTTCTTGAACATGAATCAAATTAATTAGATCTTGTTCTTTATTATATGATATCCTCTCGAAGTCCACCTTAGCTCATGTTTATTATATGATATCCTCTCAAAGTCCACCTTAGCTCATGTATCTTAAAGAAGTTCATTAATTGCCTCTTTGATCTAGGTCTTGTGATCGGATCCAATGTCATCTCTAATGGATCTCTTAGCGTTGAAGCTAAGATCACATTACATTTCACATGTTGTTAGTATAGTATGGTTAGCGAGTTTAAAAGAAATCCTGGTAAAGTCCACTAGCATGCCGTGAAATGAATACTTTTTTTTTTCCTTAAAGGTAATTTAGATGTTGGTTTGGTGTATGACATGGGTAATAATGCTAGAGGTAGTATTGAGGGCTTTGTAAATTCAAATTGTGATTATGATTTAGATAGGAGAAGGTCGCTGGCAGGTTATGTTTTTACTCTCTTAAAATATGCAATTAGTTGAAAAGTAATTTTTTAATCCATTATTGCATTGTCTACAACAAAGGCTGAGTATATCAGAAGTTCAATTAATAATCCTAATTTATCACATGAGTTAATTGTATACACTATATTGATTGATGTCAGGTATCACTGCATTCCAATTATCATATTATAGGGTGTTGTATTAGTGAAATAATTCGCTATAACTAAGAGCTTTGCAATTATGTTGATAAAGCCTATCTTTACAATTAAGTTCAAGCATTACGTAGATTTAATTAGTTTGTGCATAGTATTTGAGAGGTCTTTGGTTGAGACAATCAGAGAGGAGTTTAGGTTTCATAAATGGGCTCAATTTAAGCCAATGTAGAAATTTATTAGGTTTGTCTTAAATTATGCGTCCAAATGAGAAAATAAATGCTTATATACTTAGTCCATATAAAACCCTAAAGTTTTTATATTTTACAGCAAGGCTTATTTGTTAGTTTTTTCATTCTCTACACTTTTATGTCTAGAGAAAGGAGAAAAAAAATGAATTTTAGGTTACTTTAGGATTTTTTATAAGAAAGTAATTTTGTGCAATACCTTGTAATTTTCTATTTTCTTACTGTTAATTTCTTTTATCATTTCATACATGGAGTGGATCTAAGTTGTTGAACCATGTAAATTTCATATATGCACTTATATGATTGATTATGCTTGTTACACACACTGCAAACACACACTAGCCAATTGATTCTACATTATCAATAAAAATTAAGGTTCTCAAGTTCTAAGGTTACAACCTGAAACTATAGAGAAATAGAGAGAAAATTTTGATATTTTTTGAAAAGTTTGTAGTTCAATAATAACCTGATATGAAAAAATTAGTCTACAAGGGTTTTTAAATACAAGAAAAAAAAAAGTAATTGATAAAATCTTATATTTAATAAGAAAAATAAAGAAAATCCTGATTAGAAGCTTCTAGGTAAAATATGGGTACATTACCTAATTTTTTTTAGAAATTTAGGTAACAAGACCTTTAAAATATTTTGTTAAAATTTCATTTTGATGTAATAACAGGATAAAACATGATTGTTTTCATTAGTTTGGGCTTCGTATATTTCTTTGTCAGCTTGATCTTGGTATTTAAACATAAAGATATTTATTTTATATAAATTAACCATATATTTATTCACTCCTA
This sequence comes from Populus tomentosa, assembly GCA_018804465.1. Taxonomy (NCBI): domain Eukaryota; kingdom Viridiplantae; phylum Streptophyta; class Magnoliopsida; order Malpighiales; family Salicaceae; genus Populus; species Populus tomentosa. The sequence goes on along the minus strand of CM031989.1, from coordinate 10,685,116 downwards.
ATACATCTTAATTATATTAAAAATAAATTATGTTACAACATTCTCACATTCTGTATTCTAATATTTTTCTGTATTCATAATATTAATATTTGTATTTATAATATCTAAAAAATAATTTAATTAATCAGGTCTTGAATTTACTTCTCAATAATTATAAATTTGATTTTTTTAAAGTTGTTGGAGACTTATATAATTGTTAAATTCAAAATTCATGAAATTAATTAAAATACTGATAAACTAAACTAAACATCCACATTAATAATAATAAAAAATAATCCATTATGCAACCGAAGTATAAAAAGTCACATAAATATTAACTTGTTATGCAATTGTTCTCTTGGTTTTTACACATCGTATTCGCACCCGAAAACATGCCCCTTTTAACAGGCTAAATGTCTGCCTGGTCCCTGAAGGACGGTATCACTGTTTTCAGGACTCAAAGCACACAAGCATTACATAGGGATATCAGTATTTCTTTAATGGATAAACTAAAGGGTATGACAGCTCTTATACACCCTGTACGTACGCCAGGAGAAGCAAACAAGCTTCATTTACCAACATAACTGCTCTTTTGCGAGTACCCATTCCAAAATCTGGGACAAAAATAAACATTAGGAACGATAGAAGCAAAAGAACGGAAATGAAGAAGCTGAGGCTATAAGAGTTATCTTCCCCAAATCTTTCAACAAAGGTCTCACTGCGGTGGCTTGCTGCTCTTTCTTTTCTTGTTTTTTTATCTTTTTATCTTTTTCTTGGTTCTCGGTACCATGCATTTGCTTATGTGAGGCTAACTATTGATGTTACAACATCCGAACCTATAGAGGACTGTTTCTGTTGCCTCACCATTCCTGCCTTCAAGAACCACACCTGGTTCTTGAACTCTGAGTGGATGCTTTACCATTTGCAGGAGAGAAACATTTCTCGACTTCAGCACTGCTTGTCTCACGTAGATGCATTGGCTAATTTCATTAGGAAGGACACGACATCATCTGATGATCCAAGTAGATAGCGAGCATTTGTGCGAGTTCGACCAACAGCACAGGAGAAGTAATTATCTCCCTTGAGATCAAGCACGTTCCATGAAATCTTTTCTGCTGATGGCCGTCGCCCGCTCCCACAGCCGTGGTTCGCTGTTCTCTTCTCGGGACTTAGTAAAGGTCGCTGTGCCTTACCTTGAGATGATTTAGACACGCTTCTAACGGCTGGAAGCTTCATAGAAGGTCGTCTATCAATGGGCGATTTTAGTCCATCATTTTGCTTAGTTCTTGCAACAGCTAAGCTATCATAAGGGAGCTCTGGCTCAAAGAAGGTGTACACATCTTCATCCTGGTGATCAAGAACATGATAATGAGATTCCATCAATTAAAATGCAAGCACACCAAATCAAGAGACACGTTTTCCATCGAACAGTAGATGAGACAGAGACGGTTAATTTATGAAGAACTTACTTAAGGCCTGAATTGAGAACGGGTTTTGCAAACAGTTAATAGTCAACTAAATTCCAGAAGGTGTTCTGTGAACAAGGCTGTTGGAGGATTAGCATGACTAGAGGATGGTCAGATAGATCTGACATCTGAGGTTTATGTGCATCCTATCAATGACCAATACCATATTTGAGAAATATGCACACGGAGATGAAGAATGGTTTACATGAATGCTCGACATTTGAGCTAATGAGCCATTTGAAGGGCAAAGGGTACTCCGTGCATCTTGGAAGTAAATCTAAGAAGGGTTTTAAAAAAGATGTTTAGAAAGCATTGTCGTTGCTGTCATATTGAATCCTCAAGCAAGTTTGCTCAAGCTGCCAACAAAGAAACTTTTGCAACATGATTATCACATTGGTTATTTAATAATTTCAGTTTTCCGACTTAATAAAATGCACAATAATTCCCATTTATGACACAATATAAGCCTTTTAAAAGCTAAATCAATGTGTAAAATAAATCCAGCATGATCACCACTTATCCAAGTACATACACCAAGTCTTGAAAACCAACATCAGATTGAGATTTTGGTCTCCCAGGATTCTGCTTAATATTGCTAGAGAGATTAAAGTCGATGAAATTACCTTTCCCAGAAAATGGCCAATGCATAGGACATAATCAATTGGTGTTGTCATGGATTTACTATGGACAATCTCTCCCAGTATACGATCAATAGCAGCACCCTGAATAAATACAAAGCTGTCATATACAGGACAAACAAGTATTGTACTAGAACAATGAAAAATTTTAGTGGCGTCAATAATTTTGACTATATCAATCATATCGTTACCTTCGTAACACCAACTGCTCGAACCTCAACTGATCGACTCCCTTGGACCACATCAACAGAGGCGTTTGAAATTGGGCCTGTCCAGAGGTGTTGCAACATATCCCTTGCTTGAAGCCTCCCAAATTCAACATCTACCATCATAGTAATATCAGAACAAAACAACAATGAAGCAAGCAGCAGAGATAGATAAATAAATTTCAAAATTTAGCTGGTCCAAATTCAAAAAAGACGCGTACCTGCATACTTGTAATTCCATACAAGTGATGTTTCACAGCGTTCAAAATGTGATCGGGGAGTACGTTCTGTGAAGTACTCAAAAACATGCTGAAAAGAAGTGAAATGTGTCATATGGCTATAGGCAAGAAGGGATAATTAAAAATGAACACTATTATAACAGAAGCACCTCCACACTGTCAACCCATTCCATATTTAAGTGTTCTGGCATTGTTGTCATCCATTCGCCCTTTGTAAGTCGCAAAAACATTCCATGTTCTGCTGCCAACCACATGTCATACTCCCCAAAGTTCTGAGGAAGAGATAACACTTGGTTAAGACATTTTCATAACAGGGTAAATAGGAAATTAATGTGAAATAGAGAAAATACATCATCCAATGTTTTTCGGTCACTCCCACTTAGAACAACAATGGTTGTCTTTCGATCACTGCAAAGTGCTGTCAATGCTTCTTTTAACTCTGGGTGCAATTTAAGTTCCATTTCTTTAATTTGATCAGCTCTTCTTCCAGGAGTGTCCGCTGGCTCAGTCAATGTTGCATTGAATCCCTGTAGTGTCCACACCAATCATATGAAGGCAGAAAGCAAGCACAGAAACATTTTTAAAACAATTAAAATCAGGTGCATAAACCATATATTAGAATATGATGAAAATTTCCCAAAATCCACATTAGGATTTCAATATATCATGCTGGAAAGAAGAAAAGCACATGTTTAATATGACAGGTAACTCCTATTTAATATGTTCCAAGGTTATGCTTTGTTCAGAAAAATAGCAGAAATATTCATGTCATTAATTCATTTTGTTACGAATCTATTGATCATTGAGGCAATGGGTGATGCCATGATGATCACCATGTAAAATAGATGAGAAATTTGACCTTATCCATCACTGCAAGGCTGCTTCACTCAACATAATTCAGATGCAATTTTTAATACGGTGCTAGTAGGCTTTAAAGCATGGAATAGAGGTAGAAATTGGTGCTTTCTCCAAGATCTAAAACTTCCATTTTCAGCTCAACCTTGAGTGATTTAATGTTTTATTTAATTGCATTAGTTTGGTGTGTGTGTGAGTGTTGGCTCAGCATACTCTACAACCTGGGACACAGAATACCATTAACAGGCTAAAGAAAAAATTAAAATGAAGGACATAAAATTCTTTCACTAGAAATAGATTGTCTAGATTCCTAACAGAACAAAGTCGCACAAATTCTGGCATGTGTCTAAAATATACTTGTAACAGGATTTCTTATTTTGAGCCGAGACATAATGATTTTTTTCAAACTTAAAAAGAGCAAACCAGTAATTATATATGTAAAAAAAGCAGCATACCAGTATGAGCAATCGATTAGTAGACTGCAAATAACGACTAATTGCATCTTCCTCTGGAAGTGCAGGTGGCACTTGCTTGGTCCTTAGTTGTGCCTCGATAACTGTATCATCTAGTTCACTGTATGGAAAATATTCAAAAATCAAAGTTTAGCACCACAAAATGAAAGTTGAAAAGCTGGAAATTTCTATTCTTGTTTTCATAAAGACTGCAAAATATCAAAATAGCCACATTAAATATTAAAGTTTTCATACAGCAGTACTACGCATTTCCAAGTTGAATTATGATTATTAGCAATATGATACTTGACAATATTTGCTAAACAAAAACACCAGAAGATTTTCATTTTCACATACTTAGCGAGTCTATTCATCACTATTTAAAGGTTATTGGTACTGATCAATTATTTCCGATTATACTTCACCCTATACACATGTGGTATGGTCATTTATTAGCATGCACCAACAGCATTCAAAAGTAAAAAACTGATTAAAGGCCATAATATTGAAATCAATTTCACTTATCCAGACTTAATCTATCCTCCTTCATAGGTGCTAAAGAATAAATCTACAAGGTCTCCCACAAAACCTTATGCAAATGAAAAAAGAAGCCTTCTCTGTGAAGCAAGCAGCCAGATTAGCGAATATCATGAAACACAATTTCTCAAATTCGAGTGCGTAAAAGCACAATAGAAGTGTGTACTCTGATGCATTGCATCAGAGAAAGAAAGTAGTTCTTTAGGACAAGGTTATGATAGCACAAGGGGGTTTCATTTAACAGGTTTCTTCCATGCTGTGAACTCATAAGCCTCCTAATTACAATAGAAAAATAATATCAACAACCTAGTTACCGATGTCCAAAAAGGTTTTAAGACCTAAAGTACTTTTGGTCTTTTTCTCGAAGATAATTTCTGCTATTACAAGTGTACCTCACAAAAGTTTCAGCCCATTCTTGAGCAGTGTGGGTTGTCACATGGACAAAGTTGTGGCGATGTCGCTTCTCTCTTTCTTCAGGGGACATGGTTAGAGCTTGCCGTATTGAATCAGCAACTTCAGTGATGTTCCAAGGATTCACAAGGATTGCTCCAGCACCTAGAGATTGGGCTGCACCTGCAAACTACAAGAATACAAAAGGCCTGCTTTTTTTAAGACTGGGAGATTATAATCCATAAAATACAGATAGTAATTATTCAAATATACAGCTATTGACAATTTATAATAAATGATTGATTTTCATTCCAAATCAATGCAGAAAAACACAGCATCAAGGTTTGGTGTTCATGGAGCTTGTATTTGGTCATCGGTAGATAAAATAACTCCACGTGTATTGCTTAGATCAAAATCATAGAGCTTCACTATGGAATCCTGTACAAGTCAAAATCATATACTACAATTTAAAAACCAAGTCTTCTGCATCTGACGTTTGTGGGAATTCCAGTCTCATTGTTTACCAAATTATTTCACAGGAATTAAAAAAAAAATTGTGATATATTTCGAGAACTGATATATGTCCTCCATTAGTTATTCGGAAGAAAAAGAAACTTTTGTTCACTAACTTCAACATTAAATTTATTTTCCCAGCAATTGGTGATTATGTTTATGAAAGTTGCTGCTTGTTGCTACATGAGCAAACATCATGGAAGGTGTCAGATCCAGCCATGTCAAGCCAAAACGTTAAGGCAATAAAAAGAAAGAGATCCATTAAAAGGATACACCAATAGTTACAAAAAAACGACAAGAAGACTAACAAAACTACGTTTTCGCACTTGCAAGAGATATACAACATCACAAATTTTAGATAAAATCCAGACATCACACGTTTTAACTCATCTGTAATTACCTCACTAAGAATGAGAACACCTTTCTTCGAATCTTGGCATGCTACAAACTCATAACTGACGAGATTCATTCCATCCCTTAAAGAAGTTACAAGAGCAACATCTGCAAAGGGAGAGAAAAAACATTATGGGGAATGACAAATTATCATCTGCAAAACAGATCAGGTTTCTTGTATGTTCATTCCATTTCCCATTACAATACTATTAAACTAGTGGGATTTTCACTTTTAGGAGAAAACATTGTGGATTTTCACTGTGATTAACACTGTCAACATTCTGAGACAAAGTTCTAGTTCTTGAAGTTTGCCCAAAGTCTAAAATGAAAGCATTTCCAGACCTCTACTGACAATTTGATATTTATACATTGTCTGATTTCAAATCTTCTAACTTCATGAATTGACTGTAAATCTGACACCATGTGGTACCCTAGAACAGATGGCATACTTTCATAGTCAATTCTTGGAAGAATGGCATTTCACAAGTAATAAGAGGATGAGACTCAAACATTAAACAATAGCATAAAATCCTGCTTGGAAGTATATCATTTCCAGTTAGAGCATTTAATACATAAGGAAAGGCACATATTCAAATAGTGAAGATGAGCAGAGTACAATATGAATATGTAAATAACATAACCTGTGAACAAATAGGACTTCTTACAAAAAGATTTGCCCATAAAAATATATACAAACATGTGCGCACGCGTGCGAGTGCATGCATAAATGTATGTGTCCACTCCATTTAGAAAAGTGTGTGTGACGTGGCTGTTCAGATGAACATTGTCTTGAACAAACTCCATATCTGTCCTAATAATGAGCTAACATCCAAGAGATGCAAATGCCTTTGGAACAGTTTGCAGGAACAAAAACCAAAGTGATGTCAATTTTAGTATCATCATGTCGTAGTCATTGTCTTGGGTTTTGATAATATTTATGTAACAATTCTTGATAAGTAGAATGTAATGCACAAAGGATATGCTACTAAACACACACAAGCACAGACAGTGCACAAACACAAATTGATGTCTCAAACTGATAATATTCTAGTTGCATTCCACTTCATAAGATTAAACTTATTATTTAGCTTTTCTGATGATTTAGCTTTTGAAGTCATTCCCAACCCTGCTTATATAAATGCAGCTATCCAGGAAATATTCGCGCTCCCACTTGCACATCCATTCCATTATATACAAATGTGTACTATGTGGCTTTTCAGATAAGAACCATTTTAAATGAGGATTCTGTTGCCGTCCAATAAATAAGGTAGCATCTAACTGATGCAAGAGTTTGAAACATAAGCTGCAGTCTGAATAACCAGCAAGGATGCGAACTTTAGTATTGGCTGTCATTTCCATCTTTACCTTGTCATTATTGTTGTTGTTATCATTACATTTATCATTAATAATTAATCTGCAGTGCTTCTAAATGATGGAGAATTTGTTCTGTTTGATACTTCCACATAGCAAGATTTACTGTGGAAATGGCAAGGAGGATTAAAAACTTTAAAATGACTGGTAAAGGAAATGGGGGGAAATTAAATAAATTCAAAAGAGAAACTTAACCAAATTCAGGGAAATAAACATCCAAATCCGAAGATTATAGCACATGATCAATCTATAGGTCAAAAATATTTCAATAAAACACATTTGTGTGCTGCCCATATGCACTTAGCCACATAGTAGTTGCCAAAACAGGAATGTTTATCTCTTACATGCCAGCTGTATTTAATAAGATACGTGTCAATTGTGGGTAAAAGCTTAAGTTAGAGATGAGATTTTCTTAAAAACAGGTCTATAAAGGTTAAAATAAGGGCATCATGATTAAGAGTCTTTTAGTGAAACCATATTTGACAATTGGTAATAAGAGCCACTAATATTGGGTGATCCATTGTTTTCAGTTGCAGAAATATCATTAAGGTTAATCTTATGCAGAAATAGAAAAAACTATAAAAAAAATTCCAAAAAAAATGAAGATAGTAGGAAACCTAAGTTAAAGGATGAAAAAATTACCAGTAACTGCATATAAAGCACACAAGGCCGGGAAGTCGAGAGAGCGATCCTGCAAGCACAAAAGAAACTGCTTCAGGAATTTCCCATTAATGATCCCCAGATGCAAGATTAAATCATTAGAAGATGGCTCAGAAAAACAAGGCATTTTTTCAGGTGCAGAGTATAAATCTTTAAAGAAATTCTAATACTACAATAAAATCTCCTACAGGCAAGCAGAAACCTAGCCAAGGTCTTCAGATTCCTGTTATTTATAAACCACGCAGCTCAAAAACTGGCATCTTGTTATCTGTTTCTTTTCTTTTTCTTTTTCCCCCCATACTGTATTGTTTTGTTGAGACCTGAAAAAAACTTCGCACACAAAAACGTTTTCTCAATGGCTTCCACTTCAGTTGGACATAGAATGTAAAAACATTCAATTATGTTTGGCTATAGCTTCGTATGCCAGGATTTTCCTTTCAATATGAAGGCCAAACGCCCCTTGGCTCATCCTTTTTTTCTGAAACAAAGATCTGCATGAGAGTTCTTATTTTTATATTCAAATATGAGTCAAAATGTTTATGGTGGCTAGGTATTTTATTCACATATTTGGTTTAGACACAAGTAAATTTCCAGCAGAGATTCATTTCTAAAAAGTATCGCAAGAAGCTAGAAATGAGATCAACATACAGCCAATGATAAATTTACTCCTTTCAAATAGTAATTTGTCAAGCCAACAAGCAATCTATAATGCACCTCAAAATTTTCATTTATAATCCAACATTGAGTTGAAAAATCAAAAACATACCAGGTGGTGTATTGGAACAGCAGTTAATGTTCCAAATCTGCCATTAATGCGTCCAACAATTTCATGAACTTGGCTTGTAAGTTTTTGATCTGTGAATATAACAAGAAAAACTTACTGATTTATCTTTTTCGAGAAGGCACAAAAGCCACAGTTTTGAATGCTACACAAGGCTAAGAGTCAATAGTCAATAATCTGTTATCATGGCTGAGACAGCAACAAGCACATCGAAATCAATAAAGCCTAACGTTGCTGATACAAATACACTAGAAGACAAAAAAAAAATCGATGCACCTCGAATGACAAATCAGAAGAAATGAAATTAAGGAAATCTAAACCCAGTTTCCAAGTAACCAATGAATTTATCAAGGGAATAATAACGAGATAAGAGTAAAAAAAACTACTACAAAACACAAACTATTACTAAACTAGAAAATCTTGAGTTATCTCGTAGGTGTTACTAACTTCTATAAGCACCTAAGATCAACAACTCAATAAAGATAGTATCTCTATCTACCATTATATATATTTGGGAGCATTCTCTCATGCATTTTTTTCACTCTCCTCTGTCCCTTGTATATGTTTTCTCTCATATGTCATTTTTCTAATTTTGAAAAATAATGCCCTCAAACCAAAGAAAAAAAAACAAAGAAACATAAAAAAATTATAAATTAATTTTAAAAGTGAATAGAACTAGGAAAACCTAGAAAATAAAAAAGAAATGAAAAATAAAGAATAGAATTGAAAAACTAGGAAAGTAAGAACTTGGAACATCCCAATATAAAAATGAACTAAATCATAAAAAATATAAAAAACATTGAAAACAAGTGAAAATTTTGAAAACCCACATCAAGCAAGACCCTTTTTTTATATATCTTTTGGGATTTTCCTTGGCTTTTCAAGTTTTTGTTTTAATTTTTGAAAATGAAATTTTCATTTTTTTCTAACTTTTTTAAAATTAATTTTTCTGACATTTTCCTTCAAAAAGTGAGAAAAGATTGTATGAGAAAAAATACGAAAATATAAGGGCATGTGAGTAAATAATTCCTAAAATGGCATTTAATATGTCCAATTTATTAGGGTAGCTAAATCAATTGACCCCAACTCAATATTTTGCACGTAACTCGCAATGGGCAATAACCTCATGTAATTGTGGTATGATGGCATGCTCAAGAGTTGAGATCCAGCCTTCATGTTCACATTCCTCATTTTCCTTTTGAGTGCCAGCTGAAGGCTCGAGCTAACTCTAGTTGTAAGGCCTGAGGTGACGATTTCCATAGAGACCTTAGGTTCAATTTACAGTGACCTCCACTATAGAGAAAAATTGAAAAAGAAAAAACCAGAAAAATATAAATGTAGCTTCTATCATTTAGGAAAAAATAGTAACATAAGCAGTGCAATTTGGAACATTTTTGTACACATAGGACACAACCAGTGCTTAGGAGCGAAGATCCAACTTGATTCCCAGACCTTTTCTTTCATAGCATATATTGTTTCGGCATATGGGACAACATAACTCTTAAAGACATAAATTCCACAGAACAGTCAGTTTGAAATGCCAACATGATGATGACTAATGTCATTTATGGAACAGTATCAAGGGTGTTAGAAATCATACACTCAGGAACATCTGTTCTTGTTGGCACAGCAATCTGCAGTAGAACAACTTTATCACGCCAGACGGAATTCTCCTCGAGAAATTTTTCAAATGCAAGAATCTTCTGTGGAATTCCTTTAATCATGTCAAGGCGGTCAACACCTAGCATTACCTGTTAATTATAATAATTTCAGCAGGAATGAGATAGTAGAATATAATCTAATGACATGGTTTGTGAGAAATTAAAAAGGGATGACAGTGAAGTTGACAGCGTGAGAGAACCTAAACCTTAAAAGTTAAAAGACTTAAGATAATTACATGAAGGTTTAATTCTCAGAACAAATGACCATTAGGTTCTTATGGAGTAGTGCTAATTTCAGAATATGCTAGTCTTGGTGGTGGAGCCTGGAGCTAGTTAATCATTTTAAAAAATATGGGTCAAAAACAGCTGACCATCTTCTTCTTTTCTTCTTTTTTTCCCCTCAAATACTTTAGTAATGAGAACTGACTGTTCAAGTGTTCATGAGAAACAAAATTCAACTGACATGAAATAAAACAGAAATTCAAATTATGTATGATTTGGCAGCTGGCACTGGAGGTTCTCCAAGTTTCAATGGCCAACAAAAATCAGAGATCCCATTTCATGCCTTTTACATATGTTTCAAGTACTTCAAATCATATACTCATGCAATAAATGTCAGGTTCATAATTGAAAAACTTATAGGTTTCAACTACCATATTTTAGAAAATGAAGAACTTAATCAAGTAAAGATCAGATCTACCTTTCGGCCAGCAAATCTTTCCTTCAGTTCTTTGATGTGTTCCTGGACTTTGGGGAGTTCAAGAGCACTTATGAACCGATCTGAGTCTATCCCAATGGGAAACTGATTACAAGAAGATGAAAGAGCATGATTAGCATAACAGGAGTAGAACCTTATTTGCTCATGCTGTGGTGCAACCCCAAAAAGTAAGGAGTGAATCAGTGAAAAAAGGCGAGGGGAAATCAAATGAATAATTCTACTCAAACATACCGCAGCAACTCGAGTCAGCCTCCCTTGATCCTCAACGCCTTCAGGTGTGCCCTCTAGCCCAAGAATACGAGTACAAGCACTAACAAAGTGTCTTGCATAGTCATAGGTGTGAAACCTGGAGAAAAAATTAACATGTTAAGTTAAATTCGTGAGTAATAATAAGTCTTAGCAAATACTGCAAGAATGCTCTTACATCTGAAGCAAAAAAAAAGAAAAAGAAAAAGGAAAAGGGGTCCTATTCATGTTACCATGAAATTAATTTGCAGTATCAAAAAAATATTAGTGAGTTTGAAAGCAAAATTCCTGTTATATTCAACAACCAAGAGTAGCCTCTAAAACCAAATGATTTAATGTCAAACTAAAGATAACCCTAGTTCTAGATTCCTACCTATACAAACCCTGGACACAGAGCCACTCCATATTTCATTCAATAATGCTAGATTTAAAGACCCTACATCAAAATGTTCAGAGCAGTCAGTTATTTATGGAAGCCTTTCCTAAATTACCAATTTTCCTCTAGCTTCCCTCATTAACTGTAACTACCAAAACTCAGATAAAGTTCAATCTGATGATTTCAAGCCTAAATGCACTTCAACTTTTTGTTTGCCTGCCACAAAAAAAAAAAAAAACAAACAAGGAATCTCATTGGAGCATTAGGTTTCACTCGCACTTGTCTCTAAATAGACAAGGGAGTTCAGAAGAGGAACAGAAATAAAGTCGCTTACATTAATTACGTGTACAGTGAACACAAGAGATACTAACTCAGGTGGAGGGTGCAAAATATGGAAATGATGAATGAATGAACCATTCTAGTTTAAGTGAATTTCAAACAATTTACAAATCCAGCCATTTTCCCTTGTCAATGTTTAACCGTATCAACAATACTAGCAAAGCTAAAATGGAATGCCATATATGATTTAAGAGACTTGCATTACGTAAGTGAAACTTACCCAACTAAATCGGCTGCAAGAACAGAACGTAGTAGGTCTGATCGAGATGGCAGCGTCCTATGGATTTCAGAAGAAGGAAAGGGTGTGTGGAGAAACCAACCAACTTTCATATTATTATTGTATTCCTTAAGGCATTTTGGGAGGTACATCAAATGGTAATCATGGCACCAGACAACATCACCCTCCTCATAGTGCTGATTCACCACATCAGCAAACATTTGGTTTGCCTTCTTATATGCAGCAAACTGAGACTGGAAACTTCTGGTCGTGGCAAGTCGATCTTCTTGTGGAAGCCCAAGGTAATGAAAGAGGGGCCACAATATATTGTTGCAGTAGCCATTATAATATTGATGAACAATCTCTTCGTCAAGGAATACCGGAATACACCTCTGCAATAATTGAAGAAGAGGAGAGAATCAGAAACTTTTGATTTGTTAAGTTCAAAAGGTTTCAGGCACAGAAAGTTTTACCTTTTCAGCCAAAGCTTCAGTAAGCGCCTTCTGGCCAGCTTCATCTGGCACATTAACTCCAGCCCAACCAATCCATTTCGCCTCAAACTCCTTTACACCTTGGGTAACGTTGTCCGAAACACATCAGGCACATGATCACAAGAGGAATGAGAAAATGCAACAAAGATAAAATACAGAATTAAGAAGAGAACAAATCAGAGGAGATACAGAAGCCTGAACATTAAGAATGAATAATTTCAATGACAAACCCAACTCGAGTATTATTAGTCTCAATTACTTTGGGGTCCACTACATGTATTGTTATTCTCCATTCCATCAAATGGTTGTAACAAAAATCAATGTAATTGCATACCTAGAAGAGCAGTGACTAAGCCCCCAGCACTTATCTCCAAAGACCATGAGTCTTCACCTCTTCTAACTGCAGATACAGGTAGTCTATTAGCAACCACCAACAGCCGTTGCCTTAAAGGCCTGACATCCAGCTTTTCATATCCCTCTGCGATAGCACCTTCCAAGTATTGTTCGATAAGTGAATTGTTTAAGCTGTCACCTTCTCGCGTGCGCAAATCATGTTCACATGGTTCAGTTCCTCTATGGTTATCAGTTACCTCATTTGAATAGGCAGGCCTGTTACTTTTCTTTTGCTCTCTTCTCTTTAAGAGCCGTCCGACACGACCTGAGTTAAGGGTAGAGTTACCGTTGTACTGGTTTCCAGGCATACGCTCACTTTAGTAACCCAACCTCCAATCAACAATTTGATGGGATAATGGTGTTTTCAGAGCAATTGAATCTCCTACATTTTGTTTGAAAGTAAATTAAGTGCTCAGTAATCCCTATAAGCCACACAAAAATCTCAGTCCTAGTAAGTAAGAAACTAAGAGAACTACATCAAATCATTGTCACATCTTAAAAAACAGAGTGAAACACATTTCTACGGCTGTATAAAATCCAATTATCGGGCTGAAATAAATGGCATGAGCATCTTTTGCATATTCATCAAACAAGACAAACACAAAATGACATAAAGGCAACAAGAAAGAGATAAAACAGAGAATGGGATCCACAGAATAGCACTGAAGCAACAAAAATGGGGTCTACAAAAAAAATCCTAGCTATTTAAGCCAAAATATTTGAACCTTCTCATTCAAAAAATAAACCTCAAATATCCAAAAAAGCATCACCACCCTTTTTTCCAGTTCATGAAAGCAAGACTGACAGATTGGCAAAGCGCGGACAAGAAGAATCATAAGATCCACAGAAGCAATTCAATTTAGCACACAAAAACAGAGCTCTCTTTGTTTATTCTCACTCAGTTGAAAAGGCAAATACATTGCATGAACAGAAATACTACAAAACACTTCCTCCAACTTGAAAATCAAGTTGAGCTCAAAAACACAAACGCAAAAGAATCCAAGATATTCCAAACACAAAACATGAATTACAACTCAAACAAGAACGGCATCAATAACCCACCTAGGCAGGCAATACAAGAACTAGCTTGACAGTTGGCACCAGACTTTCGGGGATTACAAAAAAAAAAAAAAAACAAGGATTCGGTGAAAAAGACTGATCTTTTCACTCACTTGTGAAGCTATATTTGAATTTATAAAGATGGGTTTCAAGTAGAGAGAGAGAGAGAGAGATGGGAGAAAGAAAAACGAGAGGGAGCACAAAATCCCCGTGCAAGCTTTATAGGGTGCATCAAGATTCAGAAGCCATGCAAGGATTGTGTATTTTTTAAAAAAAAAAAAATACACAATCTTTTATACCATCAAAAGGTATGTGATTAATAAAAAATTTGAGGTCTGATTTTCAAGGAAATATCATTTACCACGATAACTAACAAATATTTTAGTATTAATTATGTAAAATATTTTGTTACAGATAAAGATGATACAGATTAATGAGTAATATTGACATAAGAATTGGATAAGTATTCATTATTTAAACAATCAACGCTAAAGATTAAGAAAATAGTTTTAAACAAAGAAAGAAAAATTCAATATATATATATATATATATATATATATATATATATATATATATATTCAGTTATCATTTGGTTTAATTAATTGATATGCCTATTTGTTGGGGTTTGTAATTATAATGCCTATTTATTTGCAACAACATTTTTAGTAATTTCTTGCATTATTAGCAACCAAGAAAATTCTATTGCCTTCAGTAGAGAAATTATGCGTAGATTTATTATTGATGATATTTATTATATTATTCTCGTTTTCGAAAATTGTAAGAGCAAATTTATTGCAGGTTCAATGGTAAAAAGTAATAAAAAAAATTAAAAAAAAACTTGTGGGACAAAATAATAATAATAATAATAATAATTACATAAAAAATCAGAGGTGCCATCATTTTTTCTTTTTCACTCAAAAATGCACAAATTATATTGTGCCACACACACAATCTAATTGGATACCCAAAACCAAAATAACAAGAGTTTTAATGTAAAGATCAAAATATTGTTTGAAGATCATCCAATTAAATTAACCTAATTATTTATTCAACTAAACACTCCAATGGAACCCTTCAATCCAACGTCTCTGAACAAGTAATCATATTATTTAATTCAGGAAAAAGTCTCCAGAATTCGCGTTAAAGCAATTAAGCAGATGGGTGCATTAATATCTCCTAGCATACTTACAACTCCATAATTTATTGTTTATTGAGAAATACACAAGAACAAACTTTACTTTTATTTTTTTTTACCAAGATGATATTATTTTTTTAAAAAAAAATTGATTTCCTATTCGTTTTTTAATTCAGTAGTTGAGAGGAAATTCCTCCGAGTTTCCTGCTGCTTACCCAAGCGAGTTTCATTGCAGGATTTATTTCCAACTATTTTATATGCATGATTAATGTATTTCTATTACAAAATGTTGAAACTTTGACGGCTAGAATTATAAAACTAAGAGATTGGTGTGGTGATTTTTAAGTTTAGATTCTACGACTAAACTTCTGAAGAAGAAGATGGACGCACAAACTTAATTTTTAACTCCTGAAAAACTTAATTACTATTTTCACCCCTCTAATTAAAATGATGTCAACTTCAACCCCCAGATCCACATCCGAAAAGATTATTAAACTGCTGAGAAGCAGAAGAAGTAACCATACCGCACCAATAGCTTCGGTTGCATGTAGAAATAGATTATTAAACGTAAGCGGCCAACTGATGGCTAGAAATAATATCGTTTTCCACCAAGGCATTGATTCAATCATGAACTTATAATGGACCCAATAAAAAGGCAATGACGGTGTCCTGGCCAGCCACAGGCTACATACATGCTCTGAAAAGTGCTTAGCTAAGTGAGTGGTGTCCAGCTGCCCCCACCTACTAGAGGTGCTAAAAAATCATGACTCTTTTTAGGCTTTTTTAGGATTATTGAAGATTTTTAAGATTTATAGAATTAGTTGAGTTAGAATGTAAATTGATTCAAATACACATTAAAAAAAAAATCAAGACTTAGCTACACAGGGGGGGAAAAACATTTCCGGGGGATAACAGGAAAAACCGCGCTAGACAGTGACCATTTTTCAGAAAGCACAAGGACAAGGAGGAGACGAGATTTTTAGTTGGAGTTTATTTCTCGTCCAATCCCCACAGAGAAAAGGCTAACGATGATGTATCGGCTAGTATTCTGCAATTATTAGCAGCCAGCTGATATGACGAGTAGAAATCTACTTGCCATCATGCCACCCGCTCTATTGTAGACAAGAATACCTAATAATTTCTAGTAGGAGAAATTGGTGAGTAAATACAAGTTATTTCATAAATAGAGTTTATAAAAGCTCATCTGGATAGAATCAAACCACATAAACTCATAAAATCAATTGTTAAATCATAGAGAATATAACCCAATAATTTTAAAATCTTTAGATAGAGAGGTTTTTGTATTTTCTAGAAATAACTTCTTTATCATCTTAAAAATATAAAAGAATTTTTATATTTGGTTTTGAATTTATCTCCTCATGAGCATTCATTCTCAGCTCAAATCCAACATGCATCTCGTGTTAGAAAAATTTGTGTGTGTGTGTAATCAATTGATTTGCAAGGGGAAATTACTAAGGACTCTACTTCTTGTATAATTAAACACTTAGACCAAACAATACAATATTAATAAATAAAAAAATTGATTTGAGATTAATTAGGAAATTCAGGATTTCTTAAACCATCTTTTTCTTACAACTTAAAAGGAGACCTGGAGCATGGAGGAATGCTTCTCTCAAGGGGGCGCATGACTTGACAAAAAAATAGACCATATGTACCATCCAAACGGTTGATGTATACTGATACATGTGGAGTTTATCCCTATCATTAGTGGCAGTCACTTTTTATGCCAACACCATTATTCGCAGTTAGTGTTTAGCATAGTAAATTATTTTTTAAAATATTTTTTATTTAAAAATATAGTAAAATAATATTTTTGTATTTTTTAAAAAATACATTAAAATTTAAATAAAAACATTTAATTTTTTTATTAAAAAAACACTACGTGAAGCTTTACACCAAACCCTATCATATGCCATGATACTCTTAAAGTACAGACATGTTTGTTTTGTGTTTTAAAAATATTTTTAAAAAAATTAAAAGAAAATTTTCAAATTATTATTTTTTATGTTTTCAAATTATTTTGATATATTAATTTTAAAAATACTTTTTAATATATATATATATATATATATAATATTATTTTAATATATTTCAAAATATATAGTTTATAAAAACCAAAATCACATTCCAGTAAACAAAAAAGCTCACGCAATTAAAAAAAAAAAAATTGATCATCTGAAAGCTAAGTGGACCGCACTTATATAGCTATTGAAATCCCAATCAGAACTTTGTCTATTCCATCATTAATTGGCCTCATTAGTTGGATTTTTTAAAGCATGGTGAATGCACAGACGCAACGACAACTTCAATTTCTCCTGCTCTGAATTCTAATCTCGGCACATAATGTTTGAAAACAGACTCTGGTGCATATTCCAAGCATGCTCAGGGCAAACAAAATGCCTTGGCCAAAAAGAATTGCGCATGAGAATGAGAAGAACAGGTAAAGCGGACGCAATCAAGATGACATCGATAATCCAGAAAGTAATTCATGAGCATAGAAATTTGGATTCTAATAAATATGCTGTTTGTAATAGCATGTTAACAGAAAATAATACCATATTAATCTGTTCTGGGAGCGTTTACCTTCTTCATTGGCATGTTGATGCAGAGGAAAATACTTTTTCGGTCCTGAGAAGCGACAGCAGAAATATCTCTAAATTAATATATCTATGACTTGATAGATCGAAGAATTATACTTCCCCATCGCTCGTTTGAAATTGAAGTAATTGAAAACCAATCATAAAACATGTGAACTCACCTGGCTGCTGTTATTTTTAAAATATTATTTATTTAAAAATATATTAAAATAATATTTTTTTTATTTTTAAAAAATTATTTTTGATATTAACTTATTAAAATAGTTTAAAAATATTAAAAAAAATCTAATTTACAGCAAAAAAAATTTAAAAAAATTTAAAAAAATTTAAAAAAATTTTAAAATATAAAATCAAATAATAAATAATAAATGAACAGAACAAGGTAAATGGAAGCTAAACCAGCTAATGACAGAAAAATACTCGCAGGCAACTTGGTGTTTTCTCTGCCAAACAAAGGCAAGTGGACGTTAGTATCATTGCTGCTGTCAGATACATGCTTGGGATTCTCGAGTAGAAGAGCCCGTGAAGACCAACAAACACCTAGACAGGAATTCGCAGCAAAGCCATAAATTTCTCACACACGCAAGAGGTTTGGTACTCAAAGATTTTTATGGGTCCCGCTAGGAAAGATACCCTAACCCAAAGGCCTCATGATCAACTGATGAGATGATCTAAGCCATTCATTTGTAACTTGCTCTTTTCAATAGTCAATTTTTGAATTTCACCGTAAAATCCCAATTCTCAACCAGCCGGTAAAAAACACAAAAAGATCTCAAGGTCAGAAAAGGCTTGCCGAACAATAAATTGGGGACGTGAGTATTTGCCAAAACTTCTTTAAAGAATTGTCACTTGTGATATGAGCTAATGATCAGGTGGGACATAAATGGAGTTTTTTTTTGGTTTTTAGCACTTTTAAAAATTTGATAAAATAACACAACATAAATATTTAAAAAAATAACATAATTTAAAAAATCATAAATAATATTTATTAATTAATTCAAAATACATATTTAACCCCTTTTTTAAAAGACTTTTAAAGAAATAAAATGAAGATAATGAGGGTTATATAGAAAAAAAATAAACTAAATTTTATCTCTTCTAAACAAAATTCAATTTATTTATTAATTAAATTCAAATTAAATACTATAATTAAAGTTTACTGTTGAGAATTGATTTCAAATACCTTCTAAATTATCGGATAGACTATTAATTTTAAGAACACTATTATCTTATCAATCAAGATAGAACAACCATATACCAGCATGATTGTCAAGTTGACAAACATAGGTTAATTTTTCTAATTATTTTCACCAATACCTATTCGCTTTATTCGCTTTGCACAATCCCTTTAAGCAGACTTTCATGTATCATGAACGTTTGTATCATATTTTTTTAGTACTTTTGGTTTCTAGCATAGGGGAAAAAAAATATAAGTGCAAAAAATATTTTTAAAAAATAATATAATTTAAAAATTACAAATGACATGTGATTTATGAGTGGTAATTATCATATGCGACTCTATCAAAATATAAAATTGTTGGATGCTTGATTCAATAGAAAGAGAAAGAAAGAAAAAAAAAAAACTATTAAGACAAACCAAAACTCCGATACTATCATTACTATTGAAAAGTTAACAACAATGACCAGAGTGAACCATACAAGCAGTCCAATGACAAGTAAGCTTCGATATCCTTGAACAACTCATGTAGTCCCCTTCATATTTATTGTTTGTGACTTATTTTGGTGTCATTAGATTCGTCTCATCAAGATCTTTCCAACAATAATAGTGATGTCACCATTGAAGTTTTTGTGTCTTTTATATCCTTTTTTATCTATTCTATCTCTCTCCTCCCAATACTATATGAAGAGAAAAAAAAAAGAAAAAAAAACTTCAAAGGCACATCGAAACTCCAATGATGATATTACTAGTACTATTGGAAAGATCTTGACGAGACAAGTCCAACGACATCAAATAAAGTTACAAACAATGAACAAAATAGGCAACATAAGTTGTCCAAAGGTGTCGGGACTTGCTTGTTTTTGGACCGCTCGTGTAATTCATTCTGTTCACCGTTAGTAACCTTCTTTAATGTCATTGTATTAGTCTAGTTGGAATCTTTTCAACAATAATGATGATGTTATTATCGTAGCTTCAATTTGCTTTTTTTATTTTTATTTTTATTTTTATTTTTCTATTTCTAATGAATCATGTATCCAGTAATTTTACAATTTAAAAGAGTTATAAATAATACTTATAGCTCATGAATCACCAATATCATCCATGAATTTCTAAACCGTTCTATTTTTATAGATATTTTTTGCAGTGTTTTATTTTATCATATATTTTCTTAATGTGCTAGAAACCAAAAAGACTCAAGTTTTTTCGAAGAAATTCTGATTTCTTCCGTTTCATGCATTTGTTGAGCACTACCTAATGCCAATTAATTATTTGAGGACCGTTATATAATCTGGAAAGCTGCAGCAGAGCACTTTCAAGTTTTTAACAGTCAAGTCTGGAAACATAAAAGCCAGAGCATCCACCGAGCAACTTCTAAGAAATTTAGAGATGTTTTTTTAGTGGCACAGTATAAATAAAATATTGAAAAACAGTACAGTTGAAAAGGTAATTGAAAAAATAATACAGTTTATAAAATCATACATAACATATTAAAAAAATAATTAAAAAAAACTATTTTAAGTTTTAAATTTAAAAAAATATTATCTATTATCTTTACGATCCCAACTGTGATAAAGATATTATTAATTTATTTTTAAAAGATAATATTTTAAAATTCATAGGTTTTAACATTTTATTTGGTAATTATAAAAATAATTTATTATTAATAAATAGTTTTTTCATTAAAAAGATAATTGTATGTAATTTTTTGAAAGGAACAAAAAATCACAGCAATTTAGTTAATCAAATCACGTGTATCTATTTTTTTATGACATAATATTTATTAATAATAAACATTTTTTCATAATTAAAAAATAAAATCTTAAAACCTGTAAATATTATGTATTATCTTTATATTTGAGAATTTATATTTTAAAATATTAACTTTATTTGATAATGATAATAAATAATATTTATTTATTTTTTAAATTTAGAATAGCTTTAAAAAATTCAATATTTTTAAAGGAGTCACGGATACTATTTGCAATTATATAACTTTTTAAACCATATTATTTCTATTGTTCTATTTTTTTTATAAAAAAAAAAAACCCTCATAAACTTCTTAATCAATGGATCAATATTGGACTTGGATGGATCGCGGGGAAATCTTTGGTGTAATCTAGAATGACTAGCAACTACAAGCACAAATGGACTCCTGGTTGACCTGATACTACTCTCTCTCTTTTTTATATTTTTGATATTTGCAAGCACACCATGTCCTCCAGTGATTGGGACTCGCTGTGCCAAGTAACGCCAAATCTCTGCCAAGTAACGCCAAATCTCTACCTAACGTACTCGGAATCGTGACTAGTCATTTTGTCTTTCCAATCCTAATTTTTTTATATATATATTTTTAAATTATTTCAATATATTTTAAAATATAAAATATTTTAAAAAATACAGAAAAAGCTCCAACAGGCATGATTCAAATGATAGTAATTTGTACGTGACACTGACTGGAATAGGAGGAATAATGAGACACGGGATTTAAGCATTAGACAATAGACATAATGCGATATGGTACAAGCAATATTCTTTCAAGTGTCTCCAGAACATATGAACGTCCAGAACTCCATCTACAAGATATTTTTGTTATTTTAATTATTTTTGGATTTTAATATCTTTTTCTACTTATATTTAGATTTTTTTTTTGTTAGGTGGATTTTAATACTTACTTTCGGATTCTTTTAATAAAACTGGCTTTTTTCTTTTTTTTTGTTAAATGTTGGATAACATTAATTTCATTATCGTTAAATGTTGGATAAAAAATAAATAAATAAATAAAAAATAAAAAAAATAAAACTGGCTTTTATTTCTATATAAATACTTGAAGCAACCTTAAAATTTAATAACATTAATTTCATTATCGTTAAATGTTGGATAAATTTTCAATTGTGGGCCTCTCTTACTATATATACACTACGAGGAAACTATGAAACCAGGTTTTTATTTGACATTGCAGTTCAATTGAGTTAATTTACCAGACTTTTAAACAGGTTAAGATATATCTGTAAAAAAAGAGAAAAAGAAGAAGGAAGATTTTCTGTTGGATCACAAAACCATTAACGATAAGGCTTACTTGGAAAATATTGTTTGTCGATTTTGGAGACTAGATCACAGGCATGTGATGTGCGCGCGCGCATAGAATAGCCAAACAAACGTGACTTTCAAACTTCACTTTCCGTTATTGGTGCTCAGTTTTCACAGCAACGAACATGGCATCATATGGAAATTGAAAAAATCAACCAGGCAAATAAGCCATCAGTACTGATAGACTACGCCTAGAAGGACTCAACATGCGCTAAATATGTTTGTATTTATCGTGCTGTGCACATACGAAGACGACAAACTAAAAGGTAGATGTAAGATTGGAATATATCATGCGTATTTGATTGAATCTGCAGTCTGATTAACATTGAAGATTTTCGATCATGAAATTAATTAAAGCAGCCAAACACATAAGGAAAAAAATAAAGCTAAGTTTCCAAAATCCAAGAAGAAAGACAAATAATTAAATATTTAATTGAAGACTGAGAGGAAGCCGAACCAGGATATGCGTACATGAACGACGATGATCAGCTGCTTCGATGGAGCTCTGAGTTCATCGAAGATTCCTTCGATATATAATGGCTGCTTGCAAATTGAGAGTGAGAAATTTTGTTGGAGAAAGAGATTGATAGGAATTAAGTGGTAAAAGAAAGATTTATACACGAGGAGACATGATTCCGTCAGGGTGGGATTTTTTTTTTCTTTTTTTCTTTGGCGGGCAAGAGAGAGAGAGAGAGAGAGAGAGAGAGAGAGAGAGAGGCTTTCGTCCACTGGTTTGGTGGGAATCTATTCTTCTTGTTTTTTATCTGTTTTGAATTTACTTTACCGCTAATTTTTAATTTTTTTTCCTTCAAATTACTTTAAGGATCCGTCCTTTTTCATTCCTTCTCTGTATGTTTGTTTTTTAAAAAAAAAAATTTGATTTTTTTAAATTGATTTTTTATATAATTTTAATATATTAATATCAAAAATAATATTTTTTATAATATATATTATTTTAATATATTTTAAATAAAATATATTATAAAAAATAATTATTATTACAATTTCAAACACTATTAAAAACCATTATTTACCCCTCACGTTATTTTCATATCATTTCTTCATGAATTTGTGCCTTTCTTGTTGGGCCCAAAATAAGTAGCAAGCTAACCCAAATATTTTTCAATATAAAAGAAAATTGTCAAGAATAGTTAAATATTTTTTAAAATATTAAAATAATAACAATATGAGATTCAACTAAGTTTAATTAAAAAATTTAATTTAAATAATACTAATAAAAAATAAAACAACAATAAATGAGCAACAAAACAAAATTGAAAGCATAAAAAAAACTATATTGCTTATCAAAAGCAAACTGAATAAACTTATGAAGTCAAATTTTCAAATAAGAGAGAAATTAAAAAAAATAAAAAAAAAACAACAAAAAAATAATCTAAATCAACTCAAGTTAACTTACTAACTAGCGATTCTAGACACAAGATTGGGATGAACCTTGTAGAAAAAAAACTAAAAAATATTAACACCAATTCTTAATAAATCAAATGTTAAAAGAAAAAATTAAAAAATTAAATTAAAAAAACTTAAAAATACCAAAGTTAACATGTATTAACTATCGAAATTCGTGACCCTAGTCATAAGCCTGAGGCCAACCCTATAGAAGGCAAGCCCTAAAATATAACGCAAAAAATTCTAAATCAATAAAATCATAGATTTTAGACTTGGCCCGGTCCAAGGCCTGAGTTCCGGGTTTTGACCGGGTAACCTGGTCAATTATTTTTTTTAAAAAAAAATCAAAACGACTTCGTTTTAGTAAAAAAAAAAATCAATGAATTGTAACCGGATTTTTGACTGAGTCTTGCCATGTCAACCCGCCAGGTTAACCGGGTCACACCAGGATTTTTTTTCCCTTATTTTTTCTTCAACTCGGCCCGGTTCCAACCCCAGGTCGATCCGCTGGGCTGGGTTTCAAAACTATGAATAAAATGATAAGGGATAAGATTGAAAAAAATACAATAAAAAAGGATAGAAAAGAAAAGAAAAGAAATAGCAATAAGAAAAATAAGGACTAAATTTGATATAAAAAATAATTTGAAATTAAATGTTGATGGATGAAATTGAAAACAAAATTCAATTAAAAAAACAACAACAATCAAAATAATGATGATCATATTTAATATAAAAATTAAATAAAACAAAATAACGAGGGATGAAATCGAAGAAAAAAATCAATCAAAATAATATTAAAAAAACCTAATAGCAATACAAAAAATAAGGATCAAATTGAATTCAAAAAACAAATAAAATGACATTTTTATATTTTGGTAAGGAAAACAGAGAGAAAATAAGGAGCGAAAAAAGTTCACTAGAACCCATCCACTTCTTCTATGTGTACACAATTTGCATCAACAAAAAGATCACAATAAGATACTTCCAACACTATTTTGAAAGGCATCATTTGAACTAGGAATTATGCCACAAGCATTGCTCAAATAGTGTAGGCATTTCATGCGCCAATAATTTTTTTTTAAAATAATAATTATATATGTCAAAAAATAATATTACACCATTCAACTTGTTAATAACTAGAAACCAATTTAAAAATATAAAAAAAATTCATGGATGCAAGCTTGCAAAAAATTGTTTTTAAGAGTAACATAGTTTTTATACTATACTTTTATAAAAGTAAAAAGATTAGCAAATTTTACTTGTAAGGGTAATATAATTTTTATACTATGCATATAAAATATAAAAATATCAAATTTTTCTTGATTAACCTTCTAAAATATATATTTTTAAAAGTAATATAGTATTTACATTGTACATTTAAAATATCAAAAGATTGAATTATTCTCAATTAATCTCATAATGACTATAGCCCATGTGAAAAATACTGTATTCCACGCAATAGCAAATTCATTGATTTTTTATTGGAAGAGAATAATTATAATTATATTATTGTGGTGAATAATGATATGTGTTTAGGTACACAATGAAATTTTGCATGATTTAAAAAATTAATTTAAAATTTCAGAAATTATAATTTAAGAGTTTGTTTGATATAACTTTTAAATTATAATTGTTTTATTCTAATATAAATTCAAAAGTTGATTTTCATAAATAATCTATGAGAAAAGTAAAAATAATTTTATATTAAAAATACATTTAATAAAAATTACTCAAATGAACTTATATATATATATATATATATATATATATATATATATATATAATTTCTAACGTTTGATTAAAACAAGATTTTGACTTAGATTTTGTTTTACATGACATTTGCAAATCGAATTATATATTTTTTTATTTTAAGTTTTTACTTATAAAAAAATCATAAACATGTTTAGCTAAAAATAAATTTTGACTTGTATAAAAATCATGTTACAAAATTAAGTCAAAATTTTAAATTAATCATAAGTTAAACTTTACAACTTTAATTTATAGATTCTGTTATACTAGATCTCTTATAAAAAAAAAAAAGTAATTTTAAATCATTTTTATCAAATATAATTATAATTTAAAGTCACTTTAACTTATTTTTTACTTGAAAAACAACTTGTGAATTATAACTTAAAGTTAAAAATCATTTCTCATAAATCATGCAGCTCTTAATTTTACAATCAAATTTGATTTAAATTACAGGTTATCTCCACCAATAATATCTATGACTTTTTTAATGAGTTAAAAAAAAATCAATTTAAAAAAATTTATACCAAACAGAACCTAAAAATTATTTTTAAATAAGATATGCAGTGTAAGTTAGAATTCATAATTCATGTTAAAAACTATAAATTTTATTAAATCAAAATTTTAACTCAATTTTACAACAATATCTTAATTTAAATAAAAAAAAGTTGTTTCTAACAAATCATATTCACGTCTTCTCTGTAAATCGAAATAAACAAGACTTAAATAATCTTTGCCCTTTCGGTCAACAGACTTTGCCAGTTCATGAGTACACCTCAGAAGCCATCAGGGGAGAACACAGATATGTCAAACACATTACATCATGGTCTCCTGTTTATCAAGATTCCTAAGACGCACTTAAAAGCATTGTGTGATGCTGACAGGGTCGGCTGTGTTTAATGACTGCAAATTTACCAATGATATGCTATTTTCCCAGGTAAAATCTTATTTCTTCTCATCACGTAGGATTGATGGAAACATAATTGTGATTGTTTTTTTATTAAAATTGTTTTATTTAAAAATATATTAAAATAATATATTTTTTTAATTTTTAAAAATTATTTTTGAAATCAATATATTAAAATAATTTAAAAATACAAAAAATATAAATTTGAAGTAAATGAAAAAATAAAAAAAAATTAAATTTTTTTAAAAGTGTTTTTAAAATACAAAAATAAATAGAGCTAATACTGTACTAGTGTCTTCCTCTTGCTAAATACTTTTGAAATGTTTAAATATTTTTAAGGTATTGTCTTTGCTTGTAAGAAAGTTTTATAATAATATCATAAGTAATCATTGATAAAAGGAATAAAATACTTTTTACAACCTTTAGCTTGTACAAATTCTAAGTTATAAATATCAATGTAAATTAAATTTAGATGTTTGCTACTTTTATTTATGAAATAAATTAGAAGACCCAACCGTATAAACAAAAGAAATAGCCCATCACATAGATATTACTTGTTCACAAATATTCCACTATTGGTAACAACAAACTTGTTAGACATAAAACCACCCTACACATGTTCTTGCTCAATAGCAAGCAAAAACCCAAATTCTTTTAAATATCAAAAGCATAAACCATGTTGTTGTTGAAAAGTCATCTTTTTCCTAGATGTCATCACCTTTCAATGACTTAGGGTTTTACTCATAAAAGAGTTTCTCATGAACAACTATTAATTATTTGTAGTTGGTGCATACTCAGAAAAACTATTTATGTCAGAATATATATGACAATGAATCTAATATCAACCCACCATTTTTTAGGGTTATCCATTAATTTTACTTCTGACTCAAAAGCAATAGCTTTATAGCGTTTTCATTAACATTCTCAATCACGTTGACTTAGCATTCTTTATTTTTATGATGACGACAATCTTTAGTGTGGCGTCTTTTGTTGCAAATAAATCAAGTTCATTTAAACTTCTTTTTACTACTGCCACCACCACGAGCACGAGGACCTATGGAAAAACTAACTCTTTCATCCTTTCTATTTATGTTCACACCATTTAAGTTCTTATTTTTTTTTTTCATTTGGAGCACATGTAGGAATATGGTTAGCCAACAAGGCAACTAGGACCATAGAGACTACCGAGTTAACCAATATGTTATGCTATCAACGCTCATTTCAGCCATCTATTATCTCAATAATAGTATTAAATTCATAATTATATATCACACTTATATAATCTCAAATAATATTAATTAAATTGAATCTCAAGAATATAACACATTAATTTAAAATACAAGAGCAAATCAAAATGTGATAACGAGTGGACTTTTTTACCTTATGTTCAATACCAAGCCAACAACTTGGAATCAAGATATGTCTAGGGACTCAATGATGGATATGTCTAGGGATTCAATGATGGTTGGGTCTAGGTCTAAATTCTTATAATTTGACCATGTAATTGGGTTTAGATTCTTTGAATCTAGTCATAACTTGATGAATATATATATTCCATCACATTAATTTAGTTAATTCTGAATAATAAAATAGCAAGGATGCATTGACTATTAAAAGGATGTCAATTTTTTATTGATATGAAAAGAAGAGTCCTCATACATCATGATCAATTGAAATTAATCTAAAATCATACCTTTTTTCAAATAGAGAATAACTAGATAGGTGGCCAGTGCTTTGTAATGGGTTGAGTTGATTTTTTTTAACTTAAAAAAACAATGTTAATCATTACTAGCATGTTTTAAAAAATATTTTTTTTTTCATAACTTAAGTCATAAATCCTATTGGGTCCAACAATGTGGTTTGATTTAATTATATGATAAGAAAAAAAAATGACAATAAATATACTGATGTAAATCCGAGTTAACCATTTGCACATGTTATGAGACTGGAATCATTGTATAAAAAAATTATGAGGTCTAATTCTCGACAATTCAATGTTGAAGGATGAGATTTAGAAAACAAAATCAATTTAAAAATAGGATCCAAAGGAAAAAAAAAAGAAATTAAAAGAATAAGGACAAAATTTAACATAAAAATTAAATTAAATTAAATAAAATGTTGTAAAAGCCCGGAGTTAATCCAAGTTAGCTTAAGAAACCTATGACACGGGTCGTGAAGCTAGACTATCCTCATAGAAAGAAAATAAAAAAAATAAAAAGTTGAATCTTTAATAAATCTATTATTGAAGGATGCAATTAAAAAATAAATATAAAAAAATTAAAAAAATTAGCAATTCAAGTTAACATTTCATACATGTGACTCGGGTTATAAAATTGAATCATCACATGAAAAAAATTATAAAGCTCACTAATGTTGAAGAATATGATTGAAAAAAAAAATCAATCTAAAAAATAGATCAAAGGAAAAACAAAAAAAAAATAAGGAGAAAACTTGACATAAAACTCGAATGAAATAAAATGATGTAAAAGCTTTAAGCCAATCTGAGTTAGCATTACAAATTTACAACCCGGGTCGTGAATGTCAATATAAAGCTAAAATCAAGCAGTATACAGGTTAATAGAAAGGTTGAATTCAAGCAGATTGTAAATACTAGATATAAATAGAAAATTTATCTTACCATATATAGCTCCCTAGATCTAGCTTAACATATATAGCTCCCTAGAATTACTCTTTGTAATTATTGTGTACAAGACAATTTTTCCTATATAAATGTGATTAGTACTTAAAAGTGCATATTTATCAAGGTTTTATATCATCATTTTGCACTTAAAGTATCAATAACTCCTTAACTAAAGCATGTTTTATAATAACAAGTCTAATACTATAAAATGTCCTAATATATGGTAAATGTTCATTTTAAATGCAGGCCTATCACATAAATCAAAGGATTGATTGATGAATTCAACTACTGAAATTTGTGAAGATAAAGAGAGGGTGAAACTTAGAAAAGAGATGTTGGTGCAGTCCAAACTGGAACACTATTCGGTAATTGGGTCATATCTCGAGTTCTAAAGGTCCAAATGACCTCAAATTTTTACACAGATTCAGTAAGACATAGGCCTACAACTTTCATGTGGAGGCCAAGATCTAAGAAGGCCGTTTTCAAGTCCAAATTATAGCAACAATGGATAAGTCTGAATCTGTCCTACAGCCCAAACACTGTTCAGTGTTTGGCCCATATCTGGAGTTCTAGAAGTCCAAATGACCTCCATTGTTTTTTCCTAGAAAGCTGAGTCAATTTCCTACAACTTTCATGTTTTCTAGAGGACCCAGTTCGGATGGTAGCATTTTTGTTTTATTCAGACAAGAAGATAAGGATTTTCACCAAGTCAAAAGTTGGCCACCCACTCAACAATTAGTCATCAAATCAATAATTTTGAATTTTGGCCTATAAAAGGAGGCATTTACCATGCATTTGGTTGGCTTGGTTGTTCAGATCAAGTTTATGCTTTTTATTTCTCTCTTTATATTTTTTTTGTAATTTTTAAATTTTGTTTTCATTAATATCTTGTTTAGGCTTTTCCTTTCCTTTCCTTTACTTAGTTAACTTGTATTTTCTTTATGTTCTTGTTTTGTTTATTTATGTTTCTCTTCTTCATTATGTTTAGCTAAGTTTATTATATCAAGGTGAAAAGGTTACACTAATGGTGTAAGAATAAGTATGGTGTAAACTCAACATGGACCTTAATGTTTAATATTAACATGTCTTATCTTTTTATCTTACTAATTCTTAATACCTTACTTGTTAAATGGTTAATCTAGATTTGTATTGTATAACACTTGGTACAACAAATGCTTGGCACTCTCATAGCTCAATCGTATGGTATTACTTACACCTGGGCTATGAAAGGAACTTGATTTGTTGTTAACATCAATTAATATCATGAATTCCTGATAATATTTAAAAGTTTGGTGTTATGTAAATAAGATAATTAATATGATCATGTTAATAATTTATAATGAGCTATTAATGACAAATCATCCGATTGGAACCTCCTCCGTGTGTGGTTTCCAAATTGAGTAATAAGAGTTTATACTATACTTATTTGAAATACCATTGGTGGATCCTCTAACCTTGATATTTGTTTTTATCATTGTTTAATCCTTACATTAATCTTCCATCTTAAAGTTCTCATTAATTTCTTCCTCTTTTCCTTTTATTATTACTATTACTATTACTACTACTACTACTACTACTACTATTATTATTACTATTATTACTATTAATATTATTATTACTATTACTATTATTATTACTACTACTACTACTACTACTACTACTACTACTATTATTGTTATTATTGTTGTTGTTGTTTTTGTTGTCTTGTTATTTATAATTTATACAATTAACCTCTCTTTGGTTCGACCCCGGTCTTGCCGGGTTATTTATTACTTCGACACTCCTGTACTTGGAAGAAGACATCAATCTTTTGGTCGTGTCAAGTTTTTAATGAAAGGCTAATCTCAATGAGAGGTAATTCAAACCAATCTGCTATGGTATCAGAGCCTTTTTCATAGAATTCATAAATCTTAGTTTTTCTTAGTCATAGCTTTCTGGAGAAGTCAGATAATGTTTGTGTAAGATTTACTGGCAAAAATTATGTTTGGGCATTTAAGTTGGAGATCTTTATCAAGGGAAATAAGTTATGGGGCTATATAGATGACATCAACAAATAAGACTTGGTTATTGAGGGATTTGCTATTGCTAAGGTAACATGGGCAGCTAAACATGCATAAATCATGTCCTGGATTCTTAGTTCTGTGGAGTCACATATGAACCTGTCTTTATGTCCTCATAGATCAACAAAAGCTATGTGGGATCACCTCACACAAGTCTATAACCAAGATAACAATGCTAGGCGTTTTCAGCTTTAGTTGGCTATTGCCAACTATACCCAGAGAGATCTCTCTATTCAAGAATACTATTCTGGATTTTTGACTCTGTGGAATGACTATTATGATATTGTTACAGCTAAGATTTCTGCAGAAGGAGTGTTGGCAGTGCAACAAGTCTATAAGATCAACCAAAGAGATCAATTTCTGATGACATTGTGACCTGAATATGAACCAGTTCGTGCCTCTCTAGTCAATCGCGATCCTGTTCCATCCTTGGATGCTTGTTTTAGAGAACTCTTTCGTGAAGAACATTGTCTCCATACTTAGATTGTTATGGAGCAGACAAAAGTTGCCCTAGTTGCTTATATTGCTTACAGTAAAGGGAAGGGCCGTGATACGAGCAAGACACAATGCTATAGTTGTAATAAGTATGGCCATATTGCACCTTATTGTCCAAATAACTTTTGCAACTATTAAACAGCCAGGATACATTATCAAGGAATATTTTATTCATCCTCTTCCATGCCTCAACAAGGTTTAGCACACTGTTGTTACCACTACTGGTTCCTCTGCTCCACAAACTCTTATTGGCTCACCTATCTCACAGCATCTAGTAAATTTATTAGCCAGATAGATAATGCAAGAAATGATTGTGAGTGCTTTCTCGATACTTGGTCTTCAAGGTACTGGTTCTTCAACTCTTTCTTAGATCTTAGATTCAGGTGCTTCTAATCACATGACAAACTCATTTGGTGGCTTAAGTAATATCCGAAAATATTATGGATCCTCACATATTCAAACAACTAATGACAGTGTTCTTTCCATTGTAGCTGTTGGTGATATACCTCCTTTAAAAGATATTTTTAGCTCACCTAAACTTGCTATAAATCTAGCTTCTATAGGTCAGTTTATGGACAATAATTGTGATGTATACTTTTCTAAACATGGCTGTATTGTATAGGACCAGATGTCTAGATTAATAAACAATAAATTGCATTCCTTTTCTACTATGTTCCTTGATTGTTCACATGTAAGCTTAGCAAAAGTAAAGTGTTACCCTTTCCCTCTGAAGGCAGTGACCCACAAATCTTTTTGAGATAGTTCATAGTGATGTCTGGGGAATTAGTCCTATCCTTTCTCATGCAGGTTACAAATATTTTACAACCTTTATAGATGACTACAACTGTTATACATTGGTCTATTTCTTGTGAAACAAATCAAAAGTTTTCACCATATTTAAACTATTCTTGGGACTTGTACATACTCAATTTTCTACCACTGTTAAAATTCTTAGATCATATTCGGGTGGGGAGTATATGGCTAATGATTTCCAATCTTTCTTGCAAATTAAAGGTATTATTTCTCAATGATCATGTTTCTATACTCCTCAACAAAATGGAGTAGTAGAATGTAAGAATCAACATCTTTTGGATATAGTTCAAACCTTGCTCATTGAAATCTCAGTTCCTCTTAAGTTTTAGGTAGAAGCTCTCACTATCGCAACTTATCTAATGAATAATCTTCCTTCACAAATCTTATGTCTAGAGTCTCCATACTTTTGGCTTCATCATTGCCATCCTATATACACAAATCTTCACACCTTTGGGTGTGTATGCTTTATGCATCTTCCTCCGCCTCATAGAAATAAACTTTCTGCTCAGTCCATTCATTGTGCCTTTCTTGGGTATAGTGTCGATAAAAAAAGTTATCTTTATTTTGATCCACACACTAATCGAGTTCACATTTCTAGAAATGTTGTCTTCTTTAAAAATCAATGTTTCTTTCCTTTGTCTTCATCTTTGTCGCACCTGGACATCGCGGCGACCAATTAAAAAATTAAAACGCGATTGAAAAAGGAACATATATCTGGCATCTTGTTCTTTTAGGGAAAAATGTCTTGTTTAAGGAGTCGCCACCTAGTATTATAGTCACTAGGAACCCTAACTGGTCAACAGAGATTCTATGGTTCGGGACTGGTTACGTAAAAGAGAAGATATTATCACCCCTTAAACGTCCTGCCTGGGCAGGCTGCATTGCTAGTTTTGTCTTAAATTGCTAAATGTTTATTAGTTTATGCTATGATAATTTTCTTATAATATTCCTGACTCTGACGGCAGTGAATATTCAACTACGAATACTTCCAACTCTGGCGTTGGTAAATATCACGTAGCTATAAAATAAATTAGATCAATATTTTTTATTCCCGACTCTAGCGCCATTGAATAAATAAATAAAAATTAATTTATTTTTATGCATGCACATATTTTTTATTTTTCTAGCTAAATAAAATAAAATACAACAAATAAAAATAATATAAATTTAAACCGGTATTTTTATTCCTGACTCTAGCGTCAGTGGATAAACCAATAAATTTATATTATTTTTATTTGTGCATACACATTTTTTTATTTTTATCTTTATCTTTTTTATTTTTTTCGTTTTTTTAGATGGAAGTAAAAAAAAACATTGCATGACATATTTGCATTTAACAGTAATAGTCCACAGATTGAGCACATCTATAAAATACAAACACAAAGAACACAAAAATAAAACAAAGTGCGTGGGGCTTACAAATAAATCAACGAAGGCCCCAAATATTTTTGGAATTTTCTGCTATTGAAAAATATATGCAACAGTAACCAATTAATTATTTTTGCAAGGAAGGAAGGAAGGAAACTTACCTAGGCGTGTGGCTGCTGGAGGCGAAGTCGAGTGAGACTGGGTTAAAAAAAAAAGGGTTAAAGGGGGCGGCGGCTAGCATAGGGTTCGCCGTCCCCTTCCTTTTTTATGTTTCTCTCTTCTAGGGTTTCTGATAATGGCCTCCTTTGGGGTCTCTTCTTTTAGGGTTTTTCCTCCCCTTCCATCCTTCTTTTTTTTTGTATAGACTGGGATCAGTATTTATAGTACAAGAGTCTCATCGCTTGCAAGAAGTAAAGTCTCAATAAAACTCATTCTCTTTTTTGAAGTTCGAATTAGAATCAAATTTGAAAGCAGACAACTATCATTATCTTGAAGGTAAGGATTATCTTGAAGATAAGGATTATTTCGAAGGTAAGGATTATCTCGAAAGTAAGGATATTTCAAAGATAAGGATAGAATGACAAAAGCACATTATAGTCCTTAATTTTCATGTAAGTTGACAAATCACACTTTTCATCAAAATAAGTCTCTAATATTTTAATTTTACATTTTAAACCCTGTAAAAATTAAATTAAAAACCAATGGGCCAAAATTGGGTTACAACAATCTTCAACCACATCTCTTGCCTTTTTGCCTTCCTTTAATAACACTTCTCATATACCTAGTGTTCAGGTTGATAGAATCAAGCCACATTTAGTATACAAGCGTAGACTACCAGTGTTACTAATGATGCCCCTTTCAGCTAATGTCCTGTCATTTGCTCTTTTGCATCCTTTGGTGGATTCTGAGGTAACTAATTTACTTTATTTATTGCCTCCTTTACGGTGCTCTTTTAAGGTATTTGTACCCCATGATAGGTATGAGTTTAACCCATCCGTGACACATATCTCTAATTTAAATTGCTCTCTCAACCACTTTAAACTCTATTGATATTCCTACCAGTTATTCACAGGCAACTAAAGAGTCATGCTGGCAGCAGGCCATACAGGAAGAATTAAGTGTCATTGACGCTAGTCATACTTGGGATGTTGTTGATTGTCCTTCTAGTGTCACTCCTCTTAGATATAGATGGGTCTATTATGTTAAAATCAAGGCTGATGGTAACTTGGACAAACATAAAGCCCGCTTGGTGGCTTTCAGAAACCATCAACAATATGGAGTCAATTATGAGGAGACCTTTGCTCTAGTACCTAAAATGACTACGATTCGGACACTTCTGGCCATCATAGCTTCTCAACATTGATGTTTACACCAATTGGGTATGAAAAATGCCTTTATTCACTGTGATCTCAATGAAGATATTTATATGTGTCCACCAGTCGGCTTATTTTTCAATCCTACTTCTGCTATGTGTAAGTTGTGTCACTTTTTGTATGGTCTCAAACAAGCTCCTTGGGTGTTGTACATGAAATTTGCATCTACCCTTCTTGACTTTGATTTTCTCAAGAGCAAATATTATCCCTCTTTGTTTCTGCATACAATTGCAAATGGAGTTGTGTTTCTATTGGTATATGTTGATGATATAGTCATTACGGGTACTGATTTAACTCTGATTGATCAACTAAAATAGCATTTGCAGAACTCCTTCCACATGAAGGATGTCAGTAATCTAACATATTTTCTTGGTCTAGAGATTCATGCTGGTTCACATGGCATTTTTCTATCACAATACAATTATGCCATGGACTTGGTAGTTGTTGCTGCTCTCCAGGATTTTCCACCTCTTGATACTCCAATGGAAATTAATATCAAGCTACGCAAAGATGAGGGAGATTTATTATCGGACCCAGCAACATATCATACACTTGTGGGCAACTTGATTTATCTTACGAACACTAAACCTGATATCTCTTATGTCATACAACAGGTTAGTCAGTACATGGCCTCTCCTAGCTCCTTTATATGGATGTTGTTAGAAGAATCATCTGTTTTGTTCATTGCACTATTTGGAGAGGGGTTTGCTATACTATTGGTACTTCTCTTGATTTAATTGCTTATAGTGATGCTGATTATGCTGGGTGTTCTGACACTTGACGCAACCACTGGTTGATGTATGTTTCTTGGCCCTACATTTATTTTCTAGAAGAGCAAGAAACAAGATTGTGTCTCTAAGTCTTCTACTAAGTCTGAGTACAGAACTATGTCCTAAACTTGTTTAGAAATATTCTGTCTATACGGGCTCCTTGCTGAGCTTGGTTTTCAACAATGTACCCCTACTCCTCTTTATGCTGATAGTACAAGTGCTATTCATATTATCGCCAATCCTATCTTCCATGAGCACACCAAGCATATTGAGGTGGATTGCCACGTCATTCGAGATGCTTTTGGGGCTCTAATTATATCTCTTCCCCATGTGTCCATCAATCTTCAGGTGACTGACGTCTTCACCAAAACTCTCACATGCCAACGTCATCATTTTCTTGCGAACAAATTGATGCTTATGGACAAGCCAACATCAATTTGAGGGGAGATGCCAATAGAAAGCTAAAATCAAGCAGTATACAGGTTAATAGAAAGGTTGAATTCAAGCAGGCTATAAATACTAAATATAAATAGGAGATTCCTCTTACCATAGATAGCTCCCTAGATGTAGCTTAACATATATAGCTCCCTAGAATTAATCTTTGCAATTACTATGTACAAGACAATTTTCCATATATAAATGAAAGGCTAATCTCAATGAGAGGCAATTCAAACCAATGTTTTAGTGAATCCAAGTTGTTCTCATAGAAAGCAAATAGAAAAAAAAATAAAAAAACTCCATCTTTAATAAAATCAATATTAAAAAATGAAACTGAAAAACTAATCAGTGAATGAAAAAAAAAAGACCAACAAATATTAATTTGAGTTAACATTTCATACCTGTGATCTAGGAAATAAGATTTGGATTAATGTATCAAAAACATATTACGAAACTCAATTCTCAATCAATTTAATATATTAAATAATAAAATAAAATAAAAAATTTTTAAAAAGAGAAAGTTTTCCACCGCCACACTAATGTTTTTATCATTTACGTTAATCGGCCCTCAGTTAATTAACCAAATGCATACAAAATTTGTACTCTTTATTTTATTTTATTTTTTTTATTATTTGGATATATAAACATTTTCTCCACCGCCACACCACTCGCATTGAAAAACATGGAATATAATAAATGAAGAAAGATTTAGTGAAAGGAGCGGCTCTGATGAACTATTCTCCTTCAGATTTGAACTGATCATGCGCACGGTGATCGTGAGGCCATCAACTTTATGCCTTTGTATCTCTCATCCTTTGTGCGGTTGTCAGTGCTGAGCTCACTCACATCTTAATGCATCTACTTTTCTTTGTGCCCTTTTTTCTTTTCAATTTATACTTTATATTATCCCTTTCGCAGAAAGCATGTCGACTCACCACCGAGTTAAAAAGTTTAGCTTCCTGTGAAGGTGGTTGCCTTCCGATTCAGCACCCTTTATGCAACCTTGAGAGAGAGTGAGTGAGTTTAATTGAAATGCTTTGAGTTCATCAAATTCAATATTGTTAAATAGAGGGAATTGGAAGCTGTGTCATTACACTATTGATCGAAAGCAGATTTGTTTTTACTTTATTAAAGTATTTTTTAAAAAATTAATATTTTTTCTTCATTTTAAATTAAATTTTATAATATTTTTATATTGTTTTTGATGTATAATTAATGTTAAAAATAAATTTTAAAAAGTTAAAAAACATTATTTTAATATATTTCTAAACAAAAAACATTTTAAAATGTTATAATAATAATAATAATAATAAAATAGAATAAATTAATTGAGGGTTATTTCTTTTCTTATTAAATGAGAGATCTAAATCTTAAATCTAAGATAGAATAAATTAATGGATATTGAATTTACCAGTAGATTAAAATTATATCTCTTTAAAATATACAGCAATATGAAGGGGAAGGAAGAAAACCATTTATAACAAGTTTGTTTTCAGTTTGAGTGGAGACAAGTAATTATTTTGTTTTGTTTAAAATTATTATTATTATTTTTATTTTTTTGGATTGTTTTTATGTAATAATATCAAAAATATTTTTTTAAAAAAATAAAAAATATTATTTTAATATATTTTTAAATAAAAAATATTTCAAAACATTACTGCAGAAAGACTTTCAATGTATATGGCATCTGTATGTCAATGAGGGGTCCTAATGGGGGACATAATGAGAAGCTCTTGATTCGAAGAGATATATTTCATGCACGTAGTGACCCTATTGCTTCCGTACAAAAAGGAATGCATGCAACTGATGAAGACAATTTATCTCCTTACTCTCCGATATAATCATTATCATGAGGATTTATTTTTCTCTTTTGTCTTCGGGTGGTTGTCTGAGCATCTTAATCTATGGAAGCCACACAACGCGCCAAAGGTATTTTAGCCTAGAGAGTGGCTGCTAGATTCTTTGAAAAATAGGGAAGGCAGAAACAACGTGTAAATCGTATAATCGAGATTCCTCACCGGCCAGCCTGAGACAGTACTGACGGTTCTCCGTAAAACTTGCAGGCGGAGAAATATACAAGTTCAGGTCTCACAAGTCATGCTCATAGCCCGTCATTTCATGACAAGCTTCCTCGTCGTCAGTCCTGATTTGTTTGTAGCTTGGATTAGGCTGGCTGGATTCTCGCCTGTAGATGGTGACCTAGCCCTCTGCAACTTCTCCTTCTAGCCACGCCAGGCCGCTATATGACACCACCGGAAAACCGGGTGCTAGCTCTTGCTACTAACCAAAAAACACAGCTAGCTGCTCTATGTACTAGCATGTTGATCTTTTTGTTCCTGTGAGAAAATGGATGCAGATGCCGCCACATCTCGATCTTTCAGTCCTTTGATATTAGATCACAAACTACAAAGAATTACTAAAAGACGAGGGGATCAGTGCTCACATGAACGAAGTTGATGTAATGTTTTTAATATTTATTAACGCAGATGATGTATGGCTTCCTTGACTAACGCATGGCAAGGCGTGATTGAGGTTGCCGATTCGA
This sequence comes from Populus tomentosa, assembly GCA_018804465.1. Taxonomy (NCBI): domain Eukaryota; kingdom Viridiplantae; phylum Streptophyta; class Magnoliopsida; order Malpighiales; family Salicaceae; genus Populus; species Populus tomentosa. The sequence continues at coordinate 10,646,553 of CM031989.1, read as the reverse complement.
GCTTTAACATTGCTAATGTTTTCAGCGATGTGACAGCCGACATATTTTGTCTATCACCCCTTTATAAAGTGAAAAAAAACACAAGGGCACAGGCTTGTGGGTCTGATGCCTAGACTTTTTTGTATAGGCCCATGCCCTTTTATAGTGCCTGTTTCTTGCCCACAAACTAGGCTTTTTTGTGTAGTCACATGGCAGTGCCATTTGTTTTTTTAGCCTCTTTTTTCTCTCTCTTCATTGTGTTCAGTGCCATTATAGATCAGTATTTGTATTTTTACCGTATAATAAAATAAAAAAATTAATTTATTTTAATAAAAATTTATAATTCTAATTATGAGTTTGACAAAAAACTAAAATAAATCTACTCTGTCTCTCTCTCTATTTTTTCTCTTTAAACATACATAGTCAATAAAATTATATTATACCAATATCAAAGAAGTTGATTTAAAATTCAAACTAATAAAAAAAATCAAGTTATCATTTGTTTAGCTTCACCCATTAAACTAAGTTTGATAATAATACCAAAGGCTTAGTTTAGATGTTGTGTTTTTCACATTAAAAAAAAAATTAAATCCATCCTTCAAAGAAAACATTGACAATAAACTAGTTTGTATTAGGTGGATGAGTATTCAACCATAAATAAGTAATAACTGTTATCTCCTAAAATATCTAATCTAGTATATATAATATAATTTTGATCTCGTTCAATTATTTATATAGAATTTATTATTGATTGATTTTACTATATTATTGTAATCTTATTTTTGTGTTGTTATAGTCATTATAAATATATTTATTTGTATTGTTACTATTATGCTTAAACATGAATAACAATATATCTTATATCCATTAAAATGTTTAACTCAAATTTTATATAATTTCTATATAATTGTATTATTTTTCCACCTTTGGTATCAAGTTTTCCCCAAACATTAAAAAAAAAAAAATTTAATATCATGATTACAAGGTGTTTGAGTATTAGATTTATCTTTAGCATCAGTGGAGACTTTTTTCTTACCTTTATATTATTTGACCTTAGACCTTACAATCAACATGATTTGTATAACCCTCTCTTTTATAAAATTCAACTTCTATATCAAAAATAAACTCGGGTTTTGAACTTGTCATATACTACCATTCTTTTAAGTTGTTGTTCTACCTTTTATTCATATCCAGTATGTCATCTAACTTCATATAGTGTTATAACTCTATTACATTTGTTATCTTGCAATTTAACCCATTCAGAAACTTAGTCATAATAGCTTTTCTATCCTCCACAATATTCTCCTAAATCATAGTTACTTGCATCTCCTTATAAAAGTCCTTTGCATTCTTAGAACCTTGAGTTGGATTTTGCAACTTTTGATATAAATCTTGGTATAATATTTTAGAACAAATCTCTTTCTTATGATTGCTTTTATCTCCTTCCATATGTCAACATGCCTCTCATGATTTCTTCTCCTATTTGAAACATGATGATTCCATTAAATTATAACATGATCAATAAATTCAACTACAACAAGTCTTATGCTTTTTCATTTTTGAATGGTAGTGAAAATCAAATATCAACTTTATATTTTTCTCCCATTCTAAATATGTTTGAGGATCATTCCTCCTCTAAAATGCTAGAATTTTTATCTTAATACTTTTCAAATCTCTATGTAGACCATTATGATACCTAAAATCTCCTCTTACTCCTCTATGTCCAAAATTCTCAACTTGCCAAAATACTCCATCACCATTATTAGGCTGTTAAAATCTATCACTTTGGTAGAATGATACATGGTCAAGATCTTTGGCTTCTTCATCTTTATTTTCATCAACTAACTCATTTAAAAGCGGGGTAACATGTCTTTCCAACCTTCTAATATTAGGGCCCCTTCAGACTGACCCTTCTAAAAAACTAGCTATCAAAACCTTTTGTCTTTCCACTTGTTCTTGCACCTTACCAAACACCATATTCATCTTCTTAGATTATTGTTTTATTATCCGTAACATAAATAATTAGTTTTCCTTCTCCTTCATAGGTCATCTATCTTTGAAAGACATTGTCAAAATCTATATTTTATATTAGTACTAAAAACAATATACTCACACACTTCTTATGTGTTTACACTTAATAAGATGTTATTCCACTCATGTTTCACTTAATTCTGGCTTTTCGTAATAATATTATCACCTTTTTTTTTTTCTTTCACCTCTCATGGTCTCCTTTTAAGTTCTTCAAGGAACTAATCATAGACAATAAAAAAGCATAGCCTTGTAATGATCAGCCATAGATTTTAGGACTAAGAAAAATCAAGAAAAATGAAATAACAATTATACATATTTATAATAATAAAAATAAAAGCAAAATTAAAAACAACAATGCATATGTCAACAGACACAACAACAAATATGAAAGCGAAAACTAATGTAAGAAAATCTTTAATGACCAAAAACTATAATACATTATAAACCCTAAACTAAAAACAACAAACAAACAAATCAAATGATGATGTAAACTGATTTTGATAAACACTAATTCATAATTTTCTCAAATACCTGAACCCCAAGTATGCTCAATTAATCCCAAAATCAATGATAAATAACAAATTCAAGCTAGTATGTTTGATAAACACATTAGTTTTGGCACAACACTAACTTGCCAACAACAATTTCTTAAGAATCATAACTTTCAATTTTTGTGACACAATTCAACACCCTCTCTCTCTCTCTCTCTCTCTCTCTTAATACAATATTGATTCAACAGTAATGGAATCCAATAACATTTTTTTTATATATATATATATATTATTGTCGAAGAACATATTGAAAATAATGAAAAAGATTAATGTGGAAACTTAAAGATAGATATATAGAACCTGACTTTGAAATCTTTATCTGATATTAATTAATGTAAACCTAAAGGGTAAGAACCTGTGAATCCACAAAAAAATATTGAAACAACCCAAGAAAGCTAAAATTAGATTGATAGAAAACTCAACCTAACGATTACCTGAACCAAGGAACCAAAATTATTGGTTGAAAGACCCCAATGCTTTGATTCTAAAGAATAAAAAATCAAAGTTATAAGGATGAACACCTTAAAGGAATTGTTTTTTGATAAGTTCTAAAGAATTAAATGAAGAACCAAGAGTTAGAGCAACCTTGGACACAAAAAAATATCTTAAACAATGATGAAAATAATAATAATAAAAGAGTACTAATCCAAATAAAAAAATAAATCATAAACTAACTATGAAAATAATATAAATCCTGTATAGTAACTTCTGTGTCTTATCATAAGGTTTTTTAGATGTTTGATCATAATAAAATTTTAAAAACAAGACCTTTAGAATCTTCTAGAAACTTTCAGTATAATCTAACTTTCAGATTGAAAATTGTGTATGTTAATGTAAAACTGTGCATTGAAAAAAATAAAGTTAACAGCAAATTTAAGCTTTTTTAACTCTTGTATAGATTATATATTAATTAAATTCTGATTTTTTTTTAATTGAAGTCTAAAAGTTTAACTTTAATCAAATATCCTAAATAAACTTATTAAATGGTTTTTTAATCTTCTTACTTCTTGAACTTGTAATACCTTAATCAATTTCTCTAATAGATTATCTAGTAATTCTTATTGAATTTTACCATCATAAACTGTACAAAACTAGAATAAAACACATGTTCCTAAAATCATCAGCATACCATCGGGCCACGAGGTCGCTGAGATTATCGATTAATATTTTTTGTCATTTAATTACTTTTGTGGTTTTTTAATTTATCAGACAATTGTTAAGTGGGAAAAAAAAAAGTTTTTGTACCAAATTGCCTTATCATCTACAAAAGGCTTCCATGGAAAACATTAAGACTTGTTATAGATCAATGGCCACCCATCTCTATATAAATTTAATTTCATTCACGCAAAGATAAAATCAGGTAGAAATGCCTTATTTATTTGAGTAATTGAGATGAAGGTGGGGTATCTTTTGATCCATTGAATCTTTGCACCCAAATATATATATATATATATATATATATATATATATATATATAATAATTTATTATATTCGTAAACGTTTTTAAATATATATATCTAAAATAATTTGTGATACTTTTCTATAAAATACATTGATTAACTTTGTTTGATAAATACAAAATATTTCATTTTTTCATGACCACGTAATTTACTCAATGAAAATGGGTCATGAAAAATAATTATGAGGATCTCCAATTATGGATCATCTAAAGAATTGAAATTTACTTACATTATAAAAAGAAGACGAATGAGGAGATTAGGTGAAAAAATCCTCTCAATATAATGGGAAATAAATAAATAAATAAATAAAAGAAATCAGCACTTTCAACAAAATCAGCTGAATATCTCCAAACAGTAACCTATGTAATTATAACCAATCCAAGATTTTTTTAGACATAATGCATAAATTTCTCTCTCGACCACACTTTAAATAAATATATTTTTTTATATACATATTAATTTATATGCATTTTAATTAATTAAACTTTAAAATTAATAATTATATAAATATTTAATAAACTTAAAATTTATAATACTTAAATTAATAATTTTTTAAAAAGAAACTCGAAGCCTCCTTATTCTATTTTCAGCTTCCACATAGCTACAAACAAATTATGTACTAATCCTTAATTCGAGCCAAGCCAATTCAAAAGCTACCGAGACAGCACAAAATTATTTGCTAATCAATTAAGTAGGACCAAGAAATGACACAAGTCACAAGGTATGTCTCGTGTCACTATCGTCACCCCGTAAACACAACAAACCTATAGGGTAGTCTACCTTGCAATATGATCCGGCTTAGGGTTTCACCGATCTCAATATTTGAATTACAGGTAGATTCGGAGGATCACTCTGATTTATCTCTAAATAATTTTGTTTTTAAAATAAAATAGTTTCATCTAAATAAAAAATCTAAAAGAAATTGAAATGACATCACTTTCTAGACAAAAAATTTAAAAAATATCTTAGAATTGATCCAGTTGAATTTTATTCAGATTTGATCATGTTAGCATAATCATAAATTACTTATGGAGTTATTTAAATTTGATTAGGTTAACTTTCAACTTAATTAAAAAAATAAACACGATTCTAATCAAATTCAGAGTTAGTAAATTATTGAATTAACTTCTTGTTAGGCTAGACTAAATTTAATAACCATGTCTAGAATGGAGCTAGCTAGTTTAAATTTTAACAAAAAATCTAATAAATTTATAATGGTCATAATTAAAAATATATTGCTAACAGATAACGGATTGAATGGGAGCTGAAAAAACTTGGAAATAAACATAAAATTAAAGTAAAAAACTAAAAAAAAAGAGACGCTTTTTGAAACCAATCATTTATAGGTAGAAAACTCACCACGTTGATCATAACATTATTGATTTTTTTTAGAAAGCCTAAAAAAAGTAGGAAGAAAAACAAATGAAAAGCTAAAACAAAAGGAATAAAAGAATTAAAAATAATGGAAAGTAAAACAAAAGGTATAAAGCTGAGAGAAAAACTAGAAATTTCAAGGCCTAATAACCTGCTATTAAAAGATAAAATAGAAAACAAACTTGAAATTAGATCGGGCTAATCTTCAAAATCAGCAACACTAATCACAAGACCGAAATAACCATACATAATACCAAAAAGAATGTTGAACAAATCTATTAACAATTAAAAAATTAAAAAGAAAACAAATAGTAATCAAAACAATAAGAACCAAACTTGATATAAAAAATAAAGAATGAAAATAATGAGGGACTTAATCGAAAAATAAATTAAAAAATGATTAAAAAAAGCAATTAAAAGAATGAGAACCAAGATTGGATTAAAAAACAAATGAAATAAAATGTCAAGGGATAAAATTGAAAGAAAAAAAACAAATTAAGTAAATGATTAAAAAGAGCAATTAAAAAAATAAAGACTAAATCTAGACAATGAAATGAAATGAAATGTTGATGGATAAAATTAAAATGAAAAAAAAACTAAGAATTTTTTTTTTTAAAAAAAACAATAATCAAGAGAATGAGTATCATATTTGATATATACATAAAACAAAATCAAATAAAAAGAGATGAAATTAAAAAAAAAATCCAAAACAAATAAAGACCAATCAAAAGAAAGAGGATCATAATTGAATTTCTTTCTTCATTACTTTTTTATCAAAATAATATCATTTTTTTTAGTTGAATAAAAAATCAAGCAATTAGCTAGGGGGAAATCATGTCAACACCCGTTGATTATTTTTTACCATTATTTTTTTTAATTAAAATAATGTTATTTTTACTTCTTACACAATAAAAAACATCTGATTAACCCTGGTAACCCGGATCATTTGACCCAACTTGTGATCCGAGACATGAAGAGGGTCAACTTCCAGGCCGAGTTTTTAAAGCATGATAAAAAAAAAAAAAACACCAAATATGATATGAAAACTCAATGAAATTAAACAATAAGAAATGAAGTTGCTAAAAACCGATCAATCAAGAAGAGAACTCAAAATAAAAGGAATAGAATCATAAGAATAAGGATTAAATTCAACAAAAAAAAAGAGAATTATAATCAAATGATTAGGGATAAAATAAAAAAATCCAATTAGAAAAAATATTAAAAGCAAAATAAATAGGAATCAAAAGAATGACGATTAAGTTTGAGAAAAAAAAACATAAAAATCAAATATCAAGAGATAAAATTGAAAAATAACAAATTCAATACAATTAAAAGATTGAGGATCACTTTGCAATTTTATAAGGCCAACACATCTTTTGTGGTGGAGGAGAGAGAGAAAGAGAGGGTAGGAGAAAAATTGTCATCCAAGCTTTGTCTTGCCCTTGCGGTTGACACGTGCCAACCCACTGTGTAAAAGGTGGCATGCTACTTCGAATATTGTACTTGAAGGCGACCAACGACCACCTCAAGGTGACACAAGTGTCGTCCAAAGGGCGCGGATGCTTCCCACCTATTGATGCGTGCTCTGCACACACTTGCTCCTTTTCTTTTTTATTTATAAAAAGACCATAACACCATTGACCCCACGTGATAATTAAAAAAAAAAAACTAGGTCAAAAAACTGAAAATGCACCTTTACTTTAGACAAAAAAAAAAAATGTTGACCCTAGGGGCTATGGGGTAATTAAACTATACAAAAAATGTGAAATTTTGAAAATGCCCCTTATACATTAGCAGTGTTTTTCTTTTTTCAAAGACATAGGAGTAATTACATTATAATGAAGATATGAAAATACAAAATTAACCTTAAGTGTTTATTAAACTATTTGGTTTTTAACGGAGGTATCAATCATTTTATTATGGATTGCTTATACACAATTCATAATAAAACACTGATGCCTTTTAGTTTTATTTGTAATGTATCACGTGGCCAAATATTAAGATGTCTTGACACTATGTATTACAATTGAAGGGTGAATTTTAAGGTTAATTATCTATTTGACATGCGCTTTATCACAGGCTAAATATTTGTTTTAACAAGAAAGTTGAACATGCATGATTTTGCACACATGTATTTTTACATAAAACATTTTAAGTGCAAATCAAAATATTTATGCATGTATCTAATTAAATAAATTGAAAACTCTCTATTTCCATTAAAAAAAAATCATTAAAGATAACTCAATACATATCTAGAAAAGTCAACAAACGAATATAAATCAAGATATTTGATCTTGCAACACAATTCATTCACCTAATTGTGTTCAATAACTTTGTTTATTAAAATTAATTTTTTTATTCAATCAAGTGATAGTAGAAATAGATACACACATAAAATTTATTGAATAAGATCAAAGAGAAATATATATATATATATATATATATATATATATATATATATATATATATATATATATCTCACAAATGTTGCACTTAGTAGAATATAAATATGTTTTATCTATAAAAATTAAATACCTACAAAATAATATATAAAAATACAACCACTATTTAAAAAAGACTAAATACTAGAAACAAAACTAAGAGCCAAGGGTTATTAATTTAAAAATTATTTTCAAAAATAGATTTTAAAAAAAGCATAATTTTTCTATAAGGAATTTTTTTTTTTTTTTAAAAAAAGAGGCTAGTGCTTGGCTCATTTAGGCACGGGCCCTATATTTTTGAAATTCAATTAGAGCAGATGAAAAAAATGGGAAAAAAAATCATGCTTGACCCATTTAGACACGTTGCCTTGTATTTCCTAGATTTTGACTGCTATTATAGCTAAAAAAACAAGATTTATATTTTTTATCCAAAAATCTATTTTCAGCTTTTTTTTTAATGTAAAACACCTAGAAATGAGCCTAAACACCTTGAAAAATCCATAAATTGACTTTTTCAAGAAAACCAACACAAAAACCTAAAATCAACCAAAATTAAAGCTTTTTTTTAGTTTAAATTTGGTTTTTAAAGAAGTTTCAAGTTGAAAAAACATCTAAGTTTGACTCTTCTCTCCAAATAAAACCCTTTGATACTAAGATCAACTATTTTGATGGTCAAAATTATTGCAAACTTTTATTTTCTCTCTCAACTGCTAGAATTCAACATCTTTTATATCTCTTCTCTTTCAAACTAGAGACTGAAAATTATAAAAATAAATTTTTGTATCAAAATTAAATTGAAAACTATTTAGTGACTGAATAGTTATAATTTGTAAAATTTAAGGACTAAAGTAAACTTTTTTGATGATAACTTTGAAAGCATCACCTATTTGTAGCGCTTTTTCCACTTTGTTCCTTCGTCTTTTCAATTTTTCCCTTAGTCAACAATTTGGATTCAATTATCCTTTACTTTGTCCCTAAAACAATGCAATCACATAAAAAAAAATTGAGGATCAAAATGAAAAAAAAAAAACAATAAATCCATAATAAAATATGAGAATGTGAACAATGCACAATGTTTAGAGTCTTTGTTAACTAGACATGGATATGCATTACACCAACAGTATACATTTTTGTTTCCAATAAAAAAATGATGTTTAGATGTCATAATCACGTTTCAATGAAAGAATAAAAATTAACAAGTTAGATTATAAGTCCGACAAGTTAAGTTGGTTTTATTTTAATTAGATAATAAAAAAAGGAAACAATAGTAAACACATAAAAAGAAAAAAAAAAAAGGTGTTCATGACAACTTGAGAAAAAACCCATGGAATGATGAAATTGTATAAAACAAGGTGGAAAAACCCGACCTAAGTCAACTCGAGATAGCATGATAAACATGTAACTTGGATAATAAATGTCAAGCTAACCCAACTTAACTTGCAAAATCCGCAGCTCATGTCATGAGATCGGAATAACCCAAGACAGAAGAAATCAAAGGAAACAACGAAGTCAATTTATTTTTTAAAAAATGTCAAATGACGAAATCATAAGAGAAAATAAACAAAAAAGGATATTTACCAGCATTAACTTTTCAAAAATACGGCCCTAGTTATTAGATCGGAAACATCATATATGAAAAAACCATGAAACTTAATCCCTAACAAATCAAACATTGATGGATGAAATTATAAATAAAAAAATAACACAAAAGGATCAAAAACCAAACAGACCAATTAAAAGAATGAGGATAAAAATTGAAACAAAAAATAAATTAGAGGGAATCTATAATTTTTTTTATTAAAGGGTGAAATTGGAAAGAAAAAAAAACTTGAATAAAAGAACAAAATAATAAAAAAAAATGAGAACTAGATTGAAAAAATAATATACCATAAATTTTGATTGAGTGATGAAATTAAAAACCAATTAAAAAATGCACAAATATGTTAAGGAAAAAAATCATAAATTAAAATATTGAGGAGCAAAGTGAAAAACAACACATGGAAAATTGCGATTAAAGAAAGAAGTTGAAAAAATAATCATAACTCTACAAAGGGCAGAGGATAAAAAAGTAGGAATCAAAATAATAGGACCGGGTTCAAAGAAAAAAGGAATTGAGGGGCCTAGTATAGAAACCGGGGAAAAAAAAAAAAGGAAGGGAAAATAAAAGGGTTATTGACACCAAACTGGATGTCAATCAACAACATGCACCGATCAATACTTAAGGAGACACTAAGATGAATTAGACTTTACCCCGAAGACGACGACATATATCATGCATCAACATTAGATTTTTTTTAATATTTATTATAATACAAAAGACAAAATTCCCTTTACCCACTTTACCCTCTTAATATTAACGAGAAAAGACCAAATTAAAAAGACAAAACTAACATTGGATCAAAGTAAAGGACTTTTTTGACTTTATAAGCATGTAAGTAATTTAATTATGCTTGAATAAGTAAAAACCCTAAACTGCCCCTACATGTTAGATCTTAGTTTTCTGCACCTAAAGGTATTTCCATCCTTTTTACATGTCAGTAAAGTCTCTCCAAACCCAATAAACAACCCAATTGTTTTTTTGTTTAAAGGATAAAATAGTAAATTTACTATTACAATCCACAATAAATTAATCACATATTATTCCTAAGTTTAGCAAACACCCCATAAATTCATGCGAGATTAATAAATTCTTTCTTACAAGATTGCTTAAAATATATTTGTGGATAATTAGGAAAGCATCCGTGATAAAACACCAATGCATAAAATAACCTTATATTTGATTAAGTTGTATTTCGTATCATGGATATATCAATGTTTTGGAACATAGACCGTATTATATACATCAGGACTTTTCAAAGAAAAAAAACCATTTCTTTATTCTATTTAACCTTTTAAAATCGAAAAGCTGCATTATAGCAAACTCGTTTCTGATAAATTAACCTTCAATTTACCGCTATTTTACATCCTGTTCAATATATTTGTACATAAATTCTTGGAACACCACAAAGAATAAACACATAAGAACGCACGAACAGTCAAGCTCCTTACGTTCACAAGAATTTGCAGTATCACATTAGATTATTGACTTCTTAACACAATTTGCAGTCAGCCATGCCTATGCATTATTATTAATTTTAGTTTGTAAACTATACGTGATGCAGCAAAAGAAAATCCCTCAAATTGGAAGTAACATAATCAGTCAAAACTCAAAATCACTGAATTTATGAGAACATAATTTGTGAAAATGAAAGTTGGAAAATACTATATATCAACACCATCCACTAAATTTCCGTTTCATCTAGTTATCATAAGAGATCTGCCCAATAGAGGCTCCAATTCTTCAAATTCAAGCGGAGGATACGTTAACCTTGCATGTCCTTGAATCTAGAACACAAACGTTTTAGTCGCTATCCTCAAAATGTACATTTCAGCTTCTTGATGAAGCAACTGTACCTAAGTAGCAGTTTAGTCACACTGCAATATGAACATAGAGAATAAACTTAACTCTGCTACACCAAACTCTGGAGGCCTATGTGTAGGAAACAATCAGGTACCATCATACAGCACATAACTTCAAGATAGCTCCCCATCAACCTTGCATGGCAAGACTAAAATAAATAAATAAATAAGAAAAAATAAGCATTAAGCGGGCATAGATTTATTTGCAACTCATGTGACTTGATAACATACCATGAACAGACTAATTCGCTTCAACATAAAGCGCTAGAGCAGAAGATGGATTGTGATCTGGTACAATCACAACAGCAGGAAATTAGTAGAGGAGAAATTATGGGCCAACCAGATATATCAAAGTAAAAATTCAAAGATTATGGACACAAACCTTCTGATTCCACCTGCAACCAATCCCTTGTGCATATCAGAGCCTGTCGAGTGTCTGGATTCAGGGAACTGCGATAGCTATCAAGCACCCTACCTCCAACACCAAAAGCCAACTCTGGCGCAATAGTTGACATGGGAGTCCCCAGAATGTCTCGTGCCATCATAGACAAGATAGGGTACCTAGGTGTGTGGACTTTCCACCAGTTTAATATGTTGAAATCGCAATTGCGAGGAAAGACCGGTTCTTCCAAGTATTTGTCCAAATCAGATATTGCACTCTGACCTTGAGAAGATTCATGAAGGAACTTGTCAAAACCCTTTAATCTATCCCTACTATCAGTACTGGTGCTAGGTAAACTGCTGCCAGGTAAAGTTGAACCTTGATCGACCAATGTTGAGCAGATGGAGTATGCATTAAAAAGCTCCTTAATGCCATCAGAAACTTCCTTGATTCGATCCAGGGCAGTACTACCATAGATCTGGGAATAATAATATTCCACCAATTTCATCTTGAATCGAGGATCTAAGATGGCTGCTACTGCCAAAGCCAAACTGCACTTGCTCCAATATCTATCAAACTTGGCTTTCATCTTCGATGCCATGGAATTAAGAAAATCATCTGGGTTCTTACACCATTCAATTAACTGGATGTGAACATCACAAATTTCAGGAAAATATATGTTCGCTGTTGGACATTTATCCCCAGAAAAGATATTGGTAATTTCAACAAAGAGTTTCAAATAACCAGTGATGGAACTGGCCCATTCCCACTCTGTATCAGTTAAAGCTGAGGTATAGGCTGGATCACGCTCTTGCAAGAAACAAAATGCACTCTTGTATCCTATGACTGTTTCGAGCATGAAGTATGTTGAGTTCCACCGAGTTGGCAAATCAAGAACCAAATTCTTCTGACTACTGATTCCAATTTGCTGGGCAATTTCATTGAACTTTCCTTGTATTACCTGCGAACTTTTAACATATCGAACACTTCCTCGGACCTTTTCAGTCACCTCTCGGATTGTTTCCATGGCATCTTGAACAATCAAATTTAGAACATGCACAGCAGAGCGGACATCAAATAATTGACCATTACTCAAAAGGGGCCTGTTTTGTGAGATCCGATCCTTAATTCTGAGCACAATATCATCATCAGCAAAACAATCATCAAATGTCATGGCAAATAACTTGCATTCAACATCCCATTCCATGAGACAATTTATAATCACTTCGGAAAGCATATCTTCAGTATGAGAAGAATCCAAGGTCACAAAATTTAGAATTTTCTGTTGTAATTTCCAGTCCTCATCAATATAGTGCGCTATCAAACACAAGTATTCAGCATTTTCTGGAGAAGACCACATTTCAACAGCAAGGTTAATTCTGCCATGCAATCTATTTATCATCTCATACACTTTCTGTTTCTCTTTCATATAAATCTCAATACAAGAGACTTCAATGGAGCTATTTGGCACAAACTCAAACAAAGGCTGAAGATTCTTCACAAATATTTTGAATCCAACATGCTCAACCATGGTTAATGGGTAACCATGCAATATGATCATTCGGGCAAGATCCAGACGACTCTGTTCTTGATCAAACCTACAACTTCCAAGGCTAATAATTTCATCTTTTCTCTGTTCATGATCGAACTTTATAATTGTGGGCTTAATATATTCATCTTTTCTTTGTGTTTCATCATAGTTGGCATTGACATTTGCAATGCTAAGGGAAGTATCCTTCTTCTTTTTCTTTGCTGCAAGTAGTTGCGACACATCATAGTTAGATCTTTTAAGACATCTCATTAAGTGATTTCTCAGATGCGTAGTCCCACTATTACTTGACCCACTGAGTTTCTTGTCACAATGCACACAAACAGCATAGCATACATCTGCCTTCCTGATCCTTTGGAAGTGATTCCATACGACAGACGTCAACCTCTTTGGTTTCTTAATAGCTGATTCATTTGATACTTCCATTGCATAGGTTTAAGAGCCAGGGTCTGCATTTGACAGGAATCAAGAAAAATTGTGACAAATGAATAATTTAACCTTTGATTAAATTTCAACACTGATGAAATCTATAAAGAAGACATGAAACAACACTAGATTAGACCGATGACCTAGAGATGGGTTAACTCCAAAAACAAAGATTACATTCCTAACACCTAAAGCCAAAACATAGCATGGTTCACTAGAGAGGCCAAACTCAGGAAAACAAGAAAAATGCTTTGCAATTACTTTCATACTCTTTTTTTCTTGGCAACAATACCTTTAGTATGAGCATCACAAACTAAACATGTGGGTCTCACTTAAACCAAAACCTTGCAGACAATCATGCATCCACAAACTAAACATGTGGGTCTCACTTATACCAAAACATTGCAGGCAATCATGCATCCAAAAAGAACAACCCAGCCCAACTCACAAGAAGCAACTCCTTCAACAGAAACGGTTAGGAAACAGTACACAAATGATCTTCCAATTACATCATTAATAAGCAGCGGCCAAAAAACTACGCGACCAACTCTTTCAACTTTCACTATCCTCTAAGGGAAAAAATAAAAGGCACACGCACATTCAAACGCATTACCAAAATCAAGGCTGTCAGTGGTGTCATCATCTACCAAAGAAATAACAATCACATGACAAATTGTCACAACAAACCAAAAAAATCATTTCAAAATTCAGTATTCTTAAATCACTCGTTAAAATCACAGTTCCAGCTCCAGCCTCCATGAATAAAAAATCCAACCAATCCACCAAAAAACAAATGAATTGATCATCTTAAAACCCTAAATTCTCATAGACTCAAAACCCGACATTTCAGATTCAATCTTCCTTATACACCATAACTCAACAGATACAATAAATTCAGAACCAATCCATCATCTCAAAGTCCACAATTCTCAATCAAAATTAACAAAAGGAGCAATAGTTTCAGCTCCAATCACCTCTATAAATATTAAGTGTTCCCACACCAAGAAACGCTATAAAACATAGATGGACCATCATCAAATTCCCAATTTTCCAAGAAAAAAGAAATACAAACTTTTTAACTTTACTTTTCTCCTTAACATGAATGCAAGATCCAATCGTTCAGCCATTATAACCATCAACTGAACAGTAACAGCAAAAAACAGTAAAGGGGCCATCTCAAAATACAGGAAGTAAGCACTAAATCACATTTTGAAAAGAAAGAAAGGAAACAGAAATAAAGAAAAAAGACTTTCGTATACAAGAACCTTAAAGAAACAAAAAAAAAAAGGTGAAAAATGAATCATGAGCGAGAGAGGGTCTTACATGGATTCTTGGATAAGCTTTGCTTTTTGAGCTCCACAGAGCCCGATCAGAGGATCCGGGAAGGTTTAGAGTTTGGACTCGGTGAAGAAAAGAAAAGATAAAAAAGGATCCGGTGTGGGGTTGTTGAGATTTGGAGAGAAAACGGGTAAGGATCCGGTAAGAAATCTGGTCATGTTGGAAACGGGTTGTGGGCCAATAACCAGTGTTGGAAAGATACTTTTTTTTTTGTTTGTTAAAGCGGAGTTGGTAGAGCCGTAGAGGTGGTGTTTGTATAAAAAAAAAAGGTAAGTTTGGATCATAATAAAAACATAAATAAATAAAAGGGACCATGTTGAAATTTAATTTGAAGCTAAACCCATGCTTGGGTCCGTTTGCTCATTGTTAGGTTGATTTGTGGTGCGTTGGGTTTCGACAAAATGGGGGGGCATTGTTTTTGGATTGGACCTAACCAAGTCTCTCATTGTACATTTCTTTTTCTTTTTATTTCTTTTATGATTTAAGCTCTAGATATTAAAATGATAAGTAAATCCATTCATTTGATTTTATGTTTGTGTGATATTGTTTTGTTTTATATTTTGTTGATCATGCGTATGTCAAAAGAATGTAGTTTAATTTCATTGACGGAAGTGCATTTTCTTTTTATGAATGGGATGTACAAAAAGGGATGGAAATGGATTAAAAAAAATAAGGATCGATTTGTTTTTTAAAATTAGCAAATAGGGGTCAAATGTTTCTCATCACTTTTTGATTTGATGGGCTCCTGGTCATGTTACTTCAGCTTCCTATTTTCCATCTCGATAATTATTAAAACAATTGAGAGAGGCGAGTCTCTCTCCTGTTTTCCTCTCCATTTCTTTTGATTTTATCAACAAATAAAATATATTAAAATAAAAAATTTTAGAATTATAATAATAATTGCAGTGTAAGATAATTTTTATTTAAAAATATATTAAAATAAAAATATTTTATTTTTAAAAAATTATTTTTGATTTTAACACATTAAAACGATCTAAAAATTAAAAAAAATTATTTTAAACAAAAAAAATCAAAATCAAAATTTAAATTTAAAAGAACGCGGTTTGCACCACATTTCCAAACATATCAGAAGAAAAAATTGAATCTCTTGTCTCTTGATTTGAAAATTCTACTCTATTTAATATTGCAATATGGTTATTTTTTAAAAAATAAAATAAAATTTGTACTTTAATTTTTTTTATTGTTAGATTATTTTGATTTACTAGTATAATAAAATTTAAAAAAATTAAAGTATTTTAAAAAAATACTTTATAAAAAACCTAGAATAACAATGCTAGACATTTCACATTCCCATTTCTTTCATTTCTCACTAATTATCTCTCTTTCTTTTTCTTTTTTTCTTTTATTCTTGAAGAAGAGGATGGCCAAATTGAGTCCCTCCCTCTCCGATGCAAATGCAAAGCACGGTTCCTAGGCGGAAACTGCTCCTTGAATCGTGGAAAACGGAGACTTATTTGCGTAATTTTGAAATTCAGCCTATGGGTTGATTCGAGATTTAAAAAATTTAAAACTGAAATTGAACCAAGTTAAAAAAATAAAAATAAAAATTAATGTGATCTAGTGGGTTGACTCGACTAACCCGGCAAATTAACATTGCAATCCGGTAAAAAACTCGGTTACAAGTAGTTTGTTTTTGTTTTTTTTATTAAAACGACGTCATTTTAATTATTTTTTTAAAGAATTGACTTGAACAACCCGTTCAAAATCCGGTTACTCCATCAAAACTCAAAATTTTAACCTTAAATCGGGCTAAGTCTAAAAACTATGCTTATTCAGGTCTTCCAATTCTTATCAATTGATTTCAATTTGTTGTTGCTAGGTTGTTAATTCTTTCCTAATTTATTTTCGTAAGATTTTGTTGCTATGATAGCAATTCTTTCCTAGCTTATTTCCTGAATTATAGCATCATATGTAATCATTTAAAAGTGGTAGTGATGGAAAAAAAAGGTAGTTGCCAATTTTTGTTGAATGATAAATTTGAGAATGAAGAGATTTAATTGATAGAGAGACTATGTTTTGTATTTCTTTCCCTCTTAGCAGTCGACGTGAGGTTGACTCAGGAGGTTTGCACTAATTTTGGGATTAGAGCAAGGTTTCCTTCCTCGAGAATTTAGTGTCTTATGCCTCAACCTTTGGTGGTGATTTTTACAATATGTTAAATAATCAAAACCCAAACACTGACCTACCCCAACTACAAGAACAGACCACCCAACTTGCATTTGTCTTGGAATAGATTAATCATAGGTTCTATACAATGGATGAACATCGAGCTCGAGATGAGTTTGAACCTCATAATAAATAGGTAGCTAGCTTTTTCAGTTACCTATTAACCAGGATAATAGTTTTATTAACTAAAATAACTAGTTTCTATTAGTTAGGGAAACAGTTTCATTTACCAAGATTACTTGTTTCTTTAACAATTAACATTTATCAAATAGATTATAATACATTGAAGGAAAAATTGCTTACACAATTAATTAATATATTAGTTTTAAAATTATCTCTTGCTGCTAAGTGAGTTTTGCGGTCTTTTCTTTACCAACAAAAACAATATCATTTATTATTAAATCCTCAATTTATTTTGAAATTTGACTCGAAGAGACAATCATTTTATTCTTTACTTAAATTATTTAATATGTTTCCATATCATTTAAACTAATTATTATTTGCATTTAACTTATATTAACAATTTTAGTCTTATAATTTTCAATATTTAAATCTTATATTAAGATCATGTCTATATAAATTTTTTAAAGCTAGCTACTTATAGCCGACTTGACTTAATTTAATCGCTCAAACATATTGATCAATACTTTAACCATATACAAAATCTAAGTATTTAAGTCTGTTTTAGATGATTTGGGTAAAAATATGTTTTCAAGTCAAAACAATAAACATTTTATTTTTTCACCACTACAACAAGTCATTTGGCATTTTAAAAAGATAAGGCTTGCATCTGAGCCTTTTCTTAATGGCCAAGCGCTGACCTGGCTTACCAAATTCATTAACACCCAACTTTGTCTCTTTTTTTCTTTTTTTTGTAATTTTTCTATTTAGAAAAAACCAAGCTTGTTTTATATGTTTTGTTAATTTATATTTAAATTAATACCCCTTCTCTTTATTTTTATTTATTTTTAGTCTTTTTTAGATAGTAATTTTTTTTTAATTTTTTTTATATGTATTTAATTTTAAAGATATTATTCTAATTCATCTTTAATTTTTTTGTGTTTTATATAATTAAACTTTATTTAACAAGAATATTTTTTTTATTAGTATTTCTCGTAAGCATAACTTTTTATAAGATTTTTTTTTTATTTTGATTTTATCTAATTAATTTTATATATGTCAATTTCTACTATTATTTTATCAAATAAAAAAATAATTTTAATTAACAAAATCATTGAATACAATATGATAAATATATCAAATATTTTGATTTATATATATTTTCTGATTTTTTTAAATATATTTTTAATTATTATTAATAAATTTTATTTATTTAATTAAATATATATATATATATATATATATATATATATATAAGTTTTTTGATTTTTACTTGATATTTTTTTATTGTGAAAAAATATGGAAAAAGAAAGCTTCATGTTTAATTTTTTTTATTAAAAAAACAAATATATCCGGCCTGCGGTCAATTAGCTAGAATGCTCCAAACAGCAGTGAAAACCCGCCGACTTTAACACTTCCTCACTCGCCATAAAAAAAAACAAAACGATTCCCTCAATTTCCCCTGTACTGTCTCGTCTCCGGCGAAATTCTCAGGTGAGTATCCTTAAAACCCTTTGAAATCAAATGGGTATACAATAAATTCATGCAGCACGTACTGTTTAAGCCTTTAATAGATTGGGGTTTATTGGTTGTTGCCTATGGATAGACAGATAGGTGGGTTGATATTTATCTACATAAATTGGAAGATTTTGAATATAGTTTTAGCACACAAGGAAGTTTACTTTTTATTTATTTCGACTCAGTATTAATCCAAGCAAATCATAAGATTTTTTCTTCCAAATGCAATTTGACTTAGGTCATTGATTCAAAACAATAGATTTTTAATCAGGTAATATTTTTTTTTTTATTTCAAATTGGTATGCAGTAAAATCAATCAATTAGTCTTCGATGGTTATTGGTTTTGGAAATTAATTGGCTTAATCGGAACAACAAAGCATGGATTTTAACAATTATTTTCTTCGTAGTCTCATTTAATGGATTGTAATTAGTAATTCTAATGTCTTTTCATTTATCAGGGTTGGTGAGATAGAATGGAATCAAGGACTAGAAAGAGGTCATCGCTGAACAACAATGAAGACAGGATCAGCACGCTACCAAATGTACTTCTCCATCACATTTTATCTTTTTTGGACGCAGTGCAGGTTGTTCAAACCTGTGTTTTGTCCAAAAGATGGATGGATGTGTGGAAATCTCATCCCTATCTTGACTTCAATTTTGAGACTTTTTCATCCTTAATAAGTTCATATTATTATGACGATGACATGAACAATTTCACTGATTTTATCAGTCATGTTTTAGTACGTCGTAATAACGTCAAGGCTTTTAAGCTTTCCTTAGATACACGTCGTGATTGTCAGTATAGTGTGGTAGAATCTCTGATATATTATGCAGTTAAACATTACGTGGAAGAGATATCTATAAATACTGCTCATTGGGATGTGCCAATTGTGTTGCCTCGTTGTTTCTTTGACTGTGAATCATTGAGAAGCCTGAAATTGAAAGTTGACGGTGGTCTAGCTTTGCCAAAGTCATTGGGGTTGCAGTCTCTGAAGACATTGCATCTTGGCGGGGCTCAGAATTTTGATGGGAAGATTTTCTCAAGTTGCCCAAATCTTGAAAATCTGACAATTGAAGATATATGCTTAAACGTGATTGAAAACTTCAATATTCATGCTCTTAGTCTGAAAAGCTTGGAAATTTTAAATTGGAGATATAATAGAATTAAGCAGGGGTGCAAAGTTATGTTATTTGCTCCTAAGCTTACCAGTTTCAAGTTTGATGGGAACACTCCTCTATTTTGGTCTGAAGTGAATCTTACCTCTTTGGATGATGTAAATGTAGTCTTGCAGAGATACTATCACAATCATTACTATCCATTCTATGTAGTTGAAGATGAATACATTTCAGAAGAAGAAGAAACCGAGCAGGGGCTTGGTCTCAATCTCATCAAGATGCTTCATCAGTTCTGCAGTGCAAAATCTTTGACATTATCCATGAATATCATTGAGGTGCATATTTTAAAACATTCTACAATTTAAGAGATTGTTTTGTTAAAGTTTGTGGTACAAGGCTGTGAAGTTCAGATGGCATGTCATCATTAGAGATATTGCGAATTTTGCCATTTTTGTCTCTTTAAAGATTTGTGCAGGAGGTTGTTTTCTTAATTTGCATGGCTATCTTTAAGAAAATGATTTTCTTAGTGTGCATTCATTTAGACGCGTCTTATTAACCTTTCATAAAGTTCCTAGCACATTAACTACTACTTCATTCCCTAGAGTGCTGCTAATTTAGGTGACAAATGCCTCCTTTTATGTTTTACATTGAAGAGTTGAAAGATATTCTCTTAACTGCATGAAAGAATTTTAGGATTTCGTGTGTGGTCGCTTGCTTGTGCATTAGCCCAAGTGCGTTTGATAAGGACTCTTTAGGATTTGGGAGTCATATTCCTGCAATTCTGTAATATTAACTATTAGGCAGTGTTGAATTCTACAGGTGATGGCATAAGCTTTTTGACATTAAATACTTCCTTTTTTTAATGCTATGAGTTTGCTTTGTATTTTGGCAATGGTGCTGCTACTGATTGACCCTCAAAGTGTAATGTTGAAACGTGACATATCCATGAATAATTGAATTTTACATTCCATGCATCTTAAATGCGTTCTTATCCTCAGGCTCTCTCCTTCTTTATGGTGGCATGCTGGGCATAGATACAATAAATTTGAGCATACATCTTTTACAGTTATTTTTTCCATACAATCTTACCACTGATTGGTTGGCTTGCAAGGCTTTGAATATTTGATAAAACTGGATTTTCTTGAGCTGCAATTTTTTATTCAAGTATGGTCGAGGGTCATTAACAGATTATTAATTTTCTCATGTATAGCTTTCAAGTAGTGTTACAAGTTAAAAGGATTCGTTTGTTCTTTTTCATGCATATTTTACCCACGACTAAATAATAATAATAATAATAATAATTATTATTATTATTATTTAGTTAGCGATACCTAAAAGAATTTCATTTGATGAAATATCAAATCCTTTATATTCTTGTTCTGCTGCTGACT
Source organism: Populus tomentosa (assembly GCA_018804465.1). Classification (NCBI taxonomy): domain Eukaryota; kingdom Viridiplantae; phylum Streptophyta; class Magnoliopsida; order Malpighiales; family Salicaceae; genus Populus; species Populus tomentosa. The sequence goes on along the minus strand of CM031989.1, from coordinate 10,625,231 downwards.
TTTGTTCATTAATAACTAACAGACTGACGTAGTTAACATGTAAAGTCAACTGTTTTCTTCAGCCATACCCAACTAATGTTTATCATTTGTTGCTCACTGAATAACTAAAATGTTAATTATTTTGCAAGGGTTTGTTTCTTGAACTTCCTTTAGTCTGGTTTCATTTTATATGAAATTTTCATGTTTCCAGGTTCTCTCAAAGGTTCCGGCTGCTCTAAATAAACATCCTTCTCCGTTTTCTAATTTGAAGTATCTGAAGTTGAAAACTGACCACAAGGATGTCACTCTACCTGCCCATGTCTTGAATTACTTTCTTAGAAGCTCTTCTTTGCTGAAAGTATGCTTCTAATATCTCCCAAGGTAATCGAACATCTTCTTCTACATTCAAAGTTACTGTTGATGCCACTTAAATAATAACTGCTTCAGTCTCACTCTAACATGCCTTGTAATTTCGTGGGCACAAAGCTGTGAAGCTATATGAAGGCAGTTCTTTCCATTACCATACGCATGTGAATGTCTTTCAATTGCTTAGGTACTCCTGTGACACCTGTAATCTACATTCTAATCGATCTGGCTTGATCCTTGTAGCATACAGCAATACAATATACGATGCTCTTTTTCCCGAAAACATTGCTTGGTTAATCCAATATATTGAGTAGCTCTGATTGAAATCAGCAGTTTGCATGAAACTTGCTGAGAAAGAACCCTGCATACGATGTGTTAGCAAAATTTGCCCAAAAGGTAAAAAGGAAATTGTTGGGTGATCTGTCGTTCTTGCATGTCGAATTTGCAAATATTTATTTACCTGTTGATTAAATAGGAGCGGTAGATGTTCACTGCCAAAGGATAAAATTGATTGATAACAGTTAAATTAACCAAGAGTTATTATTGATTACGAGTTATAATTTATCAGGGAACATAGGAAGGCATCCATCGTAGTATAATCTCCCAGATTAGATATAGACTCTTATGAGAAACTTTAACATATATATGGATGATTTTATTCTTAAACACAGTTTCTGTATGTAATTTGTAACTTCTTACATTTTTTTTTTTATTTCACTTTTTTATAGTGCTCTTTTGCATTGGAGTATATTTATTCTTCTTTTCCCTTTTACCTCCTTTTCACTTTGCATTTTCGACAACAATATATATTTCTTAAGGATTGAAATTTTAGACACTATTTGATTTTGTGAGGCTAGTGCTCGAGATTATGTTCCTAGTTGTCGGAAGGAAGAAACGAAGATAGCATAATTGATCTTGAAAATTATTTGATTGATCGATCAATCCATAGACTGGTAAAAAAAATCATTATTATGACAGAGGCTAGTTACAAGGCCATGAAGAATTTAACAACTAATTACCAGCTCAAGGACTAATTGAGCAGGCTTAATTAGATTTACCGCGCTATGGTTATTCATCGTTTAACTCCATTAAGCATCAAACAATTGCACATGGACAGGCTTGAAGTGCTCTGCATCTTATACCTCTGTTACCATGAACATCAGGCGTTGCTACACCTTCTACGTCTAATTCTAATTTGAGAGTCATCTAATTAGAGATGAAAAACACAACCAGCATAAATCACGACAATAATGATGTGGTAGATTATGATTAATGAACTGAATCAAATTTAAAATAAGTTAATACAAAATTGATCTCTCATATGAAAACTGGAGGAGCAAGTACGAAGTATCTTCCAAGAGCAAATGCTTTGATGGGAATGTACGGAGGTTGCCACCGTAACTTGGGGGTCATATGTTAGTTTAACAAGCATTGATGCAAGCCCAACATTATTAGAGTATGATCACACACTATGTAGGTGTACATAGGCTTACATACCGTCTCAAATTGATTATTTGACTCGAAAACATTATAGTACACAACCTTACTTGTTCCTAGGCAATATACAATGTCCCACAAGTTACTTTCCAACATGGTAATGTCAAACCTCTTATACCTCAAGGACTCGTTATCATGCACAAATGATGTTGTAAATAGATAGGGTTAAGCTAACTTAATACCTAAGTAGTTCTTTGAATAAGACAGAAGTAATGTTGTAAATAGATTGGGTTAAGCTAGCTTAATATCTAAGTACTAGCTTAATACCTAAGTAGTTCTTTGAATAAGACAGACAATCAATAAGATAACACTTACTAAATTCATAGATCAATGTGGTGATGGTGCACAAATCCCTTAAAGAAGTTATTATTGTTTGGCTCATCACCAACTAAAATAGCCTTTCAATGATTTATTATGCTATTGACAAACTCAATCAATAGTTTGAAAGAAATGAGACTCGTTTTCATGAGTACTTCTATAAAACAAAGATAGAGTTGTCATTGATTAGCTTAGTTAGGATAGTCTAAGATTTAGGAGAATATATAGAAAGTTATGCTCTTTGATTAGAGACTCTAAAACCAAATGCATAATAGCTATAATAAAACAAGAGTGCATTAAATTCATTATGGAGTGGATGTAGCAGAGTATTACAACAAGGTTTATGGGAACCAAGAACTTGGATATCTACATCCTAACAAAAGATCTTGTTTGATATTAAAAGATGTTTGAGAAATGAGAAGAAAAAAAAAGCCATCGAGGAGAATATACCCAAGTGGCTATTTCAATGAAGTTAAAATCGCAAATCCAATGATTTACCTAAACTCTGATGAAGAGTTCAAAGAAAAACATTATTAATATTGAGTATCTTGATATTATTCTTGTAAGAATTAAACATTCCTTTATAACAACTTTCTTTTTGAAATTAATTTTGATAGAAGAAATTAAATAAAAAATATGAAATTTTAACCCACATCATCGGTAAAAATTAAAGGGATATTATTATGGTTAAAGTCAAATGTTCAATGCACCAAATCAACATGATGGCTTGTTTTTAATCAAATTTAATTTCAACATTTAAATTATTAGAAATTATGTGAATTTGGAAAGTTGTAAGGAACTAGTTTTCAATCCACTGTGCATACACACATAATTTCACAAGTAGTCATTAAACATCCCATCATCGAGTTTGTGCTTGATTTTTTTAAAAAATATTTGAATTTCTCACTTTTTAAAGAATTCAAAGGAAAGGGATTGCAACTAAAAGTTTTGAAAAATACAGCTCTTGGTATCCCAATAAAAAAGAAAAGAAAAATCAGTCATGACAACCAAGGAAATGAGAGGGAAAAGAAAAAAAAAAGAATGGATTGTTAGAATCACACTAGAGCTCCATCACTATCATGTGTTGTTGTACAATGAATTTCTTGTCAAGATGATTCAATAATACTAAAAAAGATCACTGTCATATCTCATAGGAGGCTACACACACCTCCTTAATATAATAGCCTTTCTCACACACTAGCAATTGTAACACACAAAACATTTTTTGTCTTTGATTCTCTCATAATTTTTTAATTTAGTCATAATTTTCATCTCTTTCAAGCTCAATAAAGGCCTAAATAGAAGAGAATATATAAAAGGAAAGGAAATAGATAAATGGGCCAAATCGAGTGAGCTTATTATGGTTGTGTCCATGACACGAGTTTCTAATTTGGCTAGTTAGTCTAGGTTAACTTGAGTTATAAATTCAATAGGTTAACATAAATGAACCGAATAAGTCACCGTCTCAATTGTTTTTTAAAAGATATCATTTTGAAATATTTTTTTGTAGTCAAATCACGTTTTTAAATCTTTGGATTTGTCAAATCAACTAGGTCATGTTGAGTCAACTTTTACATAACTTAATTTGAAGGCCAAGTAAGGAAAAAGATCAAGCTGGGAGCTTTTAATATTGACACATTGGGTCAACTTTAGTGACATTTTCAAAGAGCTCACCATGAATTGGACATTCTTTCATATATAAAAAAAACATAACTTATTTTTTTTAATGAAATAAACAAAGTTTGAATAACATTATTTTAAACTATTTATTCAGATCAGGTTTTCACCGGGTAAACTTTATAAATTCTATTATTATAAATTTACACCTATTTATTTTTTAAAAATTATGATCATAAAAATGTCATTAACACCATGAATCGATACTTGCAATGAGCATGAGAAACGAAGTTTGTAGTTTCTTTTAATTATATTGCTTAAGCTATAATTTTGAGTTGTCAAAATGTTTTAAAAATAATTATTTTTCTACACAATTCTTTGGTATTGGCAATTCCTTCTGCCTTACATCCTAATCTATTAAAATCTTGGATATCTTGTCACAATAGTCAATGAGTTATAGGTAAACTGATATTAATATCATCCTTATTTGTTAGAGTATTGTCTTTGAACTTCTTGTTTGTCACATACAATAATTTGTATAATCCTTCTTTATAATTCAAGGAGATTGATATATTACGTTGCTATCTTTATTTTTTTAATAAGTTAATTTTAAAATGTCGTGATGAAGATATAAATTTACCAAAATTGGTGAGGCTTTGGTCTTAGAAAAGGTTCGAATTTTGAAGAGTCTTCAAGCATTGATTGTAATAACTTTAATTCTAATTCACATTATGAGTTCAAAAAGAGAAAAAAAAAGAAAAGAGAATGGAATTCAAACTAAGAATAGTAAATAATTTTTTGAGCGAAATATGAAAAAAATTTGAATATCACCATTTAAGCATTAGATACCTATATAGTCAAGTCTTGTTATCATATTACCAATTGCAACTACTTTACCCATATAAAATTGGATTATTTTTGCACCACGTCAATTTCATGATTTCTTTCTATCACATGAAAGCTTATGAGATATAAAAGTCTTAGCATGACTTATGGTGTAAAAAATGATGGAAGATAATCATAAAAGCTTAAGTGATTTTATTATTAACGAAGAAAGTTTGAGATATAGGAGTAACTTAAAAAAATAAAAAATTATTTTGACAACATTTAGTTTAAATATTACACAATACCTTATAATAAATGTTTGGATTTATACACAACCAATATATGACAAATGAACAATATGACAACATAACTAGTCAAATATTTCATTTAAGAAAACACCCTAACCAAACCATTTTTTTTAATTATGTTAATTATGATATGAATTAAACTGAATTAAAAACCAATTCAAATTAAACCAACTTAGATTGGTTCATTTTTTTTTATTAGCAGATAACCAATATGTCTTTTAATTAGAATTGTTTATATATATATATATATATATATATATATATATATATATATATATATATAGACCTAGGCTTTTAATGCTTATTTACAATAATTATATATTGAATTGGGATTAAGAAGTTTTCATAATAGGCTTGGTTTTTTGTAGGCTTTTATTAACAACTAAATGGTTTATTGTAATAGACTTTTACTTTCCACTTATTTTATTGGGTGTTTAAAAATCTATGATATAGATTTTTTTTTTAGTTTAACATGGATGTCCGGACTAGCTTGCGTGCACCTCAATATAAACTATTGAACTCAAAGGTGATGGGGGGAATTTCTTTAACAAAACAGGCTACCAAGTTAACAAGTCTAAATCTAAAAGGTTAGACTAGGTGTTTAAAGTTTGTTTGAGATTCTTATTATGATTGTAATTTAAAGTATTTTTTTATTTAGAAATATATTAAAATAATATTTTTTTTAAAAAATAATTTTTAAAATTAATATATTGAAACAATTCAAAAACATAAAAAAATTATTTTTTTAAAAAAATGAGCTGGAATGTATTTCCAAACGGTTTCTTAGTCTTATATGCTTAGGTGATGATATATTTTCCATCCCATTTGTTTTTAAATCAAATAATTACAGGTCATTCACTTCAGATAATAAGTTCAATTTTCAACCTTTTCTCACAAAGTCCTTTTAACAATGAAAACATAAAAGGTTGTATTTCTTTAAACTTTGTTCCTAGTTATATCATTTGTTTTTAACTGCAAATTAAAATTTTATTTCATAAAATTAATATTAAATTTAACGTAAATAATTCTTAGAGACTTCATAAACATATCTCAACATATAAAACAATATCAATAATTCAATATTAAGCACGGGGATGAAATTCAAAATGATATTGTAGAAGGGACAATGTTGTCCATAATAAATTTTTGACGTTGAAAACGATGTAGCATAATAAAAACTTGCATTATGTTTTAACTGTATTTTTAATTGTAATTTGTAATGTTCTTTTATAATTTGTTTTTGTCTGAAAGAAAAGTTTTTATACTGATTATTCCTTACATTCCAATATTAATGCTGTTTTCATTATTAACAAATTCAAACATTCCAATATTAATGTTAATTAGCCACATTAACCAAAAATAAAAATAATAAAAATCCTAGAATGTATATCTCATTTGCTAATTGGTATCATCGAGCTTCCTGGGTAATGATGGAAAATGCAATGAAAGCACAAAACGAATAATTTGTTGTCAATTGCTTTTGATTGCAGGACAACATTGAAAGGAATGTGATGGTTTTAAGGTAACATTGCCTTAATTGTTTTTATTAGAAGGTGTTTGAGAGTGTGATTGTGGTTGTTTTTTAAAGTGCTTTTCACTCAGAAAAATATGTCAATAATATATTTTTTATTTTTTAAAAATTATTTTTGAGATCAGTATATTAAAATGATTTGAAAACATCAAAAACATATTAAGTCAAAGCAAAAAAAAAATTAATTTTTTTTAAAACGCTTTTGAAAAGCACTCTCAAACAGCTTAATATGAATGTCTAGACCAGTTTATGTATCTCTTAACTAATTCCACGGGTTTTGAAGTTAATGACAATATAAGTCTCTAGCGGCCATTATATTAACAATTACAAGCTCGAATCTGAAATCATAAAAAAAAAAAAATTTTATCTTAAATTTTTATAACTGAATGACCTATTAGATGGTTTTATTGTCTAATTTTGAACTTTGAGAAATTGATTGAAAATATAATTTATAGGAGAGGGATGCAATTGTAGTTATCCATTAACTTTCTACTACCCGTCCCTAATCCTTTATATATGCTGCTCCATACAGTGAGTGAAAAACATCCGAATTTAACACTCCCTCACCCACAAAAAAATTCTACGAATCCCTCAAATTCCCCTCTACTGTCGCGTTTCCGGCGAAATTCTCAGGTGGGTATCCTTAAAACCCTTTAAATTCAAATTAGTATGCAATAAATTCGTGCAGCACGGGCTGTTTAAGCCTTTAATAGATAGGGGTTTATTGGTTGATGCCTATGGTTGATTGTTATCTACATAAATTGGAAGATTTTTAGTTTAGTTTTAACACACAAAGAAGTTTACTTCTTCTTTCCCCCCCCTTTAATCCAAGCAAGTCATAAGATTTTGTCTTCCAAATGCAATTTGACTTGGGTCATTGATTCAAAACAATAGATTTTAATCAGGTAATATTTTTTATTTCAAATTGGTATGCAGTAAAATCAATCAATTAGTCTTCGTTGGTTATTGGTTTTGGAAATTAATTGGCTTAATCGGAACAACAAAGCATGGATTTTAACAATTATTTTCTTCGTCGTCTCATTTATTGGATCGTAGTAAGTAATTCTAATGTTTTTTCATTCATCAGGGCTGGTGAGATAGAATGGAATCAAGGACTAGGAAGAGGTCATCGCTGAACAACAATGAAGACAGGATCAGCACGCTACCAAATGTACTTCTCCATCGCATTTTATCTTTTGTGGACGCAGTACAAGTTGTTCAAACCTGTGTTTTGTCCAAAAGATGGATGAATGTGTGGAAATCTCATCCCTATCTCGACTTCAATTTTGAGACATTTTCATCCTTAATAAATTCAGATTATTATGAGGATGAGATGGTCAATTTCACTGATTTTGTCAATCAAGTTTTAGTACGTCGCAATAACTTTAAGGCTATTAAGATTTCCTTGGATTTATGTGGTCATACTCGGTACAGTTTGGTAGAATCTTTGATATATTATGCAGTTAAGCATCATGCGGAAGAGATATGTATAGATACTGCTTGTCGCGATGTGCCAATTGTGTTGCCTCGTTGTTTCTTTAACTGTGAATCATTGAGAAGCTTAAAATTGAGAATTGATGGTGGCATAGCTTTGCCAAAATCATTGGGGTTGCCGTCTTTGAAGACATTGCATCTTGGAGGGGCCCAGAATTTTGATGGGAAGATTTTCTCAAGTTGCCCGAATCTTGAAAATCTGAAAATTGAAGATATATGCTTAAACACGATTGAAAATTTCAATATTCACGCTCTTAATCTGAAAAGCTTGGAAATTTTGAATTGGAGATATAGTAGAATTAAGACTGGATGCAAAGTTATGTTATTTGCTCCTAGGCTTACCAGTTTCAAGTTTGATGGGAACACTCCTTTATTTTGGTCTGAAGTGAATCTTACCTCCTTAGATGATGTAAATGTAGTCTTGCAGAGATACTATTACAGACATGACTATCAATTCTATGTAGATGAAGATGAATACATTTCGGGTGAAGATGACACCAAGCAGGGGTTTTGTCTGGATCTTCTCAAGATGCTTCATCAGTTCTGCAGTGCAAAATCTTTGACACTATCCATGAATATCATCGAGGTGTGTATTTTAAAACATTTTATAATTTAAGAGATTGACTTGCAAAAGTTTGTGGTACAAGGCTGTGATGTTCAGATGGCAAGTCATCATTATAAATATCATGAATTTTGTCATGTTTGTGGCTCTAAAGATTTGTGCAGAAGGTTGTATTCTTAATTTGCATGGCTATCTTTAAGAAAATGATTTTCTTAGTGTGCATTGGTTTAAATGTGTCTTGTTAACCTTTCATAAAGTTCCTAGCACGCTAACAACTACTTCATTCCCTAGAGTGCCACTAATTTAGCTGACAAATGCCTCCTTTTATGTTTTACATTGAAGAGTTGAGAGATATTCTCTTTAATGCATGAAAGGATTTTAGGATTTCATGTGATCCCTTGCTTGTGTGTTAGCCCATGTGCGTTTGATAAGTACTCTTTAGGATTTGTGTCATATTCTTGCAATTCTGTAATCTTACCTACTAGGCAGTGTTCAATTCTGCAGGTGATGACGTAAGCTTTGTAAGCTTTTTTAATGGTATGAGTTTGCTTTGTAATTAGGCAATGGTGCTGCTACTGATTGACCCTCAAAGTATAATGTTGAAATGTGTCGTGTCCTTGAATAATTGATTTTTACATTCAATGCATCTTACGTTCTTAACCTCAAAGGCTCCCTCCTTCTTCATGATGGAATGCTGGGCATAGATACAATAATTCGAGCATGCATCATTTAGAGTTCGAGTTATTTTTCCTTACAAGTTTACCACAGGACTGACGAAACTGTTTTCTTCATCCATACCCAACTAATTTTTAACTGGTTATGATGATCATCCATGGACATCAGGTTCATGATGAGATTGTTTGTCAACAACCTTGGATTTGTTGCTCACTGAATCACTAAAATGTTAATTTCCTTGTTTTTCGCAAAGGTTTCTTTCTTAGTTGAACATCCTTTAATCTGGTTTTATTCTATATGAATTTTTCATGTTTCCAGGTTCTCTCTAAGGTTCCTGCAGCTCTAAATAAACATCCTTCTCCATTTTCCAATTTGAAGTATCTGAAGTTGAAAACCGACCACAAGGATGTCACTCTACCTGCCCATGTCTTGAATTACTTTCTTAGTAGCTCTTCTTTGCTGAAAGTATGCTTCTAATATTTTCCAAGGTAACCGAACAGCTCCTTCTACATTCGAAGTTACTGTTGATGCCTCTTAAACAATAACTGCTTCTGTTTCACACTAACATGCCTTGTAATTTCTTAGGGCACAAACCCACAAAGCTCTGAAGCTATTTGAAGGCAATTCTTTCCATTACCATACGTATGTGAATGTCTTTCAAGTGTTTAGGCACTCCTTTGAGGCTCGTAATCTTCATGCGAATCGTGGCTTGATCCTTGTAGCCTACAGCAATACCATATTTGATGTTCTTTTTCCTGCAAACATTGCATGGTTAATCTAATATATGAGTAGCTCTGATTGAACTCAGCAGTTTGCCTGAAACTTGCTCAGAAAGAATCATGCATACAATGCCAGTTAATGCAAAATTTGCCTAAAAGATAAAAATGGAAATTGTCGGGGTATGCGATGATGCCCTTCTTGTGAATTGAATTTGTGACATTTTTTTTCAAATCCACATTAAGAAAGCTAAATGATATGAGAATTTCACTGCAAGTGCAGACATAAATTAGTATGGATTATAATAGTGAAATTATCCTTTTACCTCTTAATGACTTGAATTTAAGCCTTGGTTTAGAGGTATTTGGGTTTTTTAGCTGGCTTAGTTGTTATTAGAAGATTGCTTGGGGTGTTTGTGTTTGTTTTTTTGTTTTTTGTTTTTTTTTTTATTAACATAGTTAAAATAATTTTTTACATTTAGAGTGCATAAAATTTAGAATTTTTGAACAAGGGATTTTTTGGTTTTTTATAATATTTATAATAGTAAAAATATTTCTTTATTTCTAAGATAAAAAAAAATAATGGGTTGGTGAATAAGGGTATTGCTTTTAACCTCAAAAAAGATTCAAAAAAAAAAAAAACTTTGTTTTTAGGGCTATTTTGATATTTTTACGTAGGTATCTTGTTTAGTCAAGAGAATTATGGGGGGTGTTTTAGTATTTTTTTTTGCTGTATTTTTTATGTTTTCATTGAAAAGCTGTTAGTGTGTGTTTCACATGCCTTAGTGAATGGACGGTGCCCGCGCCATTAAAGAGGTGCGCTAGATAGTTCTTGGTGGCTAAATCTGGTTGTTTCCTGTTTAACTAGATGAGCGGCCGTGCTCTCTTCCATATGATGCGGCGCATGTATACATATAATGGTTAGGTTTGTGCTAGTGATCAATTATTAGTGGTTTTTTCTTTCTTTTCTATTTCATGATAGCTAAAATGCACAATTGTAATCTCTTTGCTTGCCAGATCTTACCCTTTTATTCTTGAGTGACCTAAATTTAAGCATTGAGTTTAGGGGTATTTGGGTATTTTCTTCTCACGCGGTGGTTATTAGAAGATTGTTTAGGGGTGTATATGTATTTTCTAATTTTAACATAATGAAAGCACTCTTTTATCCCTAGTCAACAAAATTTAGAATTTGCTTTTTTGGCTTTTCATAATATTCAGAATAGTAAAAATATTTATTTGCCTCTAAGATTAAAAAGGATAGGTTGTTAGATAAGAATATTTAAGGTTTTTTTTTTTTTTTTTAATTTTCTTGTATAATAAAATAACACTTTTAGTCTTATAAAAAATTGAAAAATACAGCTTAGATCTGATAAAAATATAACGTGTATGCCAAACCTAAACAACTTGAATTTAACACCATGCCGGATCCACATGCTTTGAGCCTCAGAATTAATACTAGAGATTCAGCAAGTTTTCCCAACCATACCAGGCCAAAGCGCCTAACTTCATCTTAAGGCGCCACAGAATTAATACTTGAGACTCAGCAAGTTTTAATGATGTGAATGCCATGACTAATTAACTCTGTTGTCATTACTCAGACACCAAAAAATAAACTGAGCGGAAATTATTCTACACAATGGGTGCAAGGCACATTTATAAACATTATTGGCTCTTAATTAATTTAAGATTTTCTTAATGTTCAATCTCTGTCAGTGGAAGATCACTTGCAAGTGCTTTCTGGCTTTATTTTTCTCTCTTTTCTTCAACCTCAACACATTAGATTCACCTTTACCTACTTACCCTTCTTCATCGCATCCCACCATTAATTTCCATTCATTTAATCCCTACCACCAAGGGCGGAGGTATTTATAGGGCTGAGGAGGGCTGTAGCTCAGGTGGGGAAAAAAAAATTCCACAATTACTAAAAAAACATATTTTTAAGAACAAAAGTTAGGAAATAAAATATTTATTAAGTTTGGTTTTAACAAACGAAAAAGTAAATGGAGTTCTATCATATTTTTTGTTGACCACTAAATTATTTTTAACAAAAAATTCAATTATCTTACATAGTAAACTTAAGGAAAAAAACAACTTAATTTTTGAGTTTTTTTCCCATACTTAAAAAAAACCAACTTAAATTAAATGTTAAAGGATGAAATTAAAAAAAAACATGAACTTTAAAAAATAAACTTCAACGAGTCTCCTAAACGTATGTTAATGTTCTAAATTCTTAACTCGTTAAATCCTAAATTCATGCTCAACTAAGAAGCCCAAATCAATGTTAAAGTAAGAAATAATATATATATATATATATATATATATATATATATATATATATATATATATATATATATCAATTTTTAAAAACTTGCCAAGGTTTAAAAACATAACAATAAAAAATGGAGGATAAAATCGCCAAAAAAATTCAAATAAAATAAATATTAATCAAAAGAATGAGAATCAAATCTAATAAATTAAAAAATTAGAATGGTATGAAATTGAAAATAAATTTTAATTTTATAAAATAATTCAAATAAAAAAATATAAATTATACCTAGCTCTGCTTTGAAACCTAAGGACAACTTTAAATCATTTAAAGCTGATACTATTTCCAAGCTTGCTGAGAAATTTTATCCTGAAGATTTCAATGAACAAGATATGTATTATTTGAGATCTCAGCTAGAGCATTATCATATTGATGTGATTCATCGTAAGAGCTTTCAGAATATATCTACTAGGGGTGATCATTTTCGGTTTGGTTTTTATGAAAAAAAAAGTAATCAAACTGAATTTTTTTTTTAAAAAAACCTAAACCGAACCGAAACCGATTCAAATTGATCAGTTTCAGTTTGGTTCGGTTTTTTAGGATAAAAACCAATTCAAACCGTTTTGGCTCGGTTTTTTTGATTTGGGTTCGGTTTGATTTTAGGCATATAAAACCAAAACCAAACCGGGTGGTTTTTTTAAAATTTTAATCAGTTTTTTTCACGGTTCGGATCGGTTATTTTTTTGCTAGTTTGTCGGTTTAATTTGTTTTTTGGTTTTTTTTGCTCACCCCTAATGTCTACTTACCATTTCTGAATTATGTCAAGGATTAGCTGAAACAAATAAGTCACAGCACTATCATTTGATTAACAAGTTGATTCGTCTCGTTTTAACTTTGTCTGCACTGTCACTACAAAGCAGACATTTTCAGCTATGAAACATGTTAAAATTGTGCTTCACAATAAAATAGAAGAGTAATTCTTAACGGATTCTATAATGATTTATATTGAACGAGTGCTTGTTGAAGATATTAATTCGGATTTGATCATAGATGAATTCTATTCTACAAAACATCAAAGGGTGCAACTTTGATAGTGTATTTTATTTTTAATTTTATGTACTTTAAATATTTTTTTTATATATTTTGTATTATATATTTGAATTGAAACTTTATTGTTAACTTGATAAATTTATATATACAAGTTAATGATTAATCTTACAAATAATTTATGTTTATTTGTATTGTAGCCCAGGACAGAAAAAATTTCTGTCTCAGCCATTGCCTACCACTAATGGCCGTTGCCTTTTCATTTGCAGGGATTCTCCATCAATAGGATTGCACTTGCTTTTTGTGCGTGTAGCAACTTAATAACCTGTTCTCCAGCTACGTTTACGTGCCTCTTTTGACTGCTACAGCAAGAATTTACTTGGCTCTCTTGCAATGCACCTTTACTCTTTGCCATTGATGAGACATCGTTTTGTTGTTTGTTTGCTGAATGCTTTTCTTTTGTAATGCCTTTTGTTGTTTCTAAATTCAAGAATACAGGTGTTGCCTAGCTCTTTAAGAATGATCAATCAAATTATATATTCTCTCAAATTATATGAGCTTTTGTTCTTACAATTTCCTTGCAATGTGAACCCCTTCCACACACTGATAGTTGCCCATATTCACCAAAACTTGCTTCATCTGTACAATTGTTTTTGCTTCGTTCAACGTTCTCTTAATCATAACTTCAGCTGGTTTTTCTAAATTATATTAGGACCATTGACAGGCATGGTTTGCCGGACTCAATAACTTGGGTTCGCATTAAACAGTTTAAATAAGAAATTATTCTTGGATTTCAACAAAAATAAAGTTGCATGAAGGGGTATTTTTATTATTTTGTAAATATCATGTGTGAGGTTGCTGGACCTAGTCGACGCTTGCCTTTAGGTTAGGGTCTTTTTTTGTCTTTTCAAAATAAAATAAAATAACACGAAGCTTAAATACTTAAGTTAATACATATGGTGGAGGAAAATTATCTTATGAGGTTATGGTATGTATGTTTTCGGAATAGAACTTCAACAGCAAAGCTTAAAGAGGAATAACATGAAGCTTTCTAATGAAGAAGCTGATTGTCTAGGAGTTCTATTACCAAGGGTTCAAGATTGTTTATATAGCTTTGAATCCATATATTGATATATCCACGTAAAAAAGGACGGTCAACATGTTTTTCATCTATAATTTTAAACCACTTTGGCGAAAAAGCTTGAGTGATGACAACCTTTGCAAAAGCTTTTTAGGGAATACATTTCCAGGAGGTGTTTCTTCATTTCATGTATATATGTATGCCCTCGTGGTTGATGGTGAATATATTAGATTTTACTAGAGCTGATATTTTTATGAGAACAAGCTTGTTCATTTATAATTTTAGAAAAAAACAACATAGTTAAGGCCATGTTTGTTTCTTGAAAAGTAATTTTCAGGAAAGTATTTTCCAAACTTTCCTGTGTTTGTTTGCCATTAGAAAAGTTGGTCAATAGAAAACACTTTCCGGTCAAAGAAAAATTTGGCTTGGTTTTCAGGAAAGTGTTTTCCCTTTAGCTGTGTTTATTTTCCGGAAAGTGGTTTTCGGGAAATCATTTTCCAAACTTTCTTGTGTTTGTTTGTAATTAGAAAAGTTGGTCAATGAAAAACACTTTCTAGTAAAAGAAAAATTTAGCTTGGATTTCAGGAAAGTGTTTTCCTAAAAAATTTGGACGGAAAACACTTTCCGGAAGTTGTGAAAAATTTAGAAATGTCATTATTTACTGATTATATCAAATTTGATCCTCAAACTTTTAATTGCTATATATATTTTGTTTTAAATATTTATTTTTTAATTTCATCTCTTAAAATTTTATTTTTATATTAACTTTGGTTCTTATTTTTATAATTGTTAGTTGCTTTTTCCTTATCATTTTTTTATTGAAATTTTTTATCTATCAAAATTTGTTCCTCATTCTTTTGATTGTTACTTGTTTTATTTAAAATAATTTATGAAATGTTGATTATTATTATTTTAATTTCTTCATCTTTCATTTTTTTTTAAAAAAATTTAGATTGATTTCTATATTTTGATTATTATTTATTTTATTTGAGATAATTTATGAAATTATATTTTTTTTTCAATTTCATTCTCATTCAACTTTTTAATTTGTAAGATTTGTTCCTTATTATTTTAATAAACTTAAGATAAATAAAATATTAATAAGTTATTTTCCAGCTCATTTTCCATGACATAACTAAACACTGGAAAGTGTTTTCCAACTTATTTTCCATTACACTACCAAACATCGAAAAATACTTTCTCGGAATTCACTTTCCCTGGAATTCACTTTTAAAAAAAAAACTACTTTTCAGCAAACAAACGGGGCCTAAAACAAAATTGTTTTTATTGATTTTACACTACTCTACCATATGATCTCTTGGATGATTTAAGTTTTAGATTCATCTGTCTTTTAATTGAATATGAATGATTAATTTAACCCTGTAGATCTAAACTTGATCTAGTTGTTTAGCTCAAAACATGATTCAACTCTTAAAAAATTATTAAATTGTTGTCATTTAACATATACCTAATCCGATTATGCTTAGATGCAAAACTATTGAAGGATAAAAAAAAATTATGGCGTGAAATGAAAAACAATGTTATATTGCATTGCATTGGGTTAAGGGTATGGCCACGATAAACTAACCTGGTTAGATCATTTTTTTTTTCACTTTTTTTTTTTTTTTTCTGGTAGAGCTTTTATTGGATTCAGGAGGGATGAGATATAAAACAAAATTAAAGAGTTATTAAATAATCAATTATGACATTAAATAAAAAAATCATGGTGTTTGTAACGTATGCATTAGCTTGTGAGGAAGCTCATCGTAGTAGAGAGGCATGTTTAACATCCCATGAGATTTAAATGTGTATGAAAGTTTAATTTTAGTTATTTTTTAAAGTGTTTTTTACTAAGAAATGTATTAAAATATATTTTTTTATTTTTTAAAAATTATTTTTGACATCAACATATTAAAATAATCTAAAAATATCTAAAAATATTAATTTAAAACAAAAAATTTAAAAAATTTAATTTTTTTTAAAAATAGTTTTAAAATACGAAATCAACCACTTAGCAATAATGACTACCTTAACGTTTGTTTACTGGAAAGTAGTTTTTTTGGAAAGTGAATTATTTTTCAATGTTTGGTAGTTTAATGAAAAATAAGTTTGAAAACATTTTTCAATATATGGTTATGTTATGGAAAATGAATTGGAAAATAACTTATTACTATTTTATTTTTCTAAAGTTTATTAAAGTAATGAGGAATAAATCTTATAAATTAAAAAGTTGAATAAGAATGAAATTGAAAAAAAAAAATAATTTCATAAATTATCTCAAATAAAATAAATAATAATCAAAATAATAGAGATCAAATCTAAAAAAAAAAATTGAAAGATAAAGAAATTAAAATAATAATAATTAACATTTCATAAATTATTTCAAATAAAATAAGTAACAATCAAAAGAATAAGGACCAAATTTGATAAATAAAAATTTTCAATAAAAAAATGATAAGAACAAAGCAAATAATAATTATAAAAATGAAGACCAAAGTTAATATAAAAATTAAATTTTAAGAGATGAAATTAAAAAATAAATATTTAAAATAAAATATATATATATATATATATAGCAATCAAAAGTTTGAGGATCAAATTTGATATAATCAACAAATAATATGACATTTCTAAATTTTTCACAATTTCCATAAAGTATTTTCCGTCTAAATTTTACAGGAAAACACTTTCCTGAAAACCAAACCAAATTTTTCTTTGATTAAAAAATATTTTTTATTAACTAATTTTTTTAATAACAAATAAATACAAAAAAATTTAAAAAATAATTTTTCAAAAATCACTTTACAAAAAAATAAACATATCCTAAGTATCATCGAAATCATTTCTGCAGGGGCTTTCTTAGAGGGGCAGAGCGTGAAGGTTAGTCATGTCTGACATGGTTCTGGTGACCACTCCTTTTCTTTTATTGTTTTTCTCCTCTCGTCGGTCTTAGCGCCAAATTCCTCTACTTCTTTCCTCCAAGGACTTAGTTTTTTATATCAAATTAGATCTTTTTGGCTATAATTAATATCAAATGCATGAATAATGACTATTTTTACATGTTGTCTTTGTACTACTAATCAAATTTATATATTCCATTATTAATGATGCCCATATTAAAGGATAATGTTAATTATTAGACAGAATTAAAAATAATAAAAATAATCCTGGTCAGATTTTAGGTTTGTTATATAAAATTTATTAGTTTAAACTTCATAAATTTCAGAGTAATTAAAAATTTACATGGTCATTAATATTAGAGTCTATAAAATTAATTAAGATAGATAAAAATTAATCCAAATACTCATGTTAATTAAAAATAAATAATAAATAACAAAAATCCTAGAATGTATATCTCATTTGCTAATTGGTATTACTATGCTTCTTGGGTAAATAATGGAAAATGCAAGGAAAGCGCTTGCCGAATATATTCTTGCCTAACAAAAAAGCAATTGCGGGAAAACATAGAAGGGAATGTGATTGGTTTTAAGGTAACAGTGCCGTATTTTGAACTTTGAGAAATTGATTGAAAATATAATTTATAGGAGAGGGATGCATTTGCAGTTAGTTAACCATTAACTTTCTACTACCCGTCCCTGATCCCTTATATATGCTCCAAACAGCGAGCGAAAAGCCGCCGACTTTAACACTTCCTCGCCAAAACAAACAAGTACGAATCCCTCAAAATCCCCTCAACTGTTGCGTCTCCGGCGAAATTCTCAGGTGGGTATCCTTAAAACCCTTTGAATTCAAATGGGTATGCAATAAATTCATTCATCACATACTGTTTAAGCCTGTAATAGATTGGGGTTTGTTGGTTGTTGCCTATGGATAGATAGATAGATGTGTTCATTGGTATCTACATAAACTGGAAGATTTTGAGTAGAGTTTTAACACACAACGAAGTTTACTTTTTTTATTCCTTTTATTTCCACTCACTTTTAATCCAAGCAAAGCATAATATTTTTTCTTCCAAAAGCAATTTGACATAGGTCATTGATTCAAAACAATAGATTTTAATCAGGTTTTTTGAACCCCGTAATCTCATTTGAATTCATTATCTAGAAAAAAATGACAAATTATATTATAATTGAAATAATATATGTTAATTTTTTAATATAATAGTAATATTGATCCTAGAGTTTTTTTTTTTTTTTTTGAACGAAAAGATAGAAAAATACGAAGTTGTGTTTATGATATCCAAATTGTAAACCTTTTTCTTTTCATTTTTTCTCATGAAACTTTTTATATTAAATTTTGTTTATAAGGTGAATCGAAATTCTTAAAGATATACTTTGGCATGAAATGCTGTATTATTATAAATAACGTTTCGGTACATATGCTAATAATAAACTAGTCTCTGAAAATTAACAAATTCATTTTTAAGCCAATCAAGAGATTATATTGGCAGTATAATTATAGCTGGATAGTACAATTACAAGAAAATTTAGTGTGATGGTTAATTTGAAATATAGGATACTGAACTGTAATTATAACTCTTTTTCAAATTTCGATGACTTCGTAACATTCCTTCCTTTGTTTACTTTTTGTTGTGGAATTTGCTGTTCTCAATCAATAGGTATCTCCTTGTCTCTCCACATTAACAATGGAAATAATCATACTGGAAACAGATAGACAACCTCAAAATAACCAAGAACCAACAGGGGAACCAAGGACTAGGAAGAGGTCATCACTGAACAACAATGAAGACAGGATCAGCACACTACCAAATGTACTTCTCCATCACATTTTGTCTTTTGTGGACGCAGTGCAAGTTGTTCAAACCTGTGTTTTGTCCAAA
The DNA here is from genome assembly GCA_018804465.1 of Populus tomentosa. Classification (NCBI taxonomy): domain Eukaryota; kingdom Viridiplantae; phylum Streptophyta; class Magnoliopsida; order Malpighiales; family Salicaceae; genus Populus; species Populus tomentosa. The sequence continues at coordinate 10,606,148 of CM031989.1, read as the reverse complement.
AGATGGATGAATGTGTGGAAATCTCATCCCTATCTCGACTTCAATTTTGAGACATTTTCATCCTTAATCAATTCAGATTATTATGACGATGAGGTGAACAATTTCACTGACTTTATCTATCATGTTTTAGTACGTCGCCATAACCTTAAGGCTGTTAAGATTTCCTTAGATATACTTCGTGATACTCGATGTAGTTTGGTGGAATCGTTGATATATTATGCAGTTAAACATCACGTGGAAGAGATATCTATAAATACTGCTCATTGGGATATGCCAATTGTGTTGCCTCATTGTTTCTTTGACTGTGAATCATTGAGAAGCCTAAAATTGAAAGTTGACGGTGGCATAGCTTTGCCAAAATCTTTGGGGTTGCAGTCTCTGAAGACATTGCATCTTGGTGGAGCCCGGAATTTTGATGGGAAGATTTTCTCAAGTTGCCCGAATCTTGAAAATCTGAAAATTGAAGATATATGCTTAAACACGATTGAAAATTTCAATATTCATGCTCTTAATCTGAAAAGCTTGGAAATTTTGAATTGGAGATATAGTAGAATTATGCGTGGATGCAAGGTTATGTTATTTGCTCCTAAGCTTACCAGTTTCAAGTTTGATGGGAACACTCCTCTATTTTGGTCTGAAGTGAATCTTACCTCTTTGGATGATGTAAATGTAGTCTTGCAGAGATACCATCACAGTCATAATTATCCATTCTATGTAGTTGAAGATGAATACATTTCAGAAGAAGATGAAACCGAGCAGGGGCTTGGTCTCAATCTCATCAAGATGCTTCATCAGTTCTGCAGTGCAAAATCTTTGACATTATCCATGAATATCATTGAGGTGCGTTTTTTAAAACATTCTACCATTTAAGAGATTTATTTGTTAAAGTTTGTGGTACAAGGCTGCAAGTTCAGATGGCATGTAAACATTACAAATATTGTGAATCTTGCCATTTTTGTTGCTTTGAAGATTTATGCAGAAGGTTAAATTCTTAATTTGCATGACCATCTTTAAGAAAATGATTTTCTTTATGTGCATTCATTTAGATTTGTCTTGCTGACCTTTCATGAAGTTCCTAGCACATTAACAACCACTTCATTCTCTAGAGTGCCACCAATTTAGTTGACAAATGCCTCCTTTTATGTTTTATATTGAAGAGGTGAAAGATATTCTCTTTACTGCATGAAAGAATTTTAGGATTTTGTGTGTGGTCACTCGCTTGTGCTTTAGCCCATGTGTGTTTGATAACAACTCTTTAGGATTTGTATGTCACGGGGTTGAGGTAGGGAGGGGTTTGGTTCATATTCTTGCAACTCTGTAATCTTAACTATTAGTCAGTGTTAAATTCTGCATGTGATGACATAAGCTTTTTTGACATTGAATTTTTACTTTTCTAATGCTATGAGTTTGCTCAGTAATGTGCTGCAACTGATTGACCCTCCAAGTGTAATGTTGAAATGTGACATGTCCTTGAATAATTGAATTTTACATTGAATGCATCTTTTATAGCTATGTTTTCCTTACAGGTTTACAGCTACTGGCTTTGATTGATTGGGTTGCACGACTTTGATATTTGATAGAACTGGATTTTCTTATGCTGCAATTTTTGGTTTCAAGTATTGTGGAGTCACTAACAGATTATTAATTTTCTGTATGTATCGCTTTCAAGTGGTGTTACACGTTAAAAGAATGTGTTTGTTCTCATTGCACACATATTTTACCCATGACTAAATTATTTTTGTTTTGTTGGAGATAGCTAAAAGAATTTCTACAGTAGTTTAATTTGTTGAAATATCAAATCCTTTATATTCTTGTTCTGCTGCTGACTTTCGTGTGAGAACAAGTCTGTATATCATTAATAACTAACGGACTGACTGAGTCAACATGTAAAGACAACTTTTTCTTCAGCTATATCCAACTACTGTTTAACTGGTTATCATGATCATCTATCGACATCAGGTTTCATGATGAGATTGTTATTATAACCTTGCATTTGTTGCTCACTGAATAACTAAATTGCTAATTTCATTGTTTTTCTCTAAGGTTTCGTTCTTAGTTAGCATCCTATCTGGTTTCATTTTATATGAAATTTTCGTGTTTCCAGATTCTCTCTGAGGTTCCGGATGCTCTAGATAAACATCCTTCCCCATTTTCTAATTTGAAGTATCTGAAGTTGAAAACCGACCACAAGGATGTCACTCTACCTGCCCATGTCTTGAATTACTTTCTTAGAAGCTCTTCTTTTCTGAAAGTGAGCTTTTAATATTTTCCAAGGTAATCGAACAGCTCCTTCTACATTAAAAGTTACTGTTGATGCCTCTTAAATAATATCTGCTTCACTTTCCACTCTAACATGCCTTGTAATTTCTTAGGCACAAACCCACGAAGCTGTGAAGCTGTTTGAAGGCAGTTCTTTCCATTACCAAAACGCATGTGAATGTCTTTCAAGTGCCTAGGTACTTCTTTGGGGCTTGCAATCTTCATTTTAATTGATCGTGGCTTGATCCTTATAGCATACAGCAATACCATATAAGATGTTCCTTTTCCCGCTAACATTGTGTAGCTAATCCAATATATTGAGCAACTCTGATTGAACTCAGCTGTGTAGCGATGATTGAACTCAGAAATTTGCCTGAAACTTGCTCAGAAAGAACCATGCATACGATGCCAATTAATGCAAAATTTTCCCAGAAGGTAAAAAGGAAATTGTTGGGTGATGCGTTGATGTCATTCTTGCATATGAATTTTTAACTATGTTTACATTGACAAATTAAGAACACTAGCTTACTACTAAACAAGAAAATTAGCTGTTAAATTAGGGGACAATAAGAGGTTCCGTAAACTTGAAACTCACTATATCAAAATATAAAATGGTCATTTAATTACTAGGAAAGATGGTCAGTTTTACATTCTCAATTTCTTTATGCGTTTTATAACTATGGCTCTTCATCGTCTAATTCCTTTAAGCACACAGAGATGCACATGGACAAACTCATTGTACTCTCAAGCATCTTATATCTTTGCTACCATTCCTAATATATTTGCCTTCACAGGCTTGTAATGGACACGACGATGCTATTACACTTAGCACAATATCACACGACCATGCAAATACTTAGTAGGCAAATACCAAGGTATTTTTCTTGAGCAAACACTTGGAGGTTCCTAGCCATATACTGAGTATCAAATGTTAGTGTAACAAACATAACTACAAACCTAACATCATTGAAGTACGATCACAACTAGAGTGCCACCCATTTTTACAAATATGCAAGCAACCTCATGCCAAATATATAGCTCAACAATCTTACTAAAAGGTAACCCAACTTATGCCTAGAAATACAACGTTCCACAGGTTACCTTCTAGCAAGGCAATGTCACCATCCTATACCTCAAGGACATGTTGAACAACAAGCATGGGGGCAAATATAAAGGGTTGAGCTAACCCAATATCTAGAAGAGATGATCATTAAAAACCAATTTATTTTGCTTGAGTGAATTATTTAGATACTCTTTTATTTTTACTCTTTAGTTGTTACTTTTTTAAATCATAAATGAGTTTTTTCAATGTAAAAGTCGTGGTTATCTGAAGAAGAACAAACATGGTTGTTTTTTAGGAAAGAAGAAGAAGAGAGATAAAGATTGTGTGGTAATGGTTTCTTGCACTTTTTTCCAAGAGAAATAGTATTAGTAGTAAAGGAATATAATCTTATGAGAATGATTATTTTTTTTTGTTGGTTTCAACATACAATGAGTATTTTTATATCATTATCTCATATGATGTTTACAACTCCATGCTTCATATGGTAATTTTTTATAACCACTAATCAAGGCTGCCAAACTAACAACCTTAACCCAAGACAAACAACACAATCTCCTTTCCATCCACTCTAAACCAAAACCTCATGATCTCCTTCACCTCGTGCATATAGTAGCCTTTAACCACCATCCTCTCCATCCAAAACACACCATCAACTATGTCATTTCTTCATCTTCCCCAAGCTAAATAGACTGGTAGCTATATAATCCAACAACTCTGAAATCTTCTCTCCATCATGAAATTGAGGCATCGATCCACCAATACTCAAAAACTAGGTTGAAAATACGAAAACTCCTCTAACTGAAATTAAAAAAAAAATTCTAGTTAGTTTCTACCTAAAATCAAGTAAAAAATCCCAAACTCGTGAAAACCCTTATCTTTACCATTTTAACCATAAAATCCAACATAAAAACACTCAAAACAAGAAGAAAAAATAGTATCAAACATAAGATACATGTGTTGTGCCCCTTACATACCTATCAATATGCCAACGCATGATTCCCATGTACCAGCACTATCAAAATGGTTTTTAGTTATGTTTTAATAACAAAATCACCTTTTTCCCTTCCTTTTATTACTTAAGATTATTTGTGCATGTTTTTCATGATATATTAAAGTATTAGAGTTTGCATAATTGTTTTGAAACTTTGGGGGTATAAAGCCATCACAAATTTATTTTTTGAGGTGTGATAAGATTAGAATCAACAACCCAGAGATTAGAATATGATTATCTAAGGTGTAATTGTTTAACGCCACTTTGAGCTTTTATATATATATATATATATATATATATATATATATATATATATATATTTGATTGTGGTAGAGTAATAAAGGTTTTCAATTATTTTTTAAAATAAATGGTAGGATTATTTTTATATTAAGAAAGTTTTTATTTTCTCTTTTTGTTTGGATATGTATTGATTATTTTTTTTTATCAAATAATCAACTTGAGGATGGTAACAGATCTTGTCCTTTAGATGTTTAGATGTTTTCATATAAAAAACAATAATAATTTTTTTTATTATTATTTTTTGTGTGATGTTTGTATGCGTGTTGATTGATTTTTTTAATCCAAGAGTTAATATAAGGATAATACAATCCTTATACATGTCATGTTTCTTGAAAGTTGAAAGATACTAGATATGGTTGATACGCCACTTTGTTTTTTTGTAAAAAAATTCATATATTATTTTTGTTTTGTGTTAATCTAGATCTATAAGTTGAAAGGTGTATTAAGAAATATCACTTTCATACACTTTACTGGTTATCCAGTAAATTGTTATCATACTAATACAGTCATCTTCGAGATGACAACATTTGATTTCATAAAAAAAATATTATTTTATAATAAAAATTTAGTTAATATTATTTTGAAACTTGGTTTGTAAATATAATTTAGATGTTTATACTTATTGTTTATTAAATTTTAATTTTGAATATGTGTGAATGTTTGTTTAATTATTTTCTAGATTGGGTCATATAACTTTTATGTGATGAGCGAATTTCAATTGTGTTGATATGACCCCATATAGATCGATCTAGAACGAGTGGTGACTTTTGGATCTATTTCGAAAATAATCAAAGAAAATAAGCTTGAAACCTAATTTATCATTCACCATCTTCTCAAATCTAATGTCTATGTTTTAAAAATAAGGATTACACCTTGTTGTCAAAATTAGATTCCAAATCACTGCCTTAAATCTTAATAGTCTTTTATCGTTAGTATCAAGTGCACATGTATCAGTTTAGGTAAATTATTAACATGTAAGCACAATACATATCTTTTTATAATTAAAAATAAACATAAAGCAACTTATCTTAGGTATGATATATAAAGTGATTGTTATCTTTCCTATTAAACAACCAATTATTTACTTAGAAATTTTGAAAAACCAATTAGTGCTTTAAGTTATTATAAAATTATGTGAAGACTTTTATTTTTTCAATTCGACTCCTATTAATCCTATCAGCTCACCAAGATGTAAAAAAGAAGAGGAAATAAGGGACTATAACGAGTCAAAATTTTTTGACCCCTTTTCCGAGCTAGGTAGACCTATATATATTTCAAAGAATTTATATAAAAAGAAGCGGGGGACATTAATCCTAAAAAATATCTAGAAAACTCAAAACAAACAAATAAGAGAAAGGGAGAGAGAAGAAAGAGATCACAAAGATATACAAGAAAAAAAGAGATAAAAACATATTAGAAAATAAAGAAAAAAGAAAGAAAAAAAAGGATCTTGATCAACATTGCCATCCATGACAACCCCACCATTGTCGATAACCCTCATTAATAGACTCTTCATAACCATTAACCTATACCAAAATCTTTTGAAAAATGCTAGCAAAACCCAACGACCCACATCTCTCTCTCTCTCTCTCTCTTAATAATAAAAGACCCTACACCAACTACAACATTTATCTTTGTTCATCTTTATTTTTATAAGCATACACAAATCAATTTAGGCAACCATAATAAAAAAACTACAACCTACAACTTTATCTTTTAAAAGTAAACACAAAGCAATTTATCATAGGCAGGATGCCTAAGCTAAGTTTTATTTTTTATTTGAATAACCAGCTTCGTACTATAAAATCTTAGAAAAGCTAGTTAGAGATTTCCTATATACATTAAAAATAAGTGGTGAATATTTTTTTTTCCCATTTTACCCTTTTTCTTTTAGCTTATTGAGATGTTCCCTATAATAACAATTATGGGGTTATGTTAAAAAAATTGAAAAAACTTAAATCGAAATTGATAAAAAGAATTTTTTTTAAAATTTTTACTGTTCAAATTGCATGGGCATTTTATACTTTGTTTCCTACATATTGTTTCTTTGACATTTCAATTATAGAACTTTTTTTTTGTATTTAAGTCCCTATTTATTGAGGAAAGAGATAGAAAGTTGGTACAAAAAGGATATTGGAGAGAAAGATCTCGAGTGCCCAAATTTTGACCATATATAACTATGATTTTAGTGTCTATGAAATCATTTTTAAGAGAAATTCAACGGCTTCTACAATTAATAATGTTAGAAAAAGTAGACCGAAACTAAAAAATGTTAATGACTTGATTTGTTTTTGAGTTTTCTTGTTTATTAAAATGTGTTTTGTGATTGAAAGAGGTTCATATGATATTTTTTTTTTCATGTTTTGGAGTAAAAAAAAAGTTGAAATTTTGGTTTTTTGGATCCAAAAAGTTATGCCTTGATTTTTCAGTTATCTTTAGCGACTGTAAACTATTGCATATGGACAACACGTCATTCATTATCCATAAAAAAATTATGGTTTGGGCTTAAGCCCATGCTTTATTGGCAATCCTTTTATGCCTAGGCGCGTACAGTCTTGATTCTTTAGTCCCTTTTATTTTTAAAAAACATTTATATTAAAATAAATGATATTTAGATAAATAATTGTAATGATATTTAAAAATATATTTAATTATGTTATGCTTTTTAAATAACATTTTTAACTTTTTATTGTTATATATATATATATATATTATTTTTACATTCTTTCTTTTAATTAATTATTCTTTCCTTTTCATACTATCTCATACAAATAATCAAAATGTCTTTTTTTCTTAATTTAAAATTAATTTATATATTATAGATTATGATAAGTTTTTATTTTAAAAACCATGCTACCAACATCTACCAAAATTGAAAAGAAATAAATAAATAACAAAAAGAGAGCTTTGGATAAAAAAAATATTTTTTCCTACTAAATTTATATCATTTGAGTTTTAATGGATGTTTGTTTTTATTGGTTTAAGTTTTATTCAAATAACCATACTATTAATAAAACAAATCATAGTTCCATCAAAATTTTAAAAAAAAACACATAATTAAAATAATTAATAGAAGAAATATATTTTCACTCCTAGAATTTAATTCATTATAAATTTTTATGAATATGAATTTCAGTTACCATAAAAAAAAAGATGGTTTTGAAAATGGTTTTTAAAATTTAATTCATTATAAATTTAATTCAGTTTTTTCTTTTTTTAATACGAAGTCATGGGCTTTCTAACGAAATAAAAAAAAGTCCATCAAACAAATCATATCAGAAGAGAAACAAAGTTATTCATTCTAAAATATTCATTTTCAAAATATTTAAAAAAAGTTATTTATTTTGAAATATCCATTATTTAATGAATTTTTTCTTTTAATATAGATGATTTAAACTTATGGATTCCACATCCAACCAACACTAATATTATTTAAAAACTCATTTAGGATTTGATATTTCGAAAGCGTACATCGAGGGTTTATACTTAAAAATGAACACCATGTCTACTAAAAGTTTAAATTAAGTTAAAAATATATTTTATACACTATATAAGCACCTTTTTTCAATTAATTAGAACGAGGGATATTTATATGATCAGCCAACAAGACCGATAATGGCTAGTTTAACTTCAAGCTTCAGCTAATTACCATGCGTATAAACATGTTTTTGGCATCAAAAGTTTTTTTTTTAAAAAAAGTTGATCACCATGCATGAAGTGTAAATTATTTTCATAAAAAAGTAGAAAACAACATGTTTTTGGCACCAAAAGTTTTTTTTTTCTTCGTGTATCTAGACATAATTGTGTCAGGTAAAAAGTCTTTTTTTTTATATGAACTTTTGCCAAAAACCTCACAAATTAAAACTAATTTCTTTATTTATGTATTTCCTTTTTGATGTAAGAAATATGTTTTTTTTATTAATAGTATGAAATTTTTAATAAAAACTTATCATGATTTAAAAAGGAAGTTTTGAATTAAAAGAAAGTATGAGAAAAATTATTATTTAAGAGAATGGTTAAGGATAATCATCATTAATCAAAGGATGATGAAGTTGAGTTTAGAAAGAGTGAAAGGGAAAAAAATGACCAAAATATTTAGTCCTGATTTTTTAACATACTTATTAGAAAATTAACCTCATACCTAATCCAAGACAATGTCATGTCCTAAAGCTTTCTATTGAAAAAAATATAGTTAATAATAAAATTAAATCCATTATGAATAATCATACATGAGAACTAATAGATCTTCCTTTCAAAAGTAAATCATTAGGTCATAAGTGGATCTTTAAAAGAAAAATAAAAGTTAATGACACTATTGACAAATTTAAAGTTAGATGAAAGTTGATGACACTATTGACATGTATAAAAGCTAGACTTGTTAAACGTTTTAGATGACAATAAGGTTTGGAATATTTTGAAAAATATTCATTTATGTCAAGAATAACTTTCATACAAACATTAATAGTTATTACAGCTATTAACAAGATTGAAATATATCAAATGGATACAAAAACAACTTTCTTAAATAGTGACCTTAAAAAGAAGATTTACATGGAATAACTCAATGAGTTTGTTGTCAATGAACAAGAAAAGAAAGTTTGTAAGCTTGTCAAATCATTATATGGTTTGAAACAAGTATCTAAACAATGATATGAAAAGTTTGATAATGTTATGTTGTCAAATGAATTCAAAATCAACAATTTGATAATTGTGTTTATATAAAAAACACAAATAAAAGTTATGTTATTGTATGTCTTTATGTGGATTATATGCTAATTTTGGACAAAAACGATCACATGATCAAGTCTACTAAGAAAATATTAACTAACAAGTTTGACATGAAATACTTAGGTGTTACAAATGTCATATTAAGAATAGAAATTTCTAGGACATCTAATGGATTAGTATTATCCCCAATCTCATTATATTGAGAAAATTCTTAAGAAGTTTTCTAAAGGTAACACTAACACTATCAAAACATCAATTGATATAAGTGTATATCTGTCTAATAATAGAGGTATGGGAATAAATTAATTGAAATATTCTTAAATAATTAAAAGTCTAATGTACGTTATAAATTGTACAAGGCTTGATACTACTTACTGAGAAGATTTACAAATAATCAAAGTATGAATCATTGTAAGATAATAAAAAAAGGTACTTAAATATTTGAGATACACCTTATACTATGATTTACACTATATTGATTACCCAATAGTACTAGAAAGGTATAATGATACTAATTAGATATCCGACACTACAAATTTGAAATCCACAAATAGACATGTCTTCACAATTGATGGAGCAGTTGTGTCCTGAAAATTCTCTAAATAAACGAGTATCACTAGATCTATGATGCAATTAGAGTTTATTGCTCTTAATAAAGCTGAAGAGGAAGCCGAATGGATTCAAAATTTCTTGAAGGATATTTTATATTGGTCAAAATCAATGTAAGCTATTTGTGTTCATTGCGATAATCAATCAACAATTAGAAGGGCACAAAGTAATAGATTAATAGGAAGTCTATACATTATAGACAAAATACTTTTAAACACTTCCACTTGAATAAAATTATTTTCTTTGACTATGTAAAGTCAAAGAAAAATATTATAGATTTGCAAACTAAAGATTTTTTGAGAGAACTTGTGTATAACTCATCAAAAGAAATGGGTTTAAAGCCTTTAAAATACAAAAGAGTGTAATGATGATAACCATACCCAATTGGTTAAAGATCCTAAGTCGTACAAAATTCTTGGTAGCACTAAAAAAAATATTATTTTCTATTTATTTCTATGATGAAATAAGTGTTAGTTGTATCGTGATAAAGGGAAAGATGAGTTCTTAATGATTTTCATATATTGGTGCACCAAGTAGAGTATAACAAAATACTCTTAATGAAAAATCATTTATATAAGTGAAAATATGGTCATTTCTTTGAGAATTTTGATAAATATTGAATTCTCCAAAGCACTCATGTATCCAAGAATTATTCAGGACCAAAATAAACACAACAATTAAAACTAAAGGAAATATCTAGGTAGTGAACTATATGAGTTGTCTTAGTTTACATAAAAGGTTAACTATCGTGTTTAATATTGAGCTTAGTAAATTCGATAATATTTAACTGAGAAATGCTCAAAGCTAAAAACTATGTATCTTGATGTAGTGATATGCAAAATCAATATTTCTCAACAAATCATTGAGTGGTTTTAAAAACGGTGAGCAATTTTTTGTTCATGTGGAGGATTGTTGGAAATTTGTTTAAATAACATGATTTAAACAAATTATAGATGAATAAAAAATTAATTCCAAAGAATCCTTGATTTTCTTACTAAAAATAACCTTGGTTTTTCTTGTTTTTATTCTTGATATATGGTGGCTAATTAAATGTTGATGATGGTGGGAATTAATTTTTATTAACTTTTAAACCTTTTAGCTTCCAAAGTTCAATATAAAAAAAGGGTGAAGAAAAAGTTTCTAACTTGAAGTTTTGAGTTTTTTACATATTCTTCCTCACCTCATATTTTAATGTTTTTTCCCCTCACTTTAAGCTTTAATTTTCCACCCAAATCTGGAGTTTAGATTCATCTTATTGAGATATTTTGAGTTTCATATTCTTTCATTCAAATATCTTATTTTGAAGTGTATCTAAACTAAGATGGTGTTATTGGAATTTTAAGAGAGATATTATAAACATCCTAGTAGTACAATTGGAGAGGAATAAAGTTTTAAGGACAAAGAATTCAACCTTGATAACAACAAATGTTTTATCACTTTAAATGATTAAATAAGTAAGTACTCTTCTTTGTTTTAATTTTAATATAGATATATTTTTATTACTAGTATGTTTGTTAGAGTTTTGAATTCACATTGATTGCAAGTAGGGCTGTTTAAAAAAACTAAAAAAACATTAATTGATAAAACCAAACCAAGAGAAGAAACCAAATCAACCAATTGGAAAATTAAAAAACTTTTGGTCCGGTTCAGTTTTGGTTTTAAAAGTATGAAACCAATTAAATCGGACTGATTCTATTTGAAGTTGAACCCTAAAGCAAACTCAGGTATGAAAGACTAATTTTTCTCTAAAACTCTATTCCCCTACCCTACCCTTCCCTCGACTCCCACAACTACCCTACCCTTCCCTCTTTATCTTTATTGTAATAGACCCAACTGTACGATTTGGTTAATGCTTAAAGATCCCAATATATGCTCTTAATTTGAGGGTAATTTTTTTTTTTAAAGAATTCTACCAAAATTTTGATAGAATTTTGTTTGTATTTAAAACCTCCCCAATTCAAGGTGTACATTTATAGTTTGATGACTTTGTGATATGACCAAAAGATTGATGTTTTCTTCCAAGTGTAGGAGTGTCGAAGTAATAAATAACCCAGCAAGACCGGGGTCGAACCACAGGGAGGTTAACTATATAAATTATAAATAACAACAACACAATAATAATAATAATAATAATAATAATAATAACAACAACAACAACAACAACAACAATAAAAAATAATAATAATAATAACAATAATAGTAATAGTAGTAGTAGTAGTAGTAGTAATGATATTAATAATAGTAATAGTAATAATAAAGAGGATTTTGAGATGTAAGACTAATGTGCGGATTCAACAATAATAAAAACAAATATCAAGGTTAGAGGATCCACTAATAGTACTTCAAACAAGTATAGTATAAATTCTTATTACTCAATTGGAAACCACACACGAAGGAGGTTCCAATCATATTATAATTGTTAACATGATTACATTAATTATCTTATTCGAGTAATGCCAATACTTGTAAATATTATCAGGTATTCATGATGATAACTTATGTTAACAATAAATTAAGTTCCTTTCATAGCATAGGTGTAAGTTATACCATACAGTTAGGCTATGAAAGTACCAAGCATTTGTTGTACCAAGGGTTGTTCAACACAAATTTAGATTAACTATTTAACAAGCAAGGTATTAAGAGTGAGCAAGATAATAAATATAAAACATGTTAGTATTAAGCGTTAAAATCTATTTTGAGTTTATACTATACTTATTTTTACACCATTAGTATAACCTTTTCACATTGACATAAATAGATTTAGCTAAACATAATGAAAGAAAGAAATATAAATAAACAAGATAAGAATATAATTATATAAATAAAGGAAATAAAATGAAAAAGCATAAACAAGAGTTTAATATAACATAAAATAAAACTTAAACATTACAAAATACAAAGAAAGAGAGCAAGAACATGATCTTGATCTAAACACCAAGATGCCTAAATGCATGGAAAATACCTCCTTTTATAGGCCAAAATTTGAAACTATTGATTTGATGACTAATTGTTGAGTAGGTAGCCAACTCTTGACTTTGTAAAAATCCTTATCTTCTTGTCTGAATAAAACGTCATTGCTAACATTAGAACTGGAACCACCTATGCACATGAAAGTTCTAGGAAATTGTCTTATCTTTCCAGGAAAAGAAAATTAAGGTCATTTGGGCTTCTAGAACTCGAGATATGGGCTGATTACTGAACAGTGTATGGGTTGTAGGACAGACTCGGACTTCTCCGTTGTTACTATAATTTGGACTTGAAAACGGCCTTTTTAAATCTTGGACTCCACATGAAAGTTATAGGACTATGTCTTACCGAATTCGTGTAAAAAATTGAAATTATTTGGACATTTAGAACTCAAGATATGATCCAATTACCGAACAGTGTTCCAGTTTGAACTGCATCAACATCTTTTTTCTAAGTTTGGCCCTCTCTTTGTCCTTTCAATTTCAATATTTGAACTCATCAATCAATCCTTTTATTTATGTGATAGGCCTGCATTTAAGATGAACATTTACCATAAATTAAAGGTATCTTATATTATTAGGTATGCTATTATAAAACATGATTTAGTTAAGGAGTTATTGATACTTCAAGTGCAAAATGATGATATAAAACCTTAATAAAAATACACTTTTAAGTACTAATCACTTTGCTCACCTTTCTCTTAAACTCTCTTGCAGCCCCCTCCCTCCCTCTCCCTCTCTTCCTTTTTCTCTTTATCTCTGGTCTCTTAGTTTAGTGTTGTTGGTCATTTATAGTTTTGCATGCTTTAATATATTTTTTCTTTGATTATTCTTATTGTTAATATCAAATTATCCCTTTGCCTTTTGCAGGCTTTATCCAGGTGTTTGGTTTTCTATTTTTTTCATGCTAAAAAATCAATTTTGACTCAATCGAACTAGTTTGATTTGAACATATTTTCGGTTTGATCAAAGCTATTTTCTCAAGAAATTATTATTCCTCATTCAGTTGATTTTTTATACCCAAACCAGACCAAACCGAGTCACGAACACCCTAATTGCAAATTTAATTACATGGTAGAATTGTTTTTATTATATTTATGCTGAAAGCATGTTTCCATGAGTTATATTTTACATGTTTATAGATTTAAATATGTATTAATTCTAGGTATTTGTTGGATATTTTTTATTTAATGTGATGATAAACTAAATACTTTTGCTCATTAGTATAATATGTATTTATAAACTTTGATTTACAGTAAAATACCGGTAAGTTTTAGTTTATAGTATATAGTTATAGTTGTAACTGTAATGTAATGCAAGTGTAATGTAATATTAATTTAGAAGAAAGACTTGCACATTTTGAGTAACAGTTATTAAAGTAGCCCAAACAGGCACAAAGCCCAACTCACTGCCTTCCACACCACGCCTGCATCTCCAGCCCCTTACTCTCCCAAGTCTTCAAGGACGGACAGCACCTCGCTGCTCTAAACCCATCGAGCGCTCACGAACACACAGTGAGAAAGATATAAAGATGGCAAGGAGGCGGCTATTATTGATGTTAAAACCTTTTGATGTTTACCAATTTGGCCAATCAAATGGTGGCTCTTCCATCACCAATTCTCAGGTAACAACCATATGTACATTACAGTAGTACCACCACCACTTTTACTCTCTATATTTTTTTTTACAGAATATTCAGAGCTCACTCACCATTCATGGTTTCTTCACTTCAAACCTCTTAAATATTAGCCATATCTTTTTGGGTTCTTCTCCCTTGTCTCATTTTCATTTTTCATTTCTGTTTTAACATTTGGCTTAACCTTGATGAAGATACTCTGTTTGATAAAATGTCAAAGTTGATTTTGGCGTTTTTTGGATTGTATTATTTTCATTGAGTTTGACATTTACTGCTCTTATTTAGCTATTATATCTATAATGGTAGATGACTATAAATCAAAATACTTAATTTTTATGTTTCAATGGAGGAATTCTGTTCATTCTCAAATTTGATGGCTGCTTGCTAGAAATTTTGTTGGTCAAGGAATGTTTGAAGGGACCATTTGATCTAAAGTCTCAGCCTCTTGTTTTTGGTCATTCTCTGTTTTTACCAATCATGTAAAGGTTTCTTCGATGTTTCTTACTCAATTTTGTGTTGGAATTATTGCAGGCTTTTCGTTATCTAGATAACAGGCGTAAGGTTCACAAGGATGCTATAAACTACTGTCAGGATATTTTACGAAAGAAATCAAATATTGATTGGGAACCCATCTTACGTACAAATTTGTCACAACCAATTCGGAATTTTGATTTGGTTGTTACTGTTGGTGGTGATGGAACTCTTTTACAAGCAAGTCATTTCTTGGATGATTCAATTCCGGTTCTTGGAGTGAACTCAGATCCCACACAAGTCAAAGAGGTTAGTTTATTTGTCAGGCTGAGCTTAGATTTGTGTTCATTATGTCTGCAAGGATTTATTTAGATTCTCTTTTTTTTTTCCCCTTGATGTTAAGGTGTGTTCTGGATGTCCAATTACAGTTTGCTCTTTGGTGTAGGTGGAGAAATTCAGTAATGAATTTGATGCTACTAGAAGCACTGGCTACTTGTGTGCAGCAACTGTCCAGAGTTTTGAACAAGTAAGAAATACCGACGGGGTTAACGAAGGGAAATTAAAGAAGCAGGCATGGACAATAAATGTGACTCTGATAATGTATAGCCTGTGATTATAAGTTTGGGTATTGATTAAAGGACATCTTAGTAGCCATGTAATGCCCAGGTTAAATACTAGCATTTGTGCTAACTTAGATTGATCACTAGGCAATCCAGAAAGTCTATCCAAGGCCTGAAAACCTAACTTAATTTTACTAAACCATTTTTTAAAAAAGCATCCTGACTGGATTGCTAGTCATTAGAAGGCTTTCCTTGGAGAAGAGATTTAAACACACTTTCGTCTTATAATTTGTAATCTTGAGATGGTTGTACTCTCATTTGAGTTTATGTGCCTGTACTATTATCATTTTTTTTTATAGAATGTATTTTCTGGAATGGTGTCATCTGTTTTTGTAATATGTATTACCTAAATTAGCAGAAATCACCAATTTCTTTTCATAGTAAGTAATTTCCTTTGTTCATCAATCATGTTTATTTCTCTCAGGTGCTAGACGAGATCCTAGCTGGTCAGAAAGTCCCTTCTAACTTGTCGAGAATATCATTAAGTGTAAATTCACAACTGCTGTCTACTTATGCCCTCAATGACATATTGATCGCAGATCCTTGTCCTGCGACAGTTTCACGCTTCTCATTCAGGTAATGATTTGGCGTTGAGCATGCATTGATTACAGCATATTATGTTGATACGACCCATGTTGAACCTTTGTTCTCGTTTTCAGGATTCAGAGGGACATTGAATTGTGTGGCCCATTAGTGAACTGCCGATCAAGTGGTCTCAGAGTCTCGACTGCTGCTGGATCAACAGCTGCAATGCTCTCGGCAGGTGGATTTGCGATGCCTGTTTTATCCGAGGACCTTCAATATATGGTGAGAGAGCCCATTTCACCTGGAGCCGCAATCAGGTTAATGCACGGGATAATTAAATCCGATCAGTCCATGAAGGCCTCATGGTTTTCCAAGAAGGGAGTAATATACATTGATGGTTCTCATGTTTTCCACCCTATCCAGCATGGGGATACCATTGAAATGTCTTCCAAGGCCCCGGGTTTGAAAGTTTTTTTGCCTCACGATTAACACAGAGGACATGTGAACGGGGAGTGTAAATACCCCGAAGAACAGAAATTTTGCATGCATGATAGAGGTCTTGTAATTTTGTAGGGAAATTATATTTCTCTTATTGAGAAGTAAAAAACGCAGGATCTCCATTTTCCCTTGTGAACCCAATCTTGTGCCGGTCCCGAGCATCAAATGTGAGAAAATTGTAACTCAAGGCAAGATGCTGTTCTCTGTTTTAAATCATGTACTCTAAATAATGACAATGAAGTGAAATTGCTTGAAAAATAAAAAAGAAATGGCATTGAAATATGTTTTTATTGACCAATTAGAATTGACTCTTGAGATTTATAACTGCCTAAAAGGTCCAGCCGTTCTTTCATAGCACACAGGCACAAAAGTTGCAACTGGATCGAGAAATCCAGACCCAAGAGGAAAATGCTAATATCATTTCAGTATTTCCTAGTAGAACTCGAATCCTCTGTTAAACTGACCAGAGAAAGCAGAGGATGCCACTGTTACAAGAGCAACGTAAGAGCATCAAGAGTTGCTGAGGTTCAAACACGTGAGCCCCTTTAAGCTACCGCTTTGACAGCTTCTATGTACCCTTTTTAATTATATCAAACAAGAAATCCAACAGCATAATAGCTATTTCCATGTATCGGTTGTTATGGAAGCCAAAATCTACACTTGCATGATATCAGGATTACAGTCTCTTGTTTGCGCCACGTCATCATTCTTCTCCTTCCCTTTTTTTTTTCTTTGTTTTTTGGAAGACAGGAAAAGGAAAGAGAAGACAGGAAAAGCTTCTCAGGACTGTACTGAAACCAAGCAGTCCGGCGAGTGCATGTAAGTTGCACGCCTTGCCTTGTAGCCTACAGCCTGAAAAAGAAAATATAAAAGATAAATTACTCAGAAATATCAAATATCTAGCAAGTTGAATCGAATTACAAAGATTAGGCTACTAAGTCTGGTTAATGAACACAGTCCATCACTTACGTGAACATCTGAGGGCGGCTACGTGAAAGTTGAGGGCGCTTTATCGGGGATAGTATCAAGTTCCTTAGCGTCATTGAGGGGTTGCCAGAGCCAGCTCCAAAGGAAGGAACAGAACCGATTCTTCTATTTCCAACATCAACTGGCATGGCTGCTTGGTTTGCTTGTGAGCCACCACGGATTTCAAAGGGACCAGAATTCGAGCTGTTTTGTCTTGCCGGCCATATATCCTCCCGAGGCCCTGGAGTTGATGGAGTGAAAACCGTCCAATCTGCATAAATTAAGTCAACTAATTTTGGAGATGCTTAACCAAAATGCATTATTAAGCTATAGCGTGACAATGACAAGCAAACATTTTCCATTGTTGTAAGCGTAACAAGGACTTTAATAATGAAGAAACATTTTAAGGCACCACAAGGAGCCCGTGCTGTTCTATTGCCATTTTAAAATGAAAATGATTACCTTTACGGATAGGGTCTCTGTTATCCATCATGGTAGCTGCAGGGTTCGAGAACAAATCAGGCTCATTTCTTGAAAAGAAATTGTTTGCTGGTTGGATGGCTGATCTTTTATTGGACTCGTACTCGCTCCTCAACTGATCATACATTTCATCAAGTTTCCTCTTCTGCCTAGTATTGAAAGTACCAGTGTTTATTACGATCCAGGCTCGCATCATAAGCTGATAAAGTAATCGAAGGCTTTGGACAATATATAAACTGACCTGGCTTTCTCAGAAAATTTCTCCTGGAGCTCTTGTTTATCCTTTGACAAGCTCTCAATCTCTTGTTCCATCATCTGGCACCTTTTGGCCATTTTCTGATATGCAGCATGCAGCTGCTCCAGTTTTTCCGTGAACTTTTCTTGCATGGACTCACATTTTTGCCGGCACTGAGCTACAATTCTATTCATCTTGAATTGCATCTCAAGTTCCCTTTGCCCCGTAAAAAACATCACGCTTCTGTATGCACTTTTCATCACTGGGGTCATTTAAGGAAGATGCAAGGATTAAAAGGCTGTTTTTGCACGTTTCCCAGGGAATGCTAAGAACCATACTGCTATTCAGTTTGGTAATTCTCTCAAATGAAATAGAAGAATTATGAGTACCACCAAGTAGACTTATCATTTCAAATTTTCTACTTGTATTCAAACTAGTAGTTGATGGATTTAAGGAAAAATGGTGTTATCTTATAAAGGATACATATCTGTGGAGATATTCCAGCCATGGCCATCTGCAAGAAATTCATTATGAATAAAAGGGAAAAGGCAACCAGTAAAATAAGAAATAGCAATGTTCTGACCAAATAATGATGCATGTTTAGATTTCACTTTAATAATATGTAATAGAAGAAGCAAGATATTCGTAACATTCTGAGCTAAGTCCTTGCTTACATTTATCCATTCATCATTTGGATTGATGTCCACAGTAAAATAAGAAATAGCAATGTTTTGACCAAATAATGATGCATGTTTAGAATTCACTTTAATAATATGTAATAGATATTCGTAATATTCTGAGCTACGTCCTTGCTTACATTTATCCATTCATCATTAGGATTGATCTCCACAGGTTTCATAAGGCTGTAAAGAGGAAACCAAAATTGAAAGTAAAATCAGAATACCATGAGCAAGAAACATGAGTACAGATTACCCAAATCATTAGTTCGTATTAGAGGTGTCCAATAAAATTGACAGATATAGCTGTAAATACTGAAAATATTTTGAATTTTTTAGTCCCAGTAAATTCTTTAAAATCATAAGAGCTTCATATTTTAAATTCAAGGAAATGTCAAATAAATTCTGTTTGTTAAGAAACAATTCCAAGCCACAACAAGCATTTCAAGGAATAAGCATTTCCATAAAGCACTCACCTCTTAGAGAGCACTTGATCACAGATTGGACAGGCTGCATCATTATTAAGGATCTTGTTTGCATCTTCGGTGCCTGTTTATTCTGTTAAGGGACAATATGCGAAAGCAACAGTAATCCAGAAAGCATAGAACTAAAAAAGCTTAATCATAATCTGATCTTGGATACATAAGAGGTGACCACAAGTAGTAGAAACAGCACGCCCTTCCAACTCTCGCCAGCATGAATTGCATCTCATTTTCACCTTCACTATGAGACTTTTATCCAAATATTATCCACTCATCTGAACCTAATAAAAGGAGTTTCATAGCATTAGCATTAGCTACAACACCACATGCAGACACATAGATTCAAACTAATCTGCATCACTGTTACATGCAGCCACATGGTTTTAAAAATTGAAGTTTTGGATGACACTGGCGAAAATCATCAGCTGTAAATACTGAAAATATATTGAATTTTTTAGTCCCAGTAAATTTTTTAAAATCATAGAGCTTCATATTTTGTAAAATAAAGAGTGATATTGATCATGCACAGAAAAATAGACATGGAGATTTTATAGAGAGCGATACCGATCATGAAGAATGACAATCCACGCAACTTCTTTCACAACATTCGTTTTTTTTTTTTTTACAAGATATTGGCCCATCTTTATGGGGTCATTTATTTTCTCAACATCAAAATGTGATCTGCGAATTCACTACAATCCCCTTCCATTATGCACAGTCAAAACAGAATTTGTGCAAATATTTATATTTTTTTACAAAAGTATTCCTCATAAGATAAAACGACTGTCACAATCTCAAAAGAATTGCTAAAATTTTGTCAAATATACAGCTGCAAAGTGCCAAATCCTCATCACTGAGTATCAAATTACAAAGATTTTCTAGTGTCTAAATATTGATCAAGGTAGTGGTTACTCAGTAATCAAGAAAAATTAGTCAAGGTCATGAAAATGACCAGAGTACCCTCAGTTTGGTACTGAGCCAAAAAGTCCGCGCAGACGCAAAATTTGCATGAAAACCACCAATTTTCTCGAGTTCCAAAAGTGAAGTCTTATTAATCAAATTCCTGAAACTCCTTTCCAATTCTCAATTTTTCTCAGGATCCGAACGGAAAACGAGAAAAAAGAAGACGCATAAACAAAGCTTGTAAAAAAGAAGACGCATAAACAAACGGAATCGACTTGATATATTTTCCTGAAAATTACACTCCTCGGCGTTCTCCTTAATGAAAATCACAAATCAACGCCTAAAATCGTAAAGACAATAGAGATTATAAACATAAATAAATCATATGGAGATCTAAAACGCGAGCAGAGTGACTATCGAAATTGAAAAACAGCAGCAATTGCTAATGTGAAATCAAATTTATACGTTACTTCGGAAACAGTGAAATGTGATTTGAAGAGACACGAATCCCTAACCTGAAAGAGTTCTGGCTGGAAACGTTTCTTCTCTTCTCTTTTTTTTTCTTCTCTTCTCTTCTCTTCTCTTCTCGGCTTGTGGCGTGGGGGTTTTGAAGGAGAGAAATGGCGGCAACTCGATTTTTTTATTTATTTCAAATTATCACACTTCTCTCTCTCTCAAGCAAGGAATTTATAATTTGACGCTTCTCCTTTATTTCAAAATCTGGATTCAGAACGGTGTCATTCTTCAAGCAACTCTTTTAATTTTTTAACCTTAAATAGTGTTAAAAAAATCTAAATTAAAAAAAAAGAATTTTTTTGTTCTGTTCTTTTTTCCTTAATAAATTTGGTTTTTTTTAATAATTTATGTATAGAAAAAAGTATACAGTTGTGCAAAAAGCCAAGATAGAGATTAGAGAATATCTAAATTATGATTTTTTCTATGATGCTAAAATAATAAATTCAGGATCAATATGTAATTAACATATAATTGTCCTATATCACTTAAATTTACCTATTATAACAGGTTAATGTTAATAGTTTAAATCATACTAGAAATAGTAGAAAACTTTGAATAATTAATTTAACAATTTACACGAGTAACTTTTTGATTTCAAAATGATAATTCATTTGTTTCAATCTAAAGGATTTCCTATTATTCATCAACTAGGTTTTCTTAGAATCATAATTTTTTTTATCCATTTTAATATTGTTTCTTATTTTAACTATATATTTATAGGCTATGAAATATTAAAATATATAGTAGCCAAAGCATGGCTTAGGACTTCAAATTAATCAGTAACTACAATTCTTAATAATTACAATTACAACAGTAAGAATCTATCTATTAACCAGGCTAAAAACCGCTAAATGAACAATTTTGCTCGTGAAAAATTATAAACACACAAATTAAAAGAAAAAACAAAGAAAAAAAGAATTTAAGTATGGTCCCCTCCTCTTGATAGTTGTCATTATAGTCCTTGTCCACAGGCCTTCTCTTGAATCTAATCGAGAGAAGTTTACAAAAAAAAAAAAGAAAAAAAAAACCAAGTTGAAGTTAAAGTAAAGATTTTTTAGATTTCCTAGTCGAAATTCAGGAAGCACCATCCGAAATTCATATGCCTCGCTTTGTGAAGTAGGCATAAGCTAAATATAGCTGTAACAACACATGCAGAAAATATATAATATTTAATGTGCGAAGAGGGAATTCCCAGTTTTTATTAGGGGTAATTATTTTTTGTTTAGTTTTATTTTTATTAAATCAGTTTTTTTAAAATAAAATTTAGTTCAAACCGACCGGTTCTGGTTTGGCTCGGTTTTTTTGATTTGGTTCGTTTTTTTTTGGGTTTGGCTTGGTTTTTTTGGTTTTGGGTTTGGTTTAGTTTTTTAAGTTTTAGGCTTATCAAACCAAAACCGAACCGAACTGGTCGGTTTTTAAAAAATTCTAATTGGTTTTTTTTTCATGGTTCGGTTTTTCAGTTATTATTTTTTTTATTTTCTTGGTTTAATCAATTTTTTAGTTTTTTGCTCACCCCTAATTTTTATTCTCTAAATATATGATAATTATCTCTTTAAGAGGTTTCCAATCTCTTTAAACAAGTCATAAAACCTACCTTACCACAAAACAACTACAAATATAAAAGCATGTAAAAAGTTAAAAAAAATTTAAATTAAACAACAAACCTTAAAACACCTAGAAAAAAAAATTATTATATATAAACCTAATATATAAATCTTTTTTTTTTAATATCTTCACGAATATTAAATGAGAATAAATTATCTATTTTTTATTTTAATAATAGATTTTTACATATTTTTCTCATATTAATTTTTATTCTATCACACATAAATAAATAATTGAGTCATGATAATTTTTTATGTTTATAATCAAAAATTGCTTTTCAAATCATTATAAACTTTTATTAAAAAACAATGCTTTTTTATATATAATAAAAAAAATGTTTTCATCAAAATAAGACAAAAAAATACATTTTTCCTCCTAACTTCAAGTGATTTAAATTTTAATGAATATTTATTTTAGTTTTTTTTCTCAAAAAAACATCCTACTAAAAAAGATATAATTTTTCTAAAATAAAATAAAAATGTATGAATAAGGAAGGAAAAAATTGCTGCCCGAATTCATATCAATCACATCTCTTGGAAATAAAAAATCATGAATCATAATTAAATGAGCGCAATTGATAGCTTCAAAAGATCAAGACATAATCACCTCGTTAGTGCTTTTGCTTATAATTTATTATATTATTATGATTCTGGTAAAATCATTAACTTACAATGACATAAATCCATCGATTAAAAAAAATTACAAACACACGACGAAAAAAAAATAAAAAGCAGCTGCACTCGCCTGGAAGATGATCCCCTCTTCTTGACTGCTGCCATTATTGACCTAGTCCACAAAGCAAGTTAGTTAACTAAACTGGTGATGGATCATGGAATAAAATATTTGCGCTACTAGTTAAAAGCATTATCAAGACTTACCTTCTCACACCGCCCTGAGTAGCTAGTATCGCCTTCCACCATTTCTGGGAGCTTTCTTCCTTCCAAGCCTTTTTGCATTTTGATGTGCACTGTCTTCAACCATCTTCACAAACCATGCAGGT
Source organism: Populus tomentosa (assembly GCA_018804465.1). NCBI lineage: Eukaryota > Viridiplantae > Streptophyta > Magnoliopsida > Malpighiales > Salicaceae > Populus > Populus tomentosa. Next base: position 10,582,618 of record CM031989.1, on the reverse strand, counting down.
TTTCTTGCTCTAAATACAACGTATCCTATAGAGACTCCAAATACAAATCCACATCCATAACCCATTGCTACAGCTTTCCATCCAAATCCCTCTTCAAACATTGAGTCTTCTTTCTCGAAGTTTGACGGAGGCGGTTGTTGCCCCTCGCCTTTGTTGCATTTTACTTGCAAGGGAAACCCGCATAATCCCAAGTTCCCTTCGTATGAACCATTTTCAAATGTGTTGAACTGCTTACCTTGAGGTATGGGTCCCTCAAGTTGGTTATACGAAAGGTTCAGGACTTGAAGAAATATTAAATCTACCAGTTGCTGAGGAATCCTTCCAGCAAGCAGATTTGAGGAGAGATCTAGCGATTCCAGATTAGTTAAATTCCCCAGTGATGGCTGGATATAACCGATGAGGCTGTTGTGAGAAAGGTTGAGCTGTATCAGAGATTTAAGCTTTCCGAGGGACTCTGGAATCTTTCCCGTGAATTTATTGCAGGATAAATCAAGTGTTGCGAGGGCAATTTGAATTTTAGAAAACTCAATCTCCGAACCTTTCCATGCCAAAGTTACAGAATAAACATAAGAAGTAGATGTATTTTTTGGCCCCATGTAATCCATATCCTGTGCAACGCTCATCATGGCTTTGAAGTTGTTGAAATACTCTGTTGGCAAAGGACCACTTAAGCTGTTGTTGGAGAGGTCAAATATCTGTAATTTAGAAAAAGAGTCCTTGACAGTTGGACCCTTCAAAGAACCATGGAGTTTATTTGACCTTAGAACAACAACCTCCAACTGTGGAAGCGTTTCTAAAAAGGAAGGGAATGTGTCATCAATCATGTTGTTACCGAGGTCCAGAAATTCTAAATTCACACAATTGATGATGGATGGTGGTATCACCCCTTTCAATTGGTTGCCATTGAAGTTGAGATAACTCAAACTGTTCCCCTCTGAATAGATTGAAGGGATATTGCCGTGGAGATTGTTGGCACCAAGATGCAACACTGAGAGTCCATCACTGAAGTTTCCCAAGCATTGCGGGATGAAACCACTAAAGCCATTGTTGGACAAGTCTAGAATCTCTAGGGACTTCAGCTCGCAAATGACAGGAGAGATGTTCCCAGTCAGTTTATCATTGGAGGAAAGCATAAGAGCTCTCAATTGCTCAAGCTTGAAAACTGAAGGTGGAATCTGGCCATACAACCTGTTGTGACTGAAATCGATATATTGTAATGAATTACAATGGAACGGACTTATCTGGCCATACAGTAGGTTATTGTGAAGAAAAAGAGCCTTCAAAGAAGGCATAGAAAACAAGGTGGATGGAATTGTTCCATTGACCAAGTTATGAGATAAGTCGAGAGAGTTTAAACCTGAAAGCCTACTTATTTGTGATGGGATGCTTCCTATCAGTGTATTGTTTGAGAGGTCCAACAAAGTGAGTTGGGTGAGGTTAAAAAAATCATTTGGAATTTGACCATTAAACCTGTTATTTGAGAGGTCGAACCAAATGAGTTGTTTGAGGTTAAAAAAACCATCCGAAATTTTACCAGAAAAATTATTAAAAGAAAGTCTCAAGTTATCTAATTTCTTAAGGTTTCTAAATGAGAATGAAATTTGACCATCAAACCTGTTGTTTGAGAGGTCCAACGAAGTGAACTGTGTGAGTTTAGAAAAACTATCTGGAATTTGACCATCAAACTTGTTGTTTGAGAGGTCCAACGAAGTGAGCTGTGTGATGTTAGAAAAACTATCTGCAATTTGACCATCAAACCTGTTGTTTGAGAGGTCCAACGAAGTGAGCTGTATGAGGTTAGAAAAACTATTTGGAATTTGACCATCAAACCTATTGTTTGAGAGGTCCAACCAACTGAGTTGTCTGAGGTTAAAAAAACCATTCGGAATTTTACCAGAAAAATTATTGAAAGAAAGTCTCAAGATATCTAGCTTCTTAAGGTTTCTAAATGAGAATGAAATTTGACCATCAAACCTGTTGTTTGAGAGGTCTAATAAAGTGAGCTGTGTGATGTTAGAAAAACTATCTGGAATTTGACCATCAAACCTGTTGTTTGAGAGCTGTGTGAGGTTAGAAAAACTATCTGGAATTTGACCATCAAATATGTTGTTTGAAAGGTCCAACGAAGTGAGCTGTGTGAGGTTAGAAAAACTATCTGGAATTTGACCATCAAACATGTTGTTTGAGAGGCCCAATGAAGTGAGCTGTGTGAGGTTAGAAAAACTATCTAGAATTTGACCATCAAACTTGTTATTTGAGAGGTCCAGCAAAGTGAGCTGTGTGAGGTTAGAAAAATTATCCTGAATTTTACCAAAAAAATTATTGAAAGAAAGTCTCAAAATATCTAGCTTCTTAAGGTTTCTAAATGAGAATGAAATTTGACCATCAAAACTATTGGATGAGAGGTCCAAGAAAGTGAGTTGAGTGAGGTTAGAAAACTCATTCAGAATTTTGCCATTAAAATTATTGGCTGTGAGAGACAAGTGACTGAGCTGCTTAAGGTTTCTAAGTGAGACTGGGAGATGACCTTGAAAACTGTTATGTGAGAAGTCCAACCACGCCAATTGCGTTTGATTAACAAAAACATCAGGAATTGGACCAATAAAATTATTGTATCCAAGATCCAGGTACTCAAGTTGCTTAAGTTTTCCAAACGAGAAAGGGATTTGACCAACCAACTGGCTAACTGCAAGGCCCAACTCAATGAGTTGCGTGAGGTTACCAAGTAGACCCAGATTCGAGCCAACAAAATTGCACCCGTTAAGATACATCTTTTCCACAGACCTCAGATGACTGATTGAATCTGGTTCCAAATGTATTGAGATCCGCGTATCTGACAGATCCAAATGCGAAAGAGCATTGCTCAAATTATATGGCGGAAAAGAGCCAGTGAGTTCTTCGTTGCTCGATAAATCGAGCGATTGAAGGTCTGATAGGTGAGAGAAATTATCAGGGAGTTCCCCTTTCAATCCACAATACCAGAGTTGGAGAGATGACAAAGAAGAAGACAAGTTCATCAAGGAACTGGGTACCACCAAAGACATGTTCACTCCACCCAAGTAGAGTTCTCTCAGCTGGGTAAGGTTCTGAGCAAGCTTGTCGAAAGAAATCGGTTCCAGCATCAGCTCCTCAGAGTTGGAAGAGAGATCAAGTGACACCAATCTGGATAAATGGGAGATTTCTGGGGGAACCTGGCCTGCAAAATTCGATGAATTTAGATTTAAATGCGTCAAATGCAGGAACTGACCAAAGGAAGATGAAATGACAGAGCGATTGAAGTCATTGCCAGAGAGATCCAGCTTCTGAAGATGATGAAGGGAGAAGAGAGTGCTGTTAGAATGGAGGGTGCCATAAAGCATGCTGCAACCAAGGTCTAGGCCAATTACATGGCCAGTTTGCATGATGCATGTCACGCCATCCCAAGAGCAGCAATCTGTATCCTCTTTCCACAGCACTTTCTTGGGTGGATAACATGGAAATCCATATGGAGAAGAAGGCATCGTGGAAAAGGACCTTTTGAATTGGAGCAAAGCCAGGCTCTGGTCACCGGGGCATAATTGTACTGAAGAGGAGAAATAGGAAGAAGAATGAGCAGGTTGGGAGTGCGAATGGAAGAAAAGAAGGCAGAGAAATTGAGCGAGCGACAATGAAGATCCCATCATTCCCTAAAAGTGCTCTTTTTGGAGATTAAAACGTGGACAGTTAACTTATATTGATGGGAGACTTCTATTAGAATGTAGTCTATATATAGAGACTTCCGGAATGCATAATTTCCCCTTTACTCGTTATTTCTAAAATTATTTAAAAAAGAAATCATATAAATATATCATCAAAATATATACTGATGGGAGAACAAAAGTCTAGCCAGAATAAAATTGAAAGCAAATTCCTTCACTGCTGCAAAACAGACTAAAAACGAAATGGAATTTCAAAGGTTTCAGTATCGGAAACCAATAGCAAAAATAGACTGGCCAACAAAGTTTGCACTGATAAGTTGCCATTGTTATTCGGAAACTACAATATTTGGATTAAAGGAAAAAATAACAAATGAAAACCAAATAAATAAATAATAAATTCAAAAATAGCCATTGAAAGCTTAACAACTATTGAATTCATAAAATTAAGTCCTTTTTTTTGTTGTTGTTGAATTGTGAAATGGATATTCATTTTGTCGCATAAATTTAACAATCTAGTCTATATTAGATATGCCAAGTCATTATTATAAATTTAAATTATATTATTCGTTTTTTCTATCTCAACAAAGACATGCAATGAACATAAGGTTTTATACTAACAAATGACCAGGAATAGTTTTTATTTGGTGTTTTTATAATGAATTTTGGTATGTGACAATAACTAACAAGAAAATAATAGTGGCTCGCCTATATAATGTTTAGAAATGAGATTTTTGAATTTATACTTAACGAAGGCATTGTTTTTGCCTTCCTTAGAAAATTGCTTGCGCTCCATGATAGTGGACAATCGGCAGAGAAAAAAAATGAGGCAAGAAACAGAGGCAGAGAGCTCTGATATCTGTTGCTGCCGCTATATACAAGTATTTTCCTATAATTGCCTAACACGGAGAAAGAAAAGAAAGAAAAGATTTGCCAGAAAAGTTATTTTCATTGAATCTGTTGCTGCCGCTATATACAAGTATTTTCCTATAATTGTGCTTAGCTATTTTTGGAATAAGAATTACAATAGGAATAGATATCCTTGACAGCATATTTTTACATATTTGTTTCTTAATCCATTACGTAACCATGAGATATTGTTGATCCTTTCTTAACAGAAGTCCCCAGCAACGTACACTTCCCATCAGACGAGCTGCAAAGCAAGAGCACAAACTGTATCTATTAGCACATATTCATTGCTATTTTCTAAGCTATGAAATGCTTCTTCTTCTTCTGAGAAACATATATATTGCTTAACCCTTCAAGTAAGCTGTCCCCTGTTCTTGTTAATAATAGCAATAATTATCTATCTGCATTAAGTTTGTAAGCAAGGAGTAACAGCGGGGTAGATGTCCCCGAGAACAGCTACAGAGGAAGTTGTAATTAGAGCATGAACCGTATCTGTCCCCGAGAACAGTTGCCATCAGACTGCAAAAATGTCAATTTTGAAAATTAGTGCTGCCGTGTTTCCAACGCTCACTCCAGTCCCACAGTATCTTGAGGGCAAGAACATTCAAACTCCAGTCTCCTTGTGTGGAAATATTCGCTGAAAAGTCTTGCTGTACAGCTGCGAATTGGACATAAGAAGGTGAAGATGACTTTGTTTATCAATTTTTTATTTCAATTATGTATACATAATCCCATAGTTTAAATTATTTTTTATTTAAAATAGAAAAGGGAAAAATCGAAGTATATCAATTGAAGGAATGGAAAGAATTTTTTAAAAACAAAATATTACTAATCAAGACGTGTACGTTATTTCCGTCGGTTTTTATTCTTACTTTATTTTTATTTATTTTTTAATCCTGGAAAAGGTGTTATTCATATTATAGGTATACAAAAATAATACTAGTATTCAAAATATTACTTTTTTTTTTATTTAAGATGTTTTTGATGTATATAAAAATGTTTTTCCAATATGCTAGTTTCATTTATAGGTCGGAGAAATTTATTAGTAGATAATTTTAAATAAAAATTATTAGATCTAGACTAGCGCCCGGGTTACGAGTTTTCATATCTGATACAAATCAACCAGCACAGTGACATGATAAAAAAAATAAAATTGAAATTGAGATAAGAATGACGGAGGGTAAAACGTTATCAAAACTTCAATTGTTTTCTTAACAACGTTTGTCTATTGCCTAAGTAGAGGTACTTACTTGAGAAATATGATGTGCAAGTTAACTAAATTTGGTGTTTGACCATATATATATATATATAAAACAAAAATTAAAACTAGCGTCAATAGATATTTTGTTTTTTCATAATAATTTTTTAGTTATTATAATGTTAGATGAAAGGAAATTTGGTGTTTGGCTATATATAAAAAAACTAATAAACAATTAAAATATATAATAAAATGACAAAAATACCCTTCAAATCAAATATTTTAAAAATGGAATCAATGGACTTTTTTGTCATTTCACAATGGTTATTATTATTATTATTATTATGTCAGCTTAGGGAAAAATTGGTATTTTGCTAAAAAAAAAAAGATAAGCGTGTGTACGATGTCGCTCATATAAAAGGCAACCCAACACTTTGGGCAGCCTATGCTCCACTTCCTAGCGTATAAAAATGCCCTTATACTATTTTGTTAGAAGTGTTGTTATGTTCTTTTCCCTATGAAGCGACGCATGTTGGAGTTGGTGGTCCGATTTATTATTGGTGGACCTTTTTTTCTCCTTTTCTCTCATCCCTAAAACATTATAGTTTGGCCCTTATTATTGTGGATATTTCAACTTCAATCCTTTTTTTTATTTGTATTTTTGTTTTTGGTGTTTTTGTAAAAGTTTTATTTGTCTTCAATTTCATCCTTCAATCCCAATTTATAAATATTATATTTTTAAATTTGATTTTTATTTTTTGGTTTCTAATTTTTTTCTTAGCTCTTTTGTAAAAAAATTATTTGTTTTTAATTTCATCATTCAATCAAAATTGATAGTATTATGCTTTCCAATTTGGTTCTCATTGTTTTGATTTCTAATTTCTTTATTGGAACTTTTAGAAAAATTATTATTCTTTTCAATTTCACCTTTCAATCATATTTTTTTTAATTTTTTATGCTAATTTTGATCCTCATTCTTTTAATTTTTTTGATTTTTTTTTTAAATTGATTTTTTTTTCAATTTTACTATTCAATTAAATATAAAATTTATTTGGTATTTGAATTTTAATCCATATTGTTTTAATTGCTATTTTCTTGAATTTTTTTGTATAATTGATTTTCAGCACCACGTGAAGATTGGTTCTCCCTTGTTGATGCTGGAAGAGAGAGACCTTTTAGGACGACCAATCCCACACTATCTTGAGGGCAAGAACCTTCAAACCCCAATCTCCATTGTTTGTAGGTTTTCTAGTAACTGTTAATAAAGCTATTGCCAGGAGAACGTGTTGACTGGTGTACAATTTGTGTTGGTGACGTAAGGGACCTCTTCTCGTGTGGAAATATTCGCTGAAAGGATTTATTGGTTACTTAGTCTTGCTGTACAGCTGCGGATTGAAGATGACTTTGTTTATCAATTTTTTTTATTTCAATTATGTATACATAATCCCATAGTTTAAATTATTTTCTTGTTTAAAATAGAAAAGGGAAAAATCAAAGTATATCAATTCAAGGAATGAAAAGAATTTTTAAAAAACAAAATATTACTAATCAAGATGTATGCATTATTTCAATTGAAAAAAAAATATTTTTTCTTTAGGTTATCCTAATTATTTTTCTTTTTAAATTTGATTCATGTATAGTTTTTTTTTTTTGTTGTTTATTTGAATTAAAGTCATCTTATCCAATCTAGTCAGGTCTATAAAAGTTACATTTTTTTTTTTTTATCTTTTAAAACATGATTGTGGTTGTTGAACATTATTTTTTACACAAAATAAAATAGTCTTGCCCATGGCGCAGCGCAGGCTCCAATTATAGTTAACATATACTTAAGGGACTTGACTTTTCACTGTATAAATGAATAATAAAATGTTAAGCCCTTTTAACCTTGGTGCTCAAGACCTTTTAGGCTTTTTAAAAAATATATATATATTAAACTTATTTTTTTTTTTTAATTTCATCCTCCAACATTAGGCTTACGAGGTACTGGATTTCATAATTATTTTTGATTTATTTTATAAAGTTATCTTGATCTTATGACCCAGGTCATGATGAGTTTTGCAGGTTAATCATGTTGACTCATGTCATTTTTTTTTATTTTTTTTTAATTTCATTATCAAAATTAGGTTGATTGAGAATTGATCTTCATATTTTTTTTATTTGATTTCTATAGGATTATCATGGTCTCATGACTTAGATTGTGAATTTTGCAAATTAGCTATCTTAGGTCATTTTTTCTTTTTAAATTGAATAATTTATTTTTTAATTTCATCATTCAATATTGATTATTAAACCTTCATAATCTAGTACAAGAATATTCAATTGCATTTTTACTACAGTAAAACACCTTGAAATCATATAAGTGTTATCTTGGCGAAGACTTGGTGGTTTTATATTTATTTTTCTTTTTAGAAATGAGATTTTTGAATTTATACTTAACCAGAAATAAATGTATGGCGATCCACATGATCGTAAGGTGGAGATATGGCTACGTTCCGTATTTGACATAGCATAGACTGGAAGATTGATCCAAATGCTTGTTTCCCATCTATCATGCATCAAGTGATGCTAATCTAATTGAAACACCAAGTTTATGACCGGAAAAAATAGTTATTCAATCCATCTGATTTGATGGGTCAATCTAGTGTTATTAGGGTTTTTTTAATATTTTTTTCAATATAAATTTTTATTATAATCATTTTGGTGAATGGATACATAAAAAAGAAAATTAAGTATTTTAATTTTTTTTATGATCCGTATTTGACGTGGCATAGACTGGAAGATTGATCCAAATGCTTGTTTCCCATCTATCATGCATCAATTGATGCTAATCTAATTGAAACACTAAGTTTATGACCGGAAAAAATGGTTATTCAATCGATCTGATTTGGTAGGTTAATCTAGTGTTATTAGGGTTTTTTAATTTTTTTTTATATAAATTTTTATTATAATCATTTTGTGAATGGATACATAAAAAAATAAAATTGAGTATTTTTTTTTTTTTTATGATCCATATTTGACTTAGCATAGACTGGAAGATTGATTCAAATGCTTGTTTCCCATCTATCATGCATCAATTGATGCTAATCTAATTGAAACACTGAGTTTATGACTGGAAAAAATGGTTATTCAATCCATCTGATTTGGTGGGTCACTCTAGTGTTATTAGGGTTTTTTAAATTTTTTTTCTATATAAATTATTATTATAATTATTTTGGTGAATGGCTACATAAAAAAATAAAATTAAGTATTTAAAAAAAAATTATATTTAATTTGTTTTTAATTTTTAAGAGTTTTGACTTGCAATAAATTAACCTCTTATCATTTGTTTATGCCTAAGTCATGATTTAAAAAAAAATATGTTTCATTAATAATTCAAATGAATTATTGTTAAAAATCAAAAATTTAAATGATTCATAATTTGCGACAATTTAAACTTAAAGAAATTGATTCAATTTCATAAAAAAATTTAATCTTTTAATAATTTTTCTTTAAACTCATCCTAGATTTTCTAACTGTATACTTGAGGCTCTCAAATATTTTGTTTTTAAATTATCATTAACTTGCTATCGAAAAGTTCCTTTGGTAAATAGTCCTTTCTAAATGAACGAGTGCCTAATTTACTGCCCACATTTAATTAAATAAATTTGTAGGACGTGATATTTTCAAGATAGAAATTAATGCTTAACTTATACTGGATTTAATAGCACGAGCTAAAAATGTTTTTTTAATAGATGGAGTGAATTAAGATATTCATCTAAAATATTTTAGGTTGAATAATTTTCTTACAGGATATTTCATAAAAAAATATAAAATAAATTTTTTAAAATATTTGATGCAAAACAAATAATCTCTTAGACTATGTTAGCCATATAATGGACTTAATATGGAAGTGAACGAACAACTCTGACATTATTTATGCAGGCCTCACCACATTTGATTAAAGCAAAGTTGTAGGACACTTCATTTTTTTTTCCCGATGGAAATTAATACATGCCAGACCCATAAGCTGGACTTTGGTTGCCAAAGACTACGCTACAATTTCTCGATTATCATCTAGACTTGGCGCGTTTAATTTCCAGGATGGAGATGTTTTGTGCGTATCTCGTTGAAACCAGGGACACCTCAATTATGCCACTTTGAAAAGTTTTGACGTGTTCATCACTCGTTTCTAGCTATGTTTATTATTTTCCAGGATTAGATTTTGAGACTTGCTAATATTATGAAGGGTTTGGAATTGTGTTTTAGAAAAACCTGATTTTTATAAGTTTTGAATTATAATAATTTTTTTATTTTTATATTGTTTTGATGTATTGATGTTCAAAAATAAATTTAAAATATATATATATATATATATATATTATTTTGATATTTTTTCAAGCCAAAATACATTTAGAAAAACAACATCTACTACACTTTTAAATATACATTAAGCTACATCTATCTTTGTAAATTTGGTGACTATTCAGTCCAGAGGAAAGTATCAATCAATCCCTATAATTGTAAAGAGATTTGAGATTATAAAAGCTCTATCTCGGCACTTAAATGGAAGAATATTATAATCCAAGTCCATATCATATGTTTTTTAAGCGCTGAAGGAAATGCATCAATTAGTTATTAGTTGGTTATTAGGAGCATACTAATCCAAGTTGATAAATAGTTTTCAAATTAGTGGATGGCCCAAAAGTTTTGGGTTTCCGTCCATCCCATTTGGACTCCAAAACCATGTCTGTCGATATTACAAAGAAAAAAAAAAACGAAAGTCTCTGAATGACAATGACTTGTTAAAAAGCCAACTTAACTTTTCTTAGAAAATGGCAAGCTATAAAACCTCAAGAAAGAGAGAGTTTGACTACGAGAGAAAGTTTAAATCTTAACCTTTTCTGCCTTAATCATCAATGATTGAAGATCTAAAAAGGATAAACTTTTAGTATGTTATTCTTGTTTGGTTTCTGAAACATATACACACAGGGAAAATAATAAATTTAAATTTTTTTTAAAAGTGTTAAAACATCTCATTAGAAAAATCTAGAATTGTTTAAAGTTTATGCGAAAATTACCCGAAAATCTGAATTTCTTTCGACTTGGAATATATGCTTTAAAGTTAGATTGTCGCAAATTATAAACTTTCCAGTTGTCTAGCCTCTAAAGTTAATTCACACGAACTACTAGTGATAAATCTTTTAAACCCTTTTTGAAGAGAGATTGCTATACCTTAAACTAATAGCTCTTTTCTTTTGTAGTTTAGGTATTTCAGTATTGTATTCTACTTACTTTTTTCATTATCCACGTGAAATTAGAGGCATATTTTTCTATTTATAGGAAAAACTAAAAATCTAATAAATTATAAAATATCAATTTTTCCTTTAAATAATATATATATATATATATATATATATATATATATTATTTTAGACTAATTTTTAAAATTTATTCAATCAAGTCCCTACTTGATTTTTTTAGGTCTAGAATTGTAATTTCATGTATAAATTACACTTCAGTCCTCAATTTCTAAAACTTATTTATAATTAAGTTAACTTAATTAATCATATCATTTTAATTTCTAACCAATGGTGTGAAATCATATTTGTTCATCAATAATGTTCTGATTTATACATTATAACATGAAGTGTGACTACTATATCAAATCATATTTGTTTTCAACATCATAGTCATTAATTCTTTGAATAAGATGTAAAACTCTTTACAAATTTCATTCCACCTTATGCAAGGATCTATAATCAATATTATTTAAGAATAAATGTAACATTTTTTTCTAATTCATCAAGGATGATGAATTCTTTCTTGATTATCTAAATACCTTTATTTACTCCAAATATCTGCTTGTTTTTTTACCCTTGACTAGAATAACATGCAGCAGGATCAAAATATAATATTTTTTATATATGATAACTTAGTGATCTCAAATATAATAATTACTTACACAACCATCACATGAGTATTTTCATAGACACAAAGTGGTTAGTTTTGCTAATCTTTCTTTGATTATTATTATTGATAACTTGATATCCTTTATTAGGATGATTACCTTTTTTATTATTATTGTTATTGTGATGCTGTAATTCATATCCTTTAGTTGAGTTACGAAGTAAACTTTGTAATCCCATTATTTATGGACTATGGTCCAAAGTTTATACCACATTAGAGTTTTCACGTAGAACTTTTTTATGTTGATCATATAGTTGTATTGTGGATTGTTTCCACTTTTTATTATTGTTGTTAATTTAATTTTTCTCATTTTAACCATGCAAAGAGAAAATATTTTGTGACATGTGGTTTCTGAATATAGTTTATACAAATGTTTTTCTTTTTTAAAATGGAAAATACAATGACATATACAAAAAAGAGGAGACTCACATAGGCAAATAATGCCTTTGCACATTTTTGTTAACCCATGAACAAAATCTATGTCTATATAGATACATAAATTTATAGATCCATACGTCTCCATTAATAAATAATCAATAGAAAAGGAAAGAATCAAAATCAAACATTATAATATTTCCTGAAACAAATGAAAAAGAATAGAATATGAAACATAAATCATGTATTAAGTAATCCTTCTTGAAGACTTGCTTAAAAATAATAAAGAGGTACATATAGAGATTGTGTAAATTTTTCATTAAAAAAAATAAAGAAAGTTTGAAATAATTGAGTTTTGTTTTTCAGGAAACTGGATTTGGTTGCTAATTTATGATATAATTGTAATCTAAATTTTTACCTTCATATTTTTATTTTTTCAAATATATATATATATATATATATATATATATATATTTGACTTATTTACATCATTTTCAGTATTTTTAGCATCTTTTCAAAAAAAATTAAATATTAAAAAATTTATTTTAAATATGTTTGGTTTTTAACATACTATTTTCAAAATTATTAATTAATTTTATTGAGTCGAAGTTAATAAAGTTTTTATAAAAAATATCAAAATACAAAAACTTTAAAATACAAAATATTGGGATAAAGAAACCAAAAATGCAAAGAAAGAAAAATAAGACGTCAAAATGATTTTGTGTTGTTTGAGTACCAAGTTATTGAGATGAAATAACAAACCATTATTACATTAAATAAATAGCAAGCAACTGCAGAAACTTTTCACTCCTAGCCACCGATGACTATTCTCTTCTCCAGCAATAGCGGCTTGTTCACACACCAGCAGCAACATAGCTCTTCTGCACCTCCCATGCCCCCTGCCAGCCTCCACCAGCAATGGCTGAACATCCATTCCCAGTCTTCCGCCTGCTGCCTTCCTCCGCAGCACCATGAACATCGAGCAGCCCTCCATTGAAACAGATGCACCGTGACCTCTATGAAAGCACCACAGCAGCACCTCCTTTGTTCCAGCAGCAAGTCCTCAGCTCAGCACCACACTCCAGCAACAACAGCGTCTTCTCTGCACCATATCAGCCGGAGATTTCTTCCAGCAGCTTCAACCACGAGCAAAGTCTTCCATTCACCTGCAACTCTTCTTCTTAATCAAGCCAGCTTTTTCCTCTGTCATCCGTGAGCAGCAACAGAGGTTTTTCAGCATTAGTCACGTCCAGCAGCCAAGCAACGTCGACTCCCTCTCTTTTTCTTCATTTTTCATGTTCCAACCGAGAGACTACAATCACAGCGGCAGCACACTAAACAGCATCAGAAAATCCAGCGGAAGATTAGCTGAAGATCTGAATTTTTTTCAACTTGGAATATATGCTTTAAAGTTGGGTTGTCGCAAACCACAAGCTTTCCAGTTATTTGACCTCTAAAGTTAATCCACATGAACCACCAGTGAGAAATCTCTTAAACCCTTTTAGAAGAGAGAGATTGTTATACCTTAGAGTACTAGCTTTTCTTTTGTGTTTTAGGTATTTCAGTACTGTATTCTACTCATTTTTTTCTCTATCCACGTGAAATAAGAGACATATTTTTCTATTTATAGAGAAAACTAAAAACCCTAAAAATTATTAAATATCAATTTGTCCTTTAAATAGTGTGTGTATATATATATATATATATATATATATATATATATTATTTTAGAGTAATTTTAAAAATTTATTCAATCAAGTCCCTAATTGATTTTTTTAGGTCTAGAATTGTAATTTCATGTATAAATTACACTTTGGTCCTCAATTTCTAAAACTTATTTATAATTAAGTCAACTTGATTAATCATATAATTTTAATTTATAACCAATGGTTCTTATATATGTGACACATTAGGTTTTCTAAGAAGTTAGCTCAAATATAAATAACAATCCTAAATAAAATAGAATAAAATAAATTAATTTATTATCAATTCAACAATTGATTGATTTATATTGGAAGATTAAGTACAATGTCTAGCAACGTCATGATCCCTCAAATATTAAAAAAGTTATAAGTGATTTAACTTAACCTTTTAGTAACTAGTTTCTCAGTATAATTATTACTTCTTTATCAATAATGTTCTGATTTATACATTATAGTGTGAAGTGTGACTATTTTGTCAAATAATATTGTTCTCAACATTATAGTCATTAATTATTTGAATAAGATTTAAAACTCTTTACAAATCTCATTCCACCTTGCACAAGGATCTACAATCAATACTATTTAAAAACAGATGTAACATTTTTTCTAATTCATCAAGGATGATGAATTCTTTCTTGATTACCTAAATACCTTCATTTGCTAAAAATATCTGCCTATTTGTTACCCTTGATTAGAATAACGTGTAACAAGATCAAAATATAACATTCTTTATATAAAATAACTAAGTGATCTCAAGTATAAGGATCGCTTACACAACTATCATATGAGTATTTTCATAGACATAGTGGTTAGTTTTGCCAATCTTTCTTTGATTCACCAGCAACTCTTCTTCTTAGTCATGCCAGAATTTAATTTCCTCTGTCATCCGTGAGCAGCAACAGATGATTTTCAGCATTAGTCACGTCCAGCAGCCAAGCAACGTCGACTCCCTCGCTTTTTCTGCTCATAGCAACTTCGTTTTTCATGTTCCAACCGAGAGACTACAATCACAGCGGCAGCACCGTGAACAGCAGCAGAAAATCCAGCCGTGACCAGTTTCACCACCAGATTGCTCCACCGTGTGTAGCAGAAGTTCTTCTACATCAAGCATTAGTCACGTGAGCATCTCCAGTCAGCCAGCAGCACCACTGGTTTCCGCAACGTGAGCAGCCCCTCCTCTCAGCAAGGTGAGCGTTAGCCTCACCAAGTGTCAGCCAAACACCGGCAATAACATGACCAGCTTCACAGAAACTATCTCCTCAGCTATGCACCAATTTCATTCTTCATTCTCTCTACACCGTGAGCAGCAGTGAAATACATTCCTCATCAGCAACCACTGGTTCCACTATCACTAGTTTTTTTATTAATTTTTTGTTTATGCTTTACGTTTTCTTTACTACTCTTAATTAACTTATATCATAATTATATTCTTATCTTATTTATTTATGTTCTTCTTCTTTATTATGTCTAGCTAAGTTAATTATGTCAAGGTGAAAATGTTTCACTAATAGTTTTATAATAAGTATAATATAAACTCAACATGGACTTCAAGGCTTATATCCAAAAACGTTTGCTATTAACATGTCTTATCTTTTTTATCTTATCAATTTTTAATACCTTGCTTGTTAAATGGTTAATCTAGATTTGTGTTGTATAATACTTGGTACAATAAATGCTTCATCCTTCATAGTCTTCAGCCGACATCGTTGTTATAAGAGGAGCTTGATTTCTTGTTAACATAAGTTAACATCATGAATACCTAATAATATTTATAAGTATTCATGTTACTTAAATAAGATAATTAATATGATCATGTTAATAATTTATAATGAGTATCAATGATAAATCATCCGATTGGAACCTCATTTGTGTGTGGTTTCTAGTTTAATAATAAAATGAGTTTATACTATACTTATTTGAAATACCATTAGTGTATCCTCTAATCTTAACAATTATTTTTATTATTGTTTAATCCTCACATTAATCTCACATCTCAAAGATCTCTTTAACTCTTTGTTTTATTATATATATATATATATATATATATATATATATATGTATGTATGTATGTATTATTTGCAATTTATATAGCTTACCTTCTTGTGGATCGACCTCGGTCTTGCTGAGTTATTTATTACTTTGACACTCCTATATTTGGAATAAAACATCAACTCTTTGATCGTGTCACAATTCAAAGGATTGATTGATATAATTAACTATTGAAAATAAAAGGACAAAGGAAAGGCTAAGGTTATAGAAGAGATGCTGGATCAAACTAGAATATCATTCAGTCATTTGATTATATTTGGAGTGGTGGACCTTGGATTGATGTTTGGTTTATTGTTCTGAAAAATTAAGATATAGATCTACAATTTTTATGAAGAGTGGAAGACCCAAATTTATTGTTTCCAAATACATGTGATCAAATGGGAGTGCGAATGGAAGAGAAGGGGGCAGAGAAATTGAGCGAGCAACAATGAAGGTCCCATCATTCCCTAAAAGTGGTCTTCTTAGAGATTAAAATGTGGAAGTTAACTTAGATTGATGGAGACTTCTATTAGAATGCAGTCCATATATATAGATTTCCGGAATGCATAATTTCCCCTTTCCTCGTTGTTTCTAAAATTATTTAAATAATCAATTTTATATGTACTAATATTTGCACTCAATCTGTCCTAGCAAATATTAATATTATAGCACTGTCATTAGTGCACGCCTAAGTTCAATTACAAGTCTCATGAAATATTAATATTATAGCATTGTGAAGAGATCTTTGATTTTTTATCTGTTTCGATTTTATAAACTCTGATTTTTTGCTAATCAAAACTTTCTCTCGAAGTTTTCACATTCTCTCTCTTTCCATGGAGTTTCCTTTTCTATGTGGGGAAAGAGGGAGCATTCAATGGGAAGAAAGTGTATGAGTCTCGACTTCAACTATTGCACACCTGACAAATCGCACACGAACTGCAACAGGTGATTTCTTCAACCAGGCGCTCCAGTCCATTAATAATTTGGTAACAATAGGCATCGATAGATAATTAAAAAAAAAAAATCATACAAATATATCATCAAAATACCGATGGGAGAACAAAAGTCTAGCCAGAACAAAAATTGAAAGCAAATTCCTTATTTAATCCTAATGAATAAATTCCTTACTGCTGCAAAACGAAATGGGATTTGAAATGTTGCAGTATCTACTAAAACCTCAGTTCAGTTAAGTGTATTTGAGAATGTGGTAGTGGTTGATTTTCAATGTGTTTTTCATGTTAAAACATATTAAAATAATATTTTTTTAAAAAAATTTATTTTTGATATTAGCACATCAAAATGATTTGAAAACATCAAAAAAATATTAATTTAAAGAAAAAAAAGATAAAAAATTTTCAAACCTTTTCAAAAACACTTCCAAAATACAATGTTGAACGCATCATTGAAGACCAATAGCGAAAATAGACTGGTCAACAAAGTTTGCACTAATAAGTTGCCGAACAAGAAACCAGAAGTTGGAAAAAATTATTTATACTCTTGCTATTAAGATG
This sequence comes from Populus tomentosa, assembly GCA_018804465.1. Lineage (NCBI taxonomy): Eukaryota > Viridiplantae > Streptophyta > Magnoliopsida > Malpighiales > Salicaceae > Populus > Populus tomentosa. Next base: position 10,565,274 of record CM031989.1, on the reverse strand, counting down.
TGATAAAAACACCATAGTGTGTTTTGTATTTGCAAAACTTGTTGGTTTTTGTTTTCGATCTTGGTCTAGTTATTTCGTAACCCTCAATTTAGAAGACAAACCTATTAAAGCACAAACCACATCTTTAAAAGCAAAAACATATATGCTTTTTTTGGTGGGATCCACAAAAAAACCAACCACACCTCCAAACCAAACACCCTTTTAAATTCTAAAAGATAGTTTTGTATTAAGGAAATATCTTTAAGCAAAAAGTACATGTTTTATTTATTTTTTTTCTATTCATTATATTTTCTTACAACATGTGGAAGACTTGGTTTTTTTATATTTTTTTTTAGAAATGAGATTTTTGAATTTATACTTAATTAGAAATATAAATGTTTGGCCACCCAGATGATTGTAAGGTGGAAGACCTGTTGATATGGCTTTCCCTGGTCTCCTCTCTAAATACAACGTCGCCACTTGACTTGATATTTTAACTGGTACGGGAGAATGGAGATGATAGCTACCTTCCGGAATGCATATTTCCCCTTTCCTCGTTGTTTCTAAAATTATTTAAATAACCAATTTTATATGTACTAATACTTGCACTCAATTTGTCCTACTAAATATTAATATTATAGCACTGTGAAGAGATCTTTGATTTTTAATCTCTTTCGATTTTATAAACTCTGATTTTTTACGTTTTGCTAATCAAAACGTTCTCTTGAAGTTTTCACATTCTCGCCTATTACAACTTTCAAAACTCCATTCTTAATTCTAATTCTAAAACAATTTAATTTCTTTTTCAAATTAATTTTTTTATATTTTCAAATTATTTTAATAGCTGATGTCAAAAATAAATTTTAAAAAATAGAAAATATATTATTTTAATATAATTAAAAAAAATACATTAAAAGACAATTTCTACCGTAATATCATTTTTTTTTTTTTTGGAAAAGTTAAGTAGTATATAAAAAAAAAGAGAATGTTTCTACAGATTTACGAGGGGCATACCCAAGAAAAAAACTAAATAATCAGCACCTCATATTAGATGAAGTTTGGCAATTAACATTTTCAACGTAAAATAAAGAAAGGGAAATTGCATGGTCACTGCATGAACAGTGCCAATGCAATTATTTCTTCCTTTAGAAACCATGCATAGCCACTACGTGAATAGTGGCTATGTAAATAATTTTGTTCTCTTCCACAGAATGTTTTTACCATCTGCCGCGGCTGCATAATATTATCAATCTTTCCCATTACTTCAATTAGCTGTCCCTCAATCTCCATATTGTGCAAACAGAGTCAGGCATACTGTCTTCATTTGCCATATTGTGCGTTAGATGTGTTCGGATTAGCTGATAGATTTCCTCCACAATGGCTTGTTCAGTTCGGTGCTGGCTGCTAAAGACCCGATTGTTCCTTTGATGCCAAAGGAGATAGACCGTGGTTGATAAGAGGAGGCGAGCAATCATGTGCTTGATGTTATTATGCTGCCTGTAATGTGTAGATGCCCATTGGAGAAGACCCTGCCAGAGGTGTGTGGCCATTGCAATTTGGCTCGTGTATTGATTTTTTTTTTAAAATAAGTTGATATATTGAAAGGGCTAACCAGAAGGTAGCTAAAAACAAGATACATGAAAAAAAAAAAAATCACAATAACAAAAAGCAAACACAAAAAGAAAGGAAAAGAAAGTCAACAGATACATAATCGAAAAAGGATATTAGGAAGCCTCTCGTGTATTGATTGTTCGCCAAACTGAACCTGTGAAGCTGCAATCAAAAAATAAGTGTGCATGCGTCTCCACATAGAGACCACAAAGAATGCATGTGTTGTTCATGATGATCCCTGTTGAGTGAAGCCTATCCATGGTACGCAACCGACCCATGCAAGCTAGCCAGAGGATGAAGGATTGGCGTGGAATGTGGCCTTTGAACCAGAGAAGGTGATGCATGTTGGTGGTTGGTCTGGTATCCCGAATAAGTTCCCATGCAGATGCTATAGAGACTTTGCCAGATATGTGACCCTTCCAAATGCAATAGTCTGCTAAGGATTGGCAAGGTTGAAAATTAATTGAATCCCATATCTCTTGCATTGCCGGTTGTCCCATAGGAAAGTGCCATTGTCCTCTGCATATTATACTAGAAACTGTTGCTGTCCAAGATAAACCAGTCGACGTGAGTGTACGCATTGGGAGGATGTCAATTAATCTCTTCCCTTCAGGCAGCCAGTAGTCATACCACAGAGAAGTGGAAGAGCCATCACCTATGCCTGTTATGAACATATAATATACTTACTTTAATGTACTTACTTGCATTCACCTGGACTTTACTTGTAATATACTCTCTCTCGTATCCAAGATTTTCGAATTTATACTTAACCAGAAAAAATGTTTGGCCAAACAGATGATTATAAGGTGGAAGACTTGTTGATATCATTAATTAATTTGGCTAAAACAAATTAATTGGTTATTAGATATCCACCAAATGATCATCAGAGCAGATTTGACTGGAAAAAATGGTTATGCACTTTCCGCATTTAATTTCCAGGATGGAGATGTTTTATGCGTATCTCGTTGAAACCAAGGTCGCCTCAATTATGACGATTTCAAAAAGTTTTGACATGTTAATCACTCGTTTCTAGCTATGTTTATTATTTTCCAGGATTAGATTTTGAGACTTGCCAATATTAAGAAGTGGTTGGAATTGTGGTTGGATTTTGCTTTTGAAATTTTTTTATTTCTTTTTAGCTTTGAATTATTATAATATTTTGTATTTGTATTGTTTTGAAATGTTAATGTCAAAAATAATTTTTTAAAAAATAAAAAAATATATTATTTTGATATTTTTCTAAGTAAAAAAACATTTTAAAAAGCAATATTTACTATACTTTTAAATAAACAAACATTAAACATATATCTATTTTTATAAAATCGATGACTGTACAGTCTAGAGAAAACTATCAATCAATCCATAAAATCATAAAGAAATTCGACATTATATCTTACGTTTTTTAAGTGCTTAAGGAACTGCATCAATTAGTTAAAATAAGATCCACGCAACCACTTGTTATTAGTTGGTTATTAGAAGCATTCTAATCCAAGTTTATAATTAGTTTTCAAATTATTGGATGACCCAAAAGTGTTAGGTCTACGTTGATCCCATTTGGAGTCTGAAGAAAATATTAACCCAAAAGCGATCACATCCCAATGCTTTCGTCAAGATATATCTCTGCCAATTAAAATTGAGTTGAAACATATTATGCAACAATTATGCCAGATTGTAAGTGCTCATGAATAAAATGGCAGTCGATCTCAATATATTTAGTGCACTCATGGAAGACAAGATTAGCAGCAATGAGTAAAGCTAATTGATTATCACAATGCAAAAACATTGGTTGAGAATGAGGCAAAGATAGATCAGCAAGCAAACTACGTAACCTATCAGCACACTAATGGTAGCAGCCATACAATGATATTCTGATTCTGCAGAGGAACGTGACACTGTGGGTTGCTTCTTGGATTTCTAAGATATAGGAGCATCACCAAGAAAAGTGTAATAACATGTAATAGATCGTCGAGTCATGAGACAACTTGCCCAGTAGAAATCACAATAAGCTTTGATATGAAAATAACTATTTGAAGGAAAAAAAGACTTTGACTAGGAGAACTCTTCCAATAACGAAGAACATAATAGGCAGCATCAAGATTGTTGCTATCCAATTTTTGACCTATGCTTTGATAAATTTTTCAAAAAAATAATAAAATAATAATAAGGGTTTACATGTGGCGATAACATAAAGTATCATGGCTAATATTAAGGAAGCAATATGTCAAGGAGATAATTATTAAATCATATATAATTACTGCAATATAAAATACCATAGATATATGATTTGATTCATGCTGGTTATGGAAAATAATCAACGCAATATAAAATACCATATATATGGGATTTGTTGGTGATGGTTATAGAAGACAATCTCTGCAATAATTATTACAATATTTCCTTAAATAACACAAGTAGAAATTTTCTATATAAATGAACATCCAGTCATAACAATGGGGGAGAAAAATTTACAAGGGAGGGAATTTTTTTTAAAAAATGGAGTCAAACACAAACAAGACCTAAAAATAAAAACCCCTAACCCTTTTCTTTTTAAGAGCCGCAACCCATCCTCTCTTAAAAAAAACATAAAAAAGGAGTCGCCGCCCGTGCCCCTACCTTCTTCTTCTCTCACAGCCTCCAATAGCCTTCATCCAGACCGTTCCTCTCACAGTCGTAACCCTTGGTTTCTTCTCTTTCAGCCACTAGCCAGAGCCTTTCCTTGCTTTGCTCACCGACCTTTCCTCCCCGAGCCAAGGAGAAGTTGTCCCCTCCCTTTGAAAGCCGACAACAACACTACCCTCTCCTGACCGCTTTCTCCTATTTCGCCAAGAGGAGCCACCTCCCTCTCTAAAAAAAAACACGTTCTCCCCTCAAAGACCCATCACCCCAGGACAGATTTACCTTTCTTCCCCTGATCGTTTCCTTCATCTCCTCCTTCCAGCAATGGTTTCTTCGCCTCGACACAGCCAAGACATCCCCTCATCTTTCTCTGAAACCCAAGCAAACCAAAACAACAACCCGAAGCCAGCCCCGTCCGCGTCCACCGTGACTCGCCACCGCTTGATCTACCACCTGAGGGAAGAGAGAAGATAGAAAAATCAAACTGGGAGGAAGAGAGAAAACAAAAGAAAACAGATGTAAAAAACTATTAAAACAGACTTGCCGATCTGCACAAAAAGAAAAAAAATTAAAATAAACTGTTTTGTTGCGTTTCCAAGTGTTTTTGCAGGTCACTGCCGGCGAGGAAGGGGAGAAGGGATGAAGCCAAGCTAGATCCACCCCGACCCCATGAAATACTTAGGTGTTACAAATGTCATACTAAGAATAGACATTTCTAGGACATCTAATGGATTAGTATTATCCCCAATCTCATTATATTGAGAAAATTTTTAAGAAGTTTCTAAAGGTAACACTAGCACTATCAAAACATCAATTGATATAAGTGTACATCCGTCTAATAATAGACGTATAGGAATAAATTAATTGAAATATTCTCAAATAATTAAAAGTCTAATGTACGTTATAAACTATACAAGGCATGATACTACTTACTGAGAAGATTTACAAATAATCCAAGTATGGATCATTGCAAGATAATAAAAAAGGTACTTAAATATTTGAGATACACCTTAGACTATGATTTTCACTATATTGATTACCCAATAGTACTAGAAAGGTATAATGATGCTAATTAGATATCCGACACTACAAATTTGAAATCCACAAATAGACATGTCTTCACAATTGATGGAGAAGTTGTGTTCTGAAAATTCTCTAAACAAACGAGTATTACTAGATCCATGATGGAATTAGAGTTTATTGCTCTTAATAAAACTAAATAGGAAGCCAAATGGATTCAAAATTTCTTGAAGGATATTTTATATTGGTCAAAATCAATGTAAGCTATTTGTGTCCAATGCGATAATCAATCAACAATTAGAAGGGAAGTTAAGCAAATGGAAAGGGAAGTTTTTGAGCATGACTGGAAGGATATGTCTTATTAAATCTGTCTTAAACTCTCTACCTCTATACTATATGTCGGTCTTTACTATGCCAAGGGTATTGCAAAAGCAATATCCTCAATCAACCGTTGTTTTCTCTGGAAGGGCTCCTCAAATTCACATGGTATTTGTAAGGTTGCTTGGCATAAGGTAATTAAGAGTAAGCCACTTGGAGGTCTCGAGCTTGGTTCTATTCACAATAAAAATCTGGCTGTGATGTTTAAATGACTTTGGAACCTTGACAAAGGAGTGGCAGGAGGTTGGCAAGAACTCATCTTACGAAAGTACCGGCCACATTTTACAAATGGCCTTCCTATGTTTGCAGGTTCTTTATCTCCAACTTGGCGTGGCATGGTATCTGCAATTTCCTTAAATCACAGCATAGCCGCTCCCATCCAATCCAATGTTGGGTTTAAGGTGGGTGATGGGAGAAACATCAGGTTCTGGTCTGATTCTTGGCTAGGCTATGCAGCCCCTCTCCAGTTCATGTTCCCTAAGCTCTACAACCTCTCCCTGCAGCAATCTTTAAGCGTTGCAGAAGTTCATAACCCAACAGATAACTCAATCAATCTTTCTTGGAGAAGACCCCTTCGATCCTGAGAACTCTGCATGTGTGAAAGCTTGATAGCAGAAGTGGAACGTGGCCTAGTCTTCTCTGATGGTGAAGACAACAAGATTTGGAAACACCATAGCTCCAACAATTACACAGTCTCCTCTGGGTGCCATCTCTTTGACGGTTTTAATGTTTCAGGACATCTTCACTCCCCTGCTTTGCTTTGGAAAGGGTTTGCACCTCCAAAAATAGATGTGTTCATATGGCTTCTTTTCAATGGAAGTGTCTGCACAAAGGGTTTCTTAGCTGAGAGGAGAATCATCAATTATGAGGAAGCTCTTTGTCCTTTCTGCTGCAAGGAGATTGAGACTATACATCATCTCTTCCATCTTTGTCCAAAATCATGGTCTCTTTGGGGTAGATTTTTTAGTTGGTTTGGGTGTGTAGGTTGTCTGCCAAAAGACCCATATCATAACCTTCAGGAATGGTCCAACATGGTAAAAGAAAAATTTCAGCGTCAGGCAATTACCCTTCTCTGTAAAGGATTATACTGGTCAATTTGGATAGCGCGCAACCACATGATCTTTGACAACAAAACTCCAGACTGAGATGTGATTTTTGACCTCACCTTTCATTGGTTAGCCTTTTGGTTGAAGTCCTTTGTTAAAGATTTTAGCTATACAGGCTCTGATCTTTATAGGAATCCTGAATGTATCATGAACTGGACTAACTAGTCAGGTCTATAGATTCCTTGTTTTCTTAATGTTTTTTAATTCCCCATGTAATCTTCCTTAGCAGCCCTCATCTCCTTAATGGGGGCGTATTATTTATAATATTCTCGATTACTATAAAAAAAAATCAACAATTAGAAGGGCACAAAGTAGTAGATTAATATGAGGTCTATACATCATAGACAAAATACTCTTAAACACTTCCTCTTGAATAAAATTATTTTCTTTGACTATGTAAAGTCAAAGAAAAATATTGTGGATCTGCAAACTAAAGATTTTTTGAGAGAACTTGTGTATAACTCATCAAAAGAAATGGGTTTAAAGCCTTTAAAATACGAAAGAGTGATGATGATAACCATACCCAATTGGTTAAAGATTCTAAGTCGTACAAAATTCTTGGTAGCACTAAAAAAAATATTATTTCCTACTTATTTCTATGATGAAATAAGTGTTAGCTGCATCGAGATAAAGGGAAAGATGAGTTCTTAATGATTTTCATAAATTGGTGAACCAAGTGGAGTATAATAGAATACTATTAATGAAAAATCATTTATATAAGTGAAAATATGGTTGTTTCTTTGAGAATTTTCATAAATATTGAATTATCCAAAACACTCATGTATCCAAGAATTATTCAGGACCAAAATAAACACAACAATGAAAACTAAAGGAAATATCTAGGTAGTGAACTATATGAGTTGTCTTAGTTTACATATAAGGTTGAATAGTGCAAGACATCACGTATAATATTGAGCTTAGTAAATTCCTGCGACAGTTTCACGCTTCTCATTCAGGTAATGATTTGGCATTGATTACAGCATATGATGTTGATACGACCCATGTTGAACCTTTGTTCTTGTTTTCAGGATTCAGAGGGGCAGTGAATCGTGTGGCCCATTAGTGAACTGCCGATCAACAACTGCAATGCTCTCGGCAGGTGGATTTGCGATGCCTGTTTTATCTGAGGACCTTCAATATATGGTGAGAGAACCCATTTCACCTGGAGCCGCAATCAGGTTAATGCACGGTGTTGTAACCCATTTTCGGGTCCCCAAATAAATAAAATAAAATAAATAGCCAAAGGAATTTAGAAAAAATAACAGGGGGCAGAAGCGCTCAGCAAATGGTCAGAAAATCGGTCAAGGAAGTTAAAAATACACAGATGGATTTTTGACAATATATTCTTGAATGATGAGAGCCCTGTTGGATAAGAAAATTGGAAGTTTGAGGAGAAAAGTCCAAATTTGGATGTTTATGGACTTAATTGGATTTTTAATTGAGTTTATAGGGGATTTGATTGCAAGAAAAATTGATTTTTTAGTCAATTTGGGCTTTAATTCGAAGAAATTTAAGTTCTAGGGCCAAATTATATTTTTTAGGAATTTATTAGGTCAAATTAGGGGCTTAATTGCATAAATATTGAAGTTTAATGGCCAATTAGGGGCTTAATTGAGAAAATCCGAAACCAGGGATCAAATTGGAAGAGGCGCGTAAATGGAAGGGCTGCAATTGAATTGATTCAAGGGCCTAATTGAAGAAATTTAGAAGTTTTTTGATCAATTGAGGGCTAAATTGCATAAATCAAAGGCTAAGGACCAAAGTGAAAAACGCGGCCAACTATGGGGGCAGGGACCGAAATTGGCAGGGACGCAATTGAAATGAACAAAAAGTAATTGGGGGCTGATTTGAACATTGGCGCGTTTCTGGCGCCACATTTAAATGAAACGACGCGTTTTCTCCAAAACGACGCCGTTTCATACAAGAAAAAAAAAGAAAAAAGAAAAAAAAGAGAACCCGCCGAAAAAAACTGGAGAGAGAGAGAGGGAACGAAGGAGAGAAGTTAGAGAGAGGCGAACAAAAAAGGAGAGAGGAAAAAAGGAACATCAAAACCAACTGAAAACGAAAGGAAAAAGGAACTGAAAACAAAGAAAAGGGAGGGAGCGGAGAGAGCGTACCGAACCACTTGGAACAGCAGCGCCGCCGCTTGGAGCCACCGGCCTCCACCGCAGTGCCATCAGCGAGGACGTCCGACCAGTAGCACCGCCTCCGCTACACCAGGTATTGCTTCCTCCCCCCTGAATTCTTTTAACTGCATGAGGCTTGCCTCCTGCATGCAGAATCGTTCTGCATGTAGGAGGTGGGGAGGGGAAAGATAATTCACCCCCTCGTTCAGCCTTCATCGCTGGGCCAGGCTGATGCTGGCCCAGCGTTATTAATTTTCTTCTGCTCTGGGCCAGATGGTTTCTGGCCCAGAAATATTTGCGATGGGCCAGAATGGTTCTGGCCCAACCCGTTTTCTTCTGGGCTGAGTCTGGCTCAGTTGGTTGGGCCGGCCCCGCCCACTCAATATATTATATATTATAATATATTATAATATATATGTGTGTATATTATATGTATAAAAAATAAAAAAAATCTGAAAAGTCTAAAAAAAATATTGTTGTTTTCTCTTCATATTTTTGTCAAAATGGCTTAATATTGGTTTGTATTTTTATACTGTAGAGATACAAATTCAATATTTAAAATACCCGGTTTTCATCAAGACCTCCAAGATTTTCAAAGATAAAAAATATTTTTTTTGCTTTCAAAAAATTCTGAAACATTCTGAAAAAATATTGTTGATTTTTCCTGCATATTTTTTAAAATGACTTAATATTGGTTTGTATTTTTATACTGTGGAGATACAAATTTAGTATTAAAATACCCGGTTTCGTCAAAAAAACAAATGTTTACAAAAAAAAAATGTTTTCTTGCGTGTTGCATACGGCCAATACTCTAATATGTTTTGAATGTTCTTTTTATATATAAAAAAATATTGGAAGCTTTGAAAGTATGTTTTCGCATAGATTTCTTAAACACAAATTATTTTCTTGCATTTCTAGATTTTACAACATGTTTGTAAAACTCCAAAGGGTATTGGCCAATATTCCAAAAACTATAAAAATTTTATTTTGGGGGAGGAAATTCATCTATTATTCACCGCTAATGTTTGGATAAAGAAATCCTTAAAGGATGAATATCCAAAATATTATTGGGAGTAATAAATCTGCACACATTCTTGAAAGAAGCCTTGATTATAATCGAGGACATTTCAAAATTTCAATTTTTTTTTTACTCCACGGTTTACGAGCCGTGAAAGTATGAAATCGTAAGGCAAGATGAGTTTTTTTTTAAGCGCTGTGAATTTTCTTAGATTTCTAATTTGTCCTCCTCCTTGCGATTTACGAGTCGCAAACTCTTGAAATACTAAGGGAAAAATGAGCTTTCAAAGCACATGGAATCTCCTTGGATTTCTATCCAAAATAAATTGTTTTAGTTTTTTTTGGAACAAATCTAGGAAAATTGACGGGACTAGAAAACACCAACACCATAGATTATAGAGCAAACCAAACACCAAGCAGCTTACCTTAGGTAGGGCGTACTAGGGGTGCTAATACCTTCCCTTTACGCAACCAGTCCCCTGGCTTAGAATCTCTGAAAGACTAGTTAGGGTTCCTAGCGACCAAAATACTAGGTGGCGACTCCAAAGAACCAAATTAGGAAAACAAAAAAAATCGCCAGTCGAACCCGCAATTGGATTTTTTTTAGGGTGCGATAGAATGGCGACTCCACTAGGGACGCTTGGACTAAGCTTGATTTTTTGTTTGTTTATACTATGTGTTGTTTGTTTTTTTTGTTTTCTTATGATGCTTTGTTTAAGAGCTTTAGCATACAGCTTTACATTCTATCATACATGGCATGGTCATGCATCACTTTATTATTATTATGTTTTTGAGGGCACACACACGTAACTTTAAGTTAAGTGGGGAACTAGCAGCTTGCCTTATGACTTGAGTCAAGGTTTAAATTTGTGTAAACCCCAACTCTTTGCTGAGTGTTTAGACTGATTGTGATTGGTACACGTGCCATCCCACGATCTGCTGGACCTCCATATCGCCTTTACGAGGGTGATCACTGGAACAACAAGAGACCCTTTTTTTAGAGACCAAGTAGTAAACCTACCCTATATCTCACGTAAAAGAACTAGAACCTATCCTTAGGGTGTATGTTCCATAATATCTTTTGCATCAAAACAAGTCTAAACCCCAACACACTTTGAATTGCAGGACTTGTGAATGAAATGGCCATCATCACTAAATATTCCATCGTAGAGTATGGGAAAAATTATGAACTGTCACAATTGACTGAAGGAGACTGCCTTAGAAGCGATGCTAAGAAGATGTCACCAATCAAGAACCTAAATTGAATTATCAATGAGGGGAACAAATTAACGACTCATTTTCAGAATGTAGATAAGGATGCATTTTTTAGGAAATACGGACGTTTGATGGAAATCGCAAGGGTAGAAGTTTTAAGCCCAGCTGTCCGGGCTTTAGTTCATTTTTGGGATCCAGACTACCGATGTTTTTCCTTTGGAAGCATAGACCTCTGTCCCACGGTTGAAGAATATGGGTTGTTAACTGAGTTTCCAAACAACCTGTATCAGATTTATTTGCCTTTGAAATCCGATAAGATCATCCCTGAACTGTCAAAACTGCTCAGAATCTCAAACTTGGACAAGTTTTTGGAAAAGAATGGTACCAGTTTGAAATGGAGGATGCTAGAATTTGAATTGGAAAAGAAGTCAGAATTAGAAAAAGAAAGGTTGATTGCTTTGGGTATCTTTGGCCTCGTGTTGTTCCCAAGCCAGACTGGTGTAGTGAGTTTGGAGGCCGCTGCTGCTTATGTAGAGTATGAGAGTACGCAAATCAATCCCGTTGCCGCTATTTTAGTTGAAACTATTTTGTCACTCAACCATTGTAGGAGGACCGGAAAAGGAGCAATGAGATGTTGCACGCATTTGTTATATATTTGGATGGTTAGCCATATCGAAACGAAAAAGCCTGTCTTCAATAATTTTTGGTGGTTCACCCAAAAACCCCTGAAGTTAGTAGAAGAAGAAGAATGGGGGGATCTAGACAACCAAGGATGGGTTGACAAATTAGAAGGTTTGCCTAACAGTGGTTTTAAGTGGAGAGCCCCATGGCTAACGACAGTAAAGGTCTTGATGAGTTGTGGACAAAGACGTTGGGTACCATTAGTAGGGATTACAGGTTATGTGAGTTATGCTCCGGCTTTAGTAGTAAGGCAACTTGGGGGCATGCAGTTCGTTCCCAGGACTATGGGAATTGCTCAATTCTTTGGGTTGTTCAAAGATCCCATTGCAGAAGAGGTCTTGGAAATCATCAAACAGGATTGGAAGCATCTAGTGTTGGTTGAGATAGAAGGTTTGAAAGATCCAAGTGCAAGCGAAGGATATGTGAAATGGAGAGACTTAGCTGCTTCAGCCACACCTTGTGTAGAAGCCAAACCTCCTCAAGCTGTAGAAGAGCCTACTAAGAGAAAAAGGGTTAACAATGAAGATGAATTGAGAAGGCAAGTGGAGAAACTTCGAATAGAGTTGAGCAAAAGCAGAAAAGACAAGGCAATGTTGGAAGAAATGATGCTCGAAGAGGATAAGAGGAGAGCGTTTCTCGATGAGCAAATACAGTCTAGAGATGTGAAAATAACAAAGCTTGAGTTAAAGCTGGATGAGGAGAAGATAGCTAGGGAAAGAAGTGAGAAGGAGCTTAAAGGGATGAGTTTGGATTGGATGCAAAGTTGCTCGGAGCTTGAAGCAATGGAGATGGACTTTAGCGATTGCCAAGAAAGGGCAGAATATTACCAAGAAAAATTTGCACAAGTGCAGTTCGAACTGATGGATAGGATTGGGAAGTATGAGGATTTGAATAAGAAATATATAGAGTGGGAAAGCCGTGCTAAGGAGATCGTAAAAGAAAAAGAAAGGAGAGGTTTTGAGGATGTTGAAGCAGAGTTAGCGGTTAAGAAGAATGAGATAAAAGTTATGAGGATAAAACTCGACAAGGAGCGGGTAAAGGTGAAGTATTTAGACGAGAAGCTAGCAGCAATGGAAAAACACAAAAATCAAATCGACGCCAACAACACTGCTCTGAACAGAACCAACATGCTGCTCATAGAAAAGATGACCAAGACAGACGAGCAAATGGACGAAGCTGCTGCACATGCCTGAATTATTATAATCAATGCGCGGAACGTGGGAGGAGACATCATTCGCTATCGCCGAAGCCTAGCCGAAACTGATGCCTTTCTAGGGAAGATTGAGAACCGCGACTTTGCCTTCTTACCTTTGGCTAAAGAGTTTATGGAGGAAAGGGATTAACATGTTGTATTTCTTTTATTTCTAAATGTAATGAATTTATCGAGCATTAATGGAAAGGGCGTTGACCCATCTTCTTATGCAAAATCTGTCTCTTGGTGAACATGATTCAAGCAAACGACTCGAAAGGCAGAACTCCTATCAAAGCAATATGACACGAGAATGCTTATAATGTGATGGCTATTATTCGTTCACAAAAAAGGCTGCATCCATACCTAATGAAACATGCATTTTTTGCAATCATGCATTTATCACAATCATGCATCTTTCTCATACATCTATGCATGCATCTGCAAATTAAGAAACATAGGTCCCCCTTCTAGAATCCACAACACTCGACAAAGAACAAGAATGGAAAACGAAGAAAGGTCACAACCAGAAGCTCAGTACCAAAGAGAACTTGAAGGAGTTCGGAGTGATGTGGCGCACCTAACTAGTATGTTAGAGCAAATATTGAGAGCCAGAGATGGAGAGGGAACGTCTGCTCAACCTGATGAAGCACCAGCAGCAACTCAAATTCCTGTCGCACCTATAAACATAGGGGCAAATACACCAAATAAGCAGAATCCTAATCCTGCTCGGCCCATCCAAATCCCCGTTACAATGGATTTAACAGACGAAGATCCACATGACTTCAAATTCTCTAATCACGAAAGGGATGATAAGTGGACTGCACTAGAAGAGAGGCTAAGGGCAATTGAAGGAAATGATTTATTTGACCCAATTAGGGCCGCTGAAGTATGTTTAGTGCCCAACATTGTTATTCCAAGGAAGTTCAGAGTGCTAGAGTTTGTTAAGTATACCGGGATGGAATGCCCAAAGACCCATCTCCGTTCCTACTATAACAAAATGGTAGAAGTTATCCACGATGATAAAATGTTAATTTACTTCTTCCAAGATAGCCTGACTGGATCAGCCCTCAGTTGGTATATGAGGTTAGACAACATTAGGATCAAGAAGTAGATGTGTGAAACCCTAGAAAATTTATGATTTAAATATGTGGATGTATAACCTGCCATGTAAACGTAAGATTGAAAGTGATATATAATGGAGGGGATGACCTCCATAAAATGAATTTTGTTTTAGAATTCATAAAGACAAAGAAACTGGTAACGTGTTTTGATGAATAAAATAATGAGAAAAATGACAAAATGAATATATTCCAAAATAATAAAATGACCTTAAAGGTTTAGAAGGATAATTGATATTATTTTATGTGAAGATTGAACAAGAAAATTTGGATAGTTGACGAAAAGTCATAAACTGACCAATTTTACATTAGAAAGCAGAGCTCTCAATCCAATCGTCGAATTGGGATGAAATTTTGCATGAAGTCTATTAATATGTTTTCCTACATTGGTGAAAGATATCATCCCAATGAGAGTTTGGTAAAGACTAACGATTTAAGCAGAAACAAACCGGATGGTTTCCATGAAAAAAAAAACAAATAATATATAAATACATAAATGAGGGACATAAAGGTAATTAGTAAAACAATGGTGCCTTTAAAAACAGCAAAAGGCCACCAGATTAAAAAAGAAAAGAAGAGAAAGAAAAAACAAAAAGGGGTGAGAGACAATAGAGAATTCGGTTACATAGAGGTGCAGGATTTGGATGAACCAATAATGCTTCGGTGGCCATATCTCTTGAATCCACCGTTGGATCATGTTGATTTTTGGATATATTGTTCTGCTCACACTCCTCTATACACGGACCGGAGGGATTTGAAGGAACATAATCTATTGAGCAGTGATCATCATCGGAAGTGTCCTAGAAAACAAAAAGAAATATACATGCAGGGCAGTTTTGGTCGCCGACCGATTTCTCTCTCTTCCACCGTTGGATTGTGCCTTTTTTTGGATATGTGGTGCACCTAGATGTGGCCTACATTCTGGACGGTGGAGATCGGAAACGCACTCTCCGGCAAGGTTTGGTTCATGTTGAACAGTAGCTCGTCCATTTTCAGGTTAGTTCGGTTTTATTCAGATCTATGGAGATCCAACCGTTGGATTATTCTGATTTTGAGATATATTGTACACAACACAATGATATATATTGTGACCGTTGATTTCAAGGAAACAATCAAAGGTGGATGAGTTGTTGCTATTTGAATCTATTGCTAGTCTTAGTAAAACATTTAGGAAGCTTGATTTAATTACATGTTTTGATGAAATTAGAATTGTGTGGGTGTAGGGTTTATGTAAGATATAATGGTAAAATGTGCTCTTGTTGTTAGTGTTGTTATAGATTAATTGTGTTGTAAAATGTGTTAGGGAAGTTTTGAAATTTGGATGAAGGGACATTGAGTTTGTTGATTTAATGGATATATGTTTTTAGGCATTAAAAAGGATTGGGTCTAGTGGTAATTAGAAGAAAACTTGAAGAAAACTTTATCCTCCATTTAATGCAAAGATTCGGCCTAGACATATGAATGAGAGGATGAGCTTAATTGTTTTAATTGCTATGGAATTTGAGTTGAATGAGGTTACAATATATATGAAATGAATTGGTAAAGGTTTATATGGAATAATTAAAAAGGGAATCATCCCTCACTATGAATGAAGACATTCGGCCAAATGAAGAAGAAATAAGGAGATAAGACTTTGATTTATTTTCTATGAAAACTAGGTATGGATACATATATTTGTATAAAGAAAATTAGGTAGAGTGTCAATTGGAAGAATTTTAAAAAGATTCAAATTCTCATCATAATATGGAATCCAACCAAAAATGAAAATCTTGAACTTGAGTTTATTCGACCTAATGTTATGGGGATTTTTATGGGATTGTGGTTTGTTGAATGCCAAATGAATTGTGTTATCTTTGAAATAATAGATTAATGTGAGGAAAATGTCATTTTTGTGGAATTTTAACGCTGTCCAAATGGATAATAAAAGAGGAGGAAAAGGTTAAATTAAGGCGTATATGGAATTATGATGAAAATATGTTGTTAAATTTACTTAAGATGAAGTAAAGTGGACTTATGAAAAAGAATTGGAAAACTCATCATGAAAATAAATAAATAAAAAATAAGGTCATTCGGCCAAGAGTTGGTTTGATAAGGAAAATGAATTAGTTTCAATGGTATGAATAAATGCAAGGATGTGATGTTACTAAGTCTGTACATGATGGATTGAGTAGACAAAAATAAAATAAAATAAATTAAGATTGTTAGGTCATGTTTAAAGATACTCAGTTTGGAAAAACAAGTCATGAAAAGAAAGGAAATAAATAAATAAATATGTGAATGCATGTGTCATGCGATTCTAAATTTAAATGAATTTTAGAATGGAATTTTCAATTATGGTGGAGCCACATTTGATATGTATCTTTAATGATACAGGAGAGATTGCAAAATCAGTTCAGTAGTATGGGACTTTTGCGCGAGTTCAAGCATTAGGTAGGTGACTTACTCCTTCCTTTTTCATACGTTGAATAATGAAATTCTTTAACATGAATATTACCATATTGTGTTATAACCGATATTAGCTTGTTGAACGCTTAAATGTTGACAAATGGTTGATTAGCTTCGGCTAATGGCATCCGAATGGATGACCGGGAAGAAGGACTGATTAGCTTCGGCTAATGGCATCCGGATGGATGGTCGGAACAAACGAATGATTAGCTTCGGCTAATGGCATCCGAATGGATGACCGGGACGAAGGACTGATTAGCTTCGGCTAATGGCATCCGAATGGATGGCTGGGACAAAGAACGATTAGCTTCGGCTAATGGCATCCGGATGGATGGGCGGGAAAAATGAATGATTAGCTTCGGCTAATGGCATCCGAAAGGATGACCGGGATGAATGATTGATTGGCTTTGGCTAATGGCATCCGGAGTGGATGACCGGGGTGAGTGAACGGTTAACCTCAACAAATTATGCCTTAAGAGGATAGCCGGGTTTAAGATTATGGTTGATTGTAAAACAATTAGTGCATCTATATGTACTACAAATTGTTTATACCAAGCACATGAAGAAATTATAAACATGGCTAACAAAAGAAGTTAGCCGGATGTTGGGAAATTCATATAAAATTACCGGATTGACTTTGGCAACCAAGATGGGTTAGCCAAATTTATTTGGTAATTAAGAGAATTATCGGGTTTATTGGTTAACAAGGAAGTTAACTGGATATTGGGTAATTGGTATGGAATTATCGGAATAATTGGCTAACAAAAAAGGTTAGCTGGATGTTGGGTAATTCGTATGGAATTACCGGATTAATTGGCTAACAAAAGAGGTTAGCCGGATGTTGGGTAATTCATATGGAATTACCGGATTGACTTTGGCAACCAAGATGGGTTAGCCAAATTTATTTGGTAATTAAGAGAATTATCGGGTATATTGGTTAACAAGGAAGTTAACTGGATATGGGGTAATTCGTATGGAATTACAGGATTGATTGACTAACAAAAAAAGTTAACTGGAGGCTGGGTAATTCGTATGGAATTATCAGATGTACTGGTAATCTAGGAAGGTTAACAAAAAATATGGGTAATTATATGAACTTATCAGAATTATTGGCAATCGAGATGAGTAAGGTTTTGAAAAGAGTATGTGAATTAATTGATTGAAGTTACAAATAGTAAATTCTAAATGTTATGAGCAAAATAATTAATATAGGACTAAGATATTGAGTAAATTACATAATCACAATTACTTGGAGATTAGAAGGGAATTGATAGATAATTGGTCACCATAATGATGGTGGCTAAGGGTATAAATTGATACTTGGCACTATGATGAGAGTGACCAAGGTTATGTGAAGGATGCTTAGTGGCCGTAGTGTCGATAACTAAGATTGTATGCAAATAATACTTGGCAACCGTGGTTATAATGCATATGATGTTAATAAGAAAAATAAAAGGGGTTCGGTACAAATGGAAATGACATTGATTAGCTATCCAGGTGTGGATTGCTAATGGTATCAATGAGGTTTCATCAGTGCCGATATTTTCTTAAATTGATTAGTCTAGCCCAATATTGGAAG
This sequence comes from Populus tomentosa, assembly GCA_018804465.1. NCBI lineage: Eukaryota > Viridiplantae > Streptophyta > Magnoliopsida > Malpighiales > Salicaceae > Populus > Populus tomentosa. The sequence goes on along the minus strand of CM031989.1, from coordinate 10,547,191 downwards.
ACAAATGATGCTAATAAGATTTATTAGTTTCGGCGATTACCTTCTAGCAACAGATTCAGAAAAAGGGAAATATTGATTAGCTATTTCAAAAGAATGAGATAAGCTAATGATACTAAGAAAGGAATATTTTGTTATCAAGTGAAAATTGATTTATAAGAATATGGTGTTCGCAAACGGTTGAGTTGTGTTGAGATTTCCAAGATGGAATTATTCTTGGAAAATGAAATAGGATATTAGATGAATATTGGTATATGTTGTAAAAGAGGTTTATGATGAATTCTATATATCAAAAGAAATTCCATAGAGATTATTATCTGCCATTGTTATTACTTGTTACTATCTTTTATATTTATGTGTACATGTTAATTTCTATTTTCAGGTCCATCAGGGTCGCGTCAAGAATAATACTAGTTTTAATATCTTTTGCTTTTGACCATGTAAATTATTTGTAAATTAAAAGACTGGTCTCCTAAAACTTGAGATGTAATAGTAATCCGTAAATTTGAATGTATGTCCTTACTCTAATGGTTGAAGCTCTTAGTACCTATTTGACCATGCATGTTTCTAGATGGAATTGAATCTTTCATTTGAACTACATTATATGATATTAATGAATAAGATGTTTTGTGTTGTTGATAATGAGTTGGGTTGAGACCCAGGATGATTGGCTTGTGATTTTGAGTTATGAGATGTGAGTTATTAGAAGTGTAAACAGGGTTTATGTTGATAACTTGGGACCTACCAGTATAGAGGAGACTTTGCTGAAATTTTAGTGGAACCTGTATATATATATATATATATATATATATATATATATATATAAAATTTCCTGAAAAATTTCCAATGTATCGCGAAATTGGATGTGGAAAATTGAGGTTGTTACAGGACGTACCTGGCAGATGCTTTCTTAAAGCAATACAAGTTTAATCTTGAGATTGCTCCTGATAGGACCAGTCTGATTACCATGGAGAAGGGAACTCAAGAGTCCGTGAGGGTTTATGCTCAAAGGTGGCGTGACCAAGCTATCAATGTGCAACCTCCACTAATAGAGACAGAAATGGTGACACTGTTTGCTAATACTTTTAGGGCTCTATACTATGAACACCTTATGGGTAGTTCAGCACAACATTTCTATGATGTTGTGCGGATTGCCAAGAGGATTGAACAAGGAATCCGAAGTGGGAGAATTGCAGAACCTATAGAGAAGAGAGGTTTCATTGGGAAGAAGAGAGAAAATGATGTGAATAGCTTAGAAAGGAGAAGCAAAAACTACCAAATACCTACCACCCAAGTCACTAGTATTAATTTTGCCAAACCCCCCATTCCAAACCAACCTAATCAAATAAAATTCCTAGCAAATAACCAAAGCAATTACCAAAGAAAGGATAACCAACCATTGGAAGAACAATTACCACCTTTACCAATAACCTTAAAAGAGTTGTATGCCAAACTGTTGAGTATTGGGCAGATAGCTCCCCTACCCGTACCACCTATGCAATCACCTTTCCCTACGTGGTACAACCCTGAGGTGACGTGTGAATACCATGCTGGTCACGCGGGTCATTGCATTGAGGCTTGCTTTGCTTTTAAAAGAAAGGTGTTGCAACTGATGAAAGTTGGATGGGTCACTTTCGATGATTCGCCTAATAAGAATTCAAACCCTTTACCCAAACATGTTGCTAGTAGGGGTGGAGTGAATACCATGGAGGTTGGTAGCAAAGAGAGGGTGTTGAAAGTAACCATGACAAAGCTATACTGTATGTTGGTGCAGTTTGGATATTTGAAAAAATCAACTGAGTGCTGCAAATGGGAAAGTAATTTTTGCCCTTTCCATAAAAAGAAAGGGCATCACATTGATGAATGCATTGAATTTCATCAAAAGGTTGCAAGAATGCTAACTCTAGGAGAGTTAAGGATTGAGGCCGTAAATGACAATGAAGAGGTGGAGATGATAGAGAATCAAGAGAAATGTAGAATCCAGTCAACACCTAATGGGCTCTCAAAATTGGTATTAACTAGGCCCTCATATGCAAACAAAGCAGACTATGGAGTGATGCCTGGAGATTATGGTTATACCTTGAATATTGAAAATCCTTTGCCGCTGTTCCAAACTGAGATAAGTGGGCTAACTCGGAGTGGTCGCTGTTTCACACCTGAAGAACTAGAGAAACAAAGAAAGGCTAAAGGCAAGGAGGTGTTGGACCTCGATAAAGAGCTTGAGGTGAATAAACCTGTGACTGAGGAAGAAACAAATGAGTTCCTGAAATTGATGAAGCATAGTGAGTACTGTATAGTGGATCAGTTGAAGAAGACCCCTGCCAAGATCTCCATCTGACATTAATACTCAGCTTCGAGCCACATCGTAATGCTTTGCAAAAAGTACTGAATGAGGCCTATGTGCCCCAAGATATTGAACAAAAGACTATGGAGCATCTAGTAGGGAGGATCCATGCTGCCAATTACTTGTATTTCACGGAAGATGAACTTGACACTGAAGGAACTGGACATAACAAGCCCTTGTATGTCACGGTCCGATGCAAAGATTGGCTGGTCGGTAAGGTTCTCATCGATAACGGCTCGGCCCTTAATGTGTTACCAATGCATATGCTGGATGAAATGCCGATAGATCCCTCACATATGCAACCTAGTGTGATAACGACGAGAGCGTATGATGGCTCACCAAGCCAAGTGATGGGGTCAATTGAGGTCGAACTAGCTGTGGGTCCACAAGTCTTTCTAGTAACCCTTCAAGTGATGGATATCCACCCTTCCTATAGCATGTTGTTAGGAAGGCCATGGATACATTCTGCGGGAGCTGTCCCCTCCTCGCTACATCAATGTTTGAAGTATATTGCCAATGGTGTCCTGGTCACTGTTAAGGCTGAGGAAACTATAGCAATGGTAAGAAACGTGGCGGTTCCATTCATTGAAGCAGAAGATTGTAAGGATGGAAACCTTCATGCATTTGAGGTTGTGAATACCGAGTGGGTGCCCGAGAACACTGTGTTGAGGAAGCCAGAAATCTCGGAGGCCACCAAAATGGCCGCTAAAAGCTTCTTGAAAAACAAGATTCCTTTCCCATATGACATTGAGCAAGGAAGACTTGAATGGAGGGATATAATCAAATTGAAAGCTGCAGAATAGAAGTTTGGGCTTGGATATAAGCCTAAGAAAGAGGATTACAAGCGAGCTGCTGGTGCAAGAAGGGAGAAGAGAATGGCTAGGATTGAAGGAAGGAAGCCTGAAGAAGAAAACTTAGCCATCCCTCCAATCAGGATTTCATTTCCAAAGGCCGCATATATGATGGAACCTGATAGGGGACATGGAAACTTCCTTCAGAAGCTTTCTTCAATGAACATAAACACTCTGGAGGAAAATCAAGTCAAGGACATTGCGGAGAAAATTGAATCCGAAAGGAGGGATGAAGAGCTGCCACAATTAACCATCCACACTTTGGAAGAAGTCACCATCAAGACTTTTGTTCGAAAGATAGCCGAAGGAGAGAAGTTCCGGAATTGGGAGACCCAAGAAGCTCCATTGGTTTTTAAAATGTAATCAACAATGATTGTTGGATTATAACCTTATCTATGTTGTTTGCCTTTTTCTGCTTTGTTTTTATTCATTGACATTCGAGGCTCAAGATGTCAATTGGATTTTATTTTGTTTTTGAGCCAATCTTTTGTTTTTAATGAGATCATGCATTTTCAAAATTCATCTTGATGTCTTACTATTGCATTTACACATCACTTTCCGCTTTCAGGAACCTTGAAAGTGGATCCTCCACAACAACACCTGCACTTTACATTGAGAATGAGTGGCCAAAATCTAAAGAATACATAGTGGCTGTAGAAGATGAGGAATGGGAGGAGAAAAACATATGGGAATTCAGAAAATTAATAGAACAACACGAACAGGCTTGGAGGCCCGCTAAAGAGGAACTTGAAACCATAAATGTAGGCAATGAAGAAATCAAGCGAGAGCTGAAGATAGGGACTTTGATCACCCCTGAAGTAAAGGAAGAGTTGATTGCACTGCTTAAAGATTATGTAGATGTCTTTGCCTGGTCCTACGAGGATATGCCTGGTTTAGATATGGACATTGTAGTACATTGAATACCACTGATGGAAGGATGCAAGCCGATTAAGCAGAAGTTGAGGAGAACTCATCCGGAGATTTTAATCAAAGTAAAGGCAGAAATTGAAAAACAATGGAACGCTGGTTTCTTGGAAGTAGTGAAGTATTCATAATGGGTGTCAAACATAGTGGTGGTACCCAAAAAGGAAGGTAAAATCAAAGTTTGCGTGGACTTTAGGGACTTAAACCGGGCTAGCCCTAAAGATAATTTCCCTTTACCACACATAGATATGTTAGTCGATAATGCAGCACGCAGCTCCACATATTCCTTCATGGATGGGTTTTCAGGCTACAATCAGATAAGAATGGCGTCAGAGGATAGGGAGAAGACAACCTTTGTAACACCATGGGGAACCTTTTGCTACAAAGTCATGCCATTTGGTTTAAAGAATGCTGGGGCCACTTACCAAAGGGCTATGGTGACTTTGTTTCACGACATGATGCACAAAGAGATTGAAGTATACGTGGATGACATGGTTGCTAAATCTAAAGAGGGAGAGAATCATGTCCAAATATTGAAGAAATTATTTGAAAGGTTAAGGGAATATAAGTTGAGGCTTAACCCAGCAAAGTGTTCATTCGAGGTGAAATCTGGTAAGCTGTTGGGGTTTGTGGTGAGTGACAAAGGGATAGAAGTGGATCCTGAAAAAGTAAAAGCTATTCAATCTATGTCACCCCCCAAGACTGAGAAGGAGGTGAGAGGTTTCTTAGGAAGGTTGAATTACATCGCTCGGTTTATATCCCAATTAACCGCGACTTGTGACCCGATCTTTCGTTTGTTAAGGAAGAAGAACCCTGGAATATGGAATGAAGAGTGTGATAAAGCTTTTGAGAAAATCAAGCAGTACTTGCTAAATCCACCTCTGCTTGTTCCTCCTGTACTAGCAAGGCCATTGATATTATACCTAACAGTAACCGAAACAGCAATGGGATGTGTGCTTGGGCAACATGATGAAACCGAAAGGAAGGAAAGGGCCATTTATTACCTAAGCAAGAAGTTCACGGAATATGAGTCTAGGTATACTGTGATTGAGAAGCTGTGTTGCGCACTAGCATGGGCTACAAAGAGATTACGTCAGTATATGTTGTATCACACTACATGGTTAATTTCCAAATTAGACCCATTAAGGTACATTTGTGAAAAGCCTTATCTATCTAGCCGAATTGCAAGATGGCAAGTTCTTTTGGCTGAGTATGTCATAGTATATATGACAAGGAAAGCCGTGAAAGGGAGTGTTATTGCCGATCACCTGGCTGACCATGCTATGGAAGATTATGAGTCGTTAAACTTTGACTTTCCCGATGAAGATGTGTTTGCAATCGAGGAAGAAAAATCAGATTGGTGGGTTATGTACTTTGATGGTGCTGTAAATGTATGTGGTAACGGAGCAGGTGCAGTGATAATCTCTCCTGATAAGAAGCAGTATCCGGTTTCAGTTAAGCTGCAGTTCAGGTGCACCAATAACACGACTGAGTATGAAGCTTGCATTCTTGGTTTAGAGGCTGCATTAGAGATGAACATCAAAAAGATAGATGTGTATGGAGACTCAATGCTGATCATTTGCCAAGTAAAAGGAGAATGGCAAACCAAAGAAGAGAAGTTAAGGCCTTACCAAGAATACCTGTCTAAGCTGGCTAAAGAATTTGAGGAAATAGAGTTCACCCATCTGGGAAGGGAAGGGAACCAGTTTGCAGATGCTTTGGCCACACTAGCATCTATGGCCAAGATAGACTTTGGGCATAAGGTACAGCCAGTACACATCAATATCAGAAATAACCCCGCTCATTGCTGCTCAGTCGAAAGAAAAGTGGATGGAAACCCGTGGTACTATGATATCAAGAATTTCATCCAAAACCAGGCATATCCCATGGGGGCATCCAAAATCGACAAGAAGACCTTGAGAAGGTTGGCAACGGATTTTTATCTTGATGGGGAGATTTTGTATAAGAAATCATCTGACGGGACTTTGTTGAGATGTTTGGATGAATTTGAGGCAAAAAGTACGGTACGTGAAGTCCATGAAGGGATTTGCTCAACTCATGCTAGTGGAAATGTAATGGCCAGGAAGATACAAAGAGTCGGGTACTTCTGGATGACATTATAGAAGGATTGCATCGATTATGTCTGAAAATGTCATAAGTGCCAAGTATACAGTGACAAAATCAATGCTCCTCCGGTTCCTCTGTTTAACTTGACATCTCCATGGCCCTTTGCGATGTGGGGAATTGATGTGATTGGACCTGTAAACCCAAAAGCCAGCAATGGTCATAGGTTTATTCTCGTGGCTATCGACTACTTCACAAAATGGGTAGAAGCTGGGTCATTTGCTCATATGGCGCAAAAAGTGGTGAAGAAATTTATTGAGAGAGATTTGATATGTCGGTATGGTCCACCAGAAAAGATTATAACTGATAATGCCCAGAATTTCAACGGCAAGATGATAATAGAGCTCTGCACTAAATGGAAAATCAAGCATTCCAATTCTTCGCCATATAGACCAAAGATGAATAGTGCGGTAGAAGCTGCTAATAAAAATGTCAAAAAGATTATTCAGAAGATGTAGTCACCTATAAGGATTGGCACGAGATGTTGCCATTTGCCCTTCATGCATATCGCACCGCAGTTCGAACCTCAACAGGAACCACCCCGTACATGTTGGTGTATGGAATGGAGGCGGTGATGCCTTTAGAAGTGGAAATCCCATCATTGAGAGTGTTGTTAGACTCTAAGCTGGAAGAGGTCGAATGGGCAAAGGTTAGATATGAACAGTTGAATCTGATCAGTGAAAAGAGGATAGCCGCAATCTGTCATCATCAACTCTACCAAAGAAGGATGGCTAAATCATATGACAAGAAGGTTCGACCTCGAGGATTCCACGAAGGAGATCTTGTACTAAAGAAAATATTACCTTTACCTAGAGAAGATCAGAGTAAATGGGCGCCTAACTATGAGGGGCCTTACGTGGTGAAGAAAGCATTCTCAGGAGGAGCTTTGTTGCTTTCTAAAATGGATGGAGAAGATCTAGTTAGGCCCGTGAATTCTGACTCTGTAAGGAAATACTATGCTTGATGTATTTCGTAATTTCCCAGTCAATAAAATAAGGTCCGGCCATGAATTCTCTTCCTAAGGTAAGCTGCTTTGTGGACTTACTGTGTTAAAGAAGTTTTAAAAATTCTGTTCTTTCATCGAATTTTAGAAAATACAACTTACATGTAAGTTCATAATTCTTTATCCGTGATCAAATCAGAATATCAAATTCTTCTTTATTCTTGCAATTTTATCATAATAAAAAAAAAACATTCATAAACAAAAATACACACCACATTCACTTTCAAGCTTCGTGGACTTGATGTGATATTAAAAATAAAATTTTAGCCCAATTCTAAAGATTTGATAAATCAGTTATTAGTTCCCAGAATATATGTAGATCCATGTTCTACATTTTTTATGGAAAATACAACATGATTTTTATCTGTCCTTTAGATATTTGTGCATATAAATTAAATTCATTTTTTTTTATTTCAATAACATACATAAAAAAATAAATTACAAGCACACACAAACATTTCTTTTTTTCTTTTTTTCTTTTTTATATTATCACTCTCTTTCTTTTCTTTTCTTTTCTTTTACATCCACATTTACATAAAATACAAACTATAAAAAATAAACTCAAAATTACACAAATATTACATTAAACAAATTTACAATTACAAAATTAACCCCAAAACCGACTGAAATTACAGGGATAGCCTTTTGCAGCCGGAACAGTGTTCAGCAGGATTTCGGGGCGCAGGAACAGTGGCGGCGCGTGGATCTCACGCACCACCGCCACTGGCGGCGCGTGGGTTCACGCGCCGCCACAGAAAAAACCAGTAGCAGGGGGGTGGATCGCCTTCTTCCCCTCGTCCTTTCCTCGCCGGCGGTGACACTCACCGTCACCTGCACAAGAAGAAAAACACACAAGCCAGTCAATTTTATTTTTTCATTTTTACAGATCTGCTTTTGAAATCCCTTTTCTTCTCCTCCGGAGATGATCCTGCTGTGAAGGAGGGCCTTTACTTTGGTGGCCATGATCTTCTGTGAACGTGGGATGCTCCACGGTGGACGATCTGGCGGCGAGAAGGTGTGACAGCCGCGAGGGGGTGGCGCTGCTGGGGGAACACGGCGCTGCTGCACGAGGATGGGGCCGTCGCTGCTGTTGTTTCCCCGTTGTTCTCTGTTTCCAGCGGTGGGTTTCTTCTTCTGCCGATGGCAGATCTTGTTGCTGCTGTCGTTTGGCCGGCCGAGTGGAGAAAATCAGAGGAACAAAAGGGGGGAGTTGTGGTGGTTTAGCCAAGGGAAGGAGGAACGGCTGAGGGGGAGCTGGTTCGGTGGCTGCGATGGGTGAAGTGGAGGTCTGGTGGAGGTGGGGTCTTCGGGAGGCTGAGGAAGAAAAGAAAAAATGGCTTTGGAGGGGGCTGTCGGCTGTGTTTTGGCCAGTTGAGGGAGAAGAAAAAAAAAACAATCCAGTGGGGGGGCGGCTGTGGAGTGTTGTCGTGAGCGGCTGGAAAAAAAGAAAAGAAAAGGGGGGCTGCTCTCTCTTGTGGTGAGCCGCTGGGGAGAGGAAGAAAAAATCAGAGGGCTAGGGGGCTGCGCAGCGGCTTCAACAGAAAAGGCTTAGGGAGAAAAAATTAAAACCAAAACCCCGGGGAGGGGGGGGTTGTGAAGGGGCTGAGAAGAAGGGAAAAAATCTGATGATGGGGGGTGGCGGCCGGTTCTGGTGAGGGGAGAAAAAAAATAGGCTATTAGGGTTTTGTTTTTTTTTTTTTTGTGTTGTCTCCCCCTCAAATATCAAAATTGCCCCCCCCTTTCTTTGAGTTTTCAACCCATATTTATAGGTAAAATTTTGTTCAAGCCTCCAAATTGGTCCCTCAATTTATTTTTTCTTGTTGTTTTCTTGTATTTTTAAAAACGAGCAATATCAACGTCGATTCTATGAGAAAAATCAATGATTTTAAAAATGACGCGTGAAAAGTCAAACGCGTTCGAAAAACCTTTGAAAATTAAAATTCTTTTTTCTAGACGATGTTGAAAATGCTAAAAACGATGCAAAATATATTAAAAACATATTTTTTTGGATTTTTCATTGTTTTTTGTTATTTTTGGATTTTTTGAAAATTTTATCAAAATGGTGGGTAAAAAATTGGGTAACAACAGATGCCCCCTCTTTACAATGCTTACGAAGCAAAACTCCTCAATATTTTGCATAGTAAGCTTTGTAAAGAAAACAAAAGGAAAATGATTTCATTATCTTGGGCGACTTGCCCACACACTCACACTGTTCTATTTTCACGGGCGACCTGCCCACACATACTCAAAGTGGTCTATTTTCAGGGGCGACCGGCCCTTTTTATTGGGTTTACCTGAGATCCCATCTGGCGATCTAACAAGAACAAAAATCGGTGTGTAGCTCGGTCAACCTGAAATCCCATCTAGTGATTCCCTTTAACCAAAGCTAAATTCTGAGTGGTTAAGCTAAACTGAGATCCCTTCGCCGATCCCCTTTAACTAGAACCAAAATCCGTGCGGTTAAGCTGAACTGAGATCCCTTCACCGATCCCCTTCAATTAGAACCAAAATCCTTTCCAGTTAGGTTAAACTGAGATCCCTTCGCCGATCCCCTTTAACCATAACCAAGGTCTGTGTGGTTAGACTGAACTGAGATCCCTTCGCCGATCCCCTTCAACCAGAACCAAAATCCTTTCCAATTAGATTAAACTGAGATCCCTTTGCCGATCCCCTTTAACCATAACCAAGGTCTGTGTGGTTAGACTGAACTGAGATCCCTTCGCCGATCCCCTTCAACCAGAACCAAAATCCTTTCCAATTAGGTTAAACTGAGATCACTTCGCCGATCCCCTTTAACCATAACCAAGGTTTGTGTGGTTGGGCTGAACTGAGATCACTTCGCCGATCCCCTTCAACCAGAACCAAAATCCTTTCCAATTAGGTTAAACTGAGATCACTTCGTCGATCCCCTTTAACCATAACCAAGGTCTGTGTGGTTGGGCTGAACTGAGATCACTTTGTCGATCCCCTTCAACCAGAACCAAATCTCTGTATGGTTGGGCTGAACTGAGATCACTCTGCCAATCCCCTTCAACCAGAACCAAAATCTGTGTGGCTGGGCTGAACTGAGATCCCTTCGCCAATCCCCTTCAACCAGAACCAAAATCTATGTGGTTGGGCTAAACTGAGATCACTTCGCCGATCCCCTTCAACCAGAACCAACATCTGTGTGGTTGGGCTGAACTGAGATCCCTTCGCCAATCCCCTTCAACCAGAACCAAATCTCTGTGTGTGGTTAGGATAGACTGAGATTCCTTTCGGCAATCCCCTCTAACCAGAACCAAATTCCTGCGTGGTTAGGATAGACTGAGATTCCTTTCGGCAATCCCCTCTAACCAGAACCAAAATCCTATGTGTGGTTAGGATAGACTGAGAGTCCTTTCAGCAATCCCCTCTAACCAGAACCAAAATCCTGTGTGTGGTTAGGATAGACTAAGATTCCTTTCGGCAATCCCCTCTAACCAGAACCAAAATTCTGTGTGTGGTTAGGATAGACTGAGATTCCTTTCGGCAATCCCCTCTAACCAGAACCAAAATCCTGTGTGTAGCTCGGTCAACCTGAAATCCCATCTGGCGATTCCCTTTAACCAAAGCTACATGAGATCCCATCTGGCGACCTCATGTAACAAAAAAAAAAGAATGTGAAAAAAACGGTCTCAATGGGTGACCTACCCAGGTGGAAAGAATATGAAAAACGGTCTCATTATGATGGGTGACCTACCCAGATGGAAAGAATATGAAGTGTGATCTTATTATAATAGGTGACCCACCCAAATGGAAAAAAGTATGAAGTGTGGTCTTATTGTAATGGGTGACCTACCCAGATGTAAGAAATATGAAGAAGTGCGGTCTCATTGTCATGGGTGACCTACCTAGATGGAAAGAATGTGAAGTGTGGTCTCATTGTAATGGGTGACCTACTCAGATGGAAAAAATATGAAGAAGTGGTCTCGTTGTGATGGGTGACCTACCCAAATGGAAAGAATGTGAAGTGCGGTCTCATTGTAATGGGTGACCTACCCAGATGGAAAAAAAATGAAGAAGTGGTCTCGTTGTGATGGGTGACCTACCCAAATGGAAAGAATGTGAAGTGCGGTCTCATTGTAATGGGTGACCTACCCAAAATGGAAAAAATATGAAGTGTGGTCTCATTGTAATGGGTGACCTACCCTCATGGAAAAAATATGAAAAAGTGTGGTCTCATTGTCATGGGTGACCTACCCAGATGGAAAGAATGTGAAGTGCGGTCTCATTGTAAAGGGGTGACCAACCCAAGTGGAAGATGTGATATGACAAGTGTGAAAAATAGGACTTACCTGGCGAAGTCTTGAGGGGATGACAGAAGAAGGGCTGGAAAACTTGGTGCTTCCTGATAATTCCCGATCATAGGGTTTGAAAACTCGGTGTTTCCTGACTGCAAGAGTTGAAAACTCGAGGCTTCCCTATTGCAATCTTTATTATCATCACCACAATGCTTCTTTCTTTTTCCATCATCTTGCTGAACCTCATTAAGGATTTTCCTGTAACAATTCAAAAATATGTGCAAATGTTTTTTTTTTTTGAGGTTAGATGACATGCATGCATCCTTACCTGATTTGAAATATAGGTCCCCCCCTCTTTGATGCTCCATCGTCATAGGGTGCCTTTGTTTGCATTCCAAAGCTTTCCTTGTTCTTTCGATGTATTGGCTCATTCATGTGCTATCCATCCACTCAGCTGTAAATGCAGTGCCCATCCCGGGCTGTCTTCGACAATTACTGCTCGCATCGTTCATCAAGTTTGACCCTGCCCCCAAGTGTGGTGCTGCTCGATTCATTATGAAGGATTTTCTCTCCTAGATTCTTTCGAGGATTATCCTTTGATTGATTGTGTGCATCATGCCAACACCCATCAAGATTGTTAACCAGTCTGAAACTGCCTCTAGTTGAAACATCATTCAAGTATATGTGGTCATCCATAATCAATGGCACTGCCACGTCATTCCGACATGCATCTCATACTTTGCAGGGAAAGGCTCATTGTTGTAAGCTCAATGTTTTCATCAAAAAGTTCTTCTCAACCATCTAATCAGATCTTGAAAAGAAATGTATTGGCATCATCAATGATACTGCTTTTATCACTCATACTCATGCGGTGAAGCGCTCATCTGGCTTCAAAACAAATTGTCCCACAGTCAGTCTTCGAGGTGGGTGCCTTTCCGACATTTATTCAATGCAGTTGTGTGATAACATCTGTCGATAACCATGTTTTAAAGGATGACAATATGAGATTGTCCTTCAAGTGCAGCATTGTTCCACAGTCAGTCTTGGTGGTGTGCATCTTTTCACCATTCAATTACATTCATCTGTGTATCTTCATCGATTGCTAGCCATGTTTCAAAAGATGATGATATGAAAGTGTCCTTCAAGTACATCCTTGTTTCTCCATTGTCGACAGGGGTCACTAGAGCATGGACTATTTTGGAACGACATTGCCCCTAGTATGATCTGAATGTGCTCGTTCATTGATTATTTTTCTTTGAACATCATCGTCTTCAGTTCACTAATTCATCCTTCAATCATCTTTCATTGCATCATAGTTGATCTGAATACTGCTTGTTTTTCCTTTTCAAGGTCCACTGTATTGCCCCAGGTGGTCAACATTTCAAGGAGTGTCGAGGACTTCAATGTCATTTCTATCAACGATTTTGCATACTCAATCAATGTTCTTCTGTGTTTGATAATCTTCCTTGTTCTGGAATCAACTCTCATATTTCAAAGATCATGTCTATTCAAAGTCTAGTTTGTTGAAATGAAATCAGAGATGTCCTTTTTGAAAATCTTTTGAAAATCAAGCTTTTTGATCAAAGACCTAACACACGTTATTCGAAATACACAGTCCTTTGATTGTCATGCATTTTAAAAACAGAAATTGACCCAATGTAGGATTAAAATGGCTTTTTCCATGGTTCTTTGTATCAATTTGAATCCTTGATATTAGGTATATCATTTGATAGTCTATGATGAGGTGACCTTTGCGTGAATTTCAAAAGCAAGGCACCCAAGTCAACACTTAGGCTTTATCAAGAAAGGTTATTTCTTTTCTTAGCACTTGTTTTATCAGCATGCATAATAACCAATAGCTTAATTCATGAAGTCACGACCCTTATAGAAAAGCTCTTTAAGTTTTGAGAGCGCCATTTATCGATTTAAATTGCTTGCTTGATTAAAAAGGGCTTTTAAAAGCACGTAATGCAGGCTATGGTTCATGGCTATGAAAGAAAGGAATTTCACAGGCTCAAATGGTGTTTGAGGGTTTCAAAGACCTAGGATCAATGTAACAACCCCGATTTTCCACATCCAATTTCGCGATACATTGGAAATTTTTCGGGTAATTTTTTTTTCATATATATATATATATATACAGGTTCCACCAAAATTTCAGCAAAGTCTCCTCTATACTAGTAGATCCCAAGTTATCGACATAAACCCTGTTTACACTTCTAATAACTCACATCTCATAACTCAAAATCACGACCCAATCATCCTGAGTCTCAAACCAACTCATTATCAACAACACAAAACATCTTATTCAATAATATCATACAATGTAGTTCAAATGAAAGATTCAATTCCATCTAGAAACATGCATGGTCAAATAGGTACTAAGAGCTTCAACCATTAGAGTAAGGACATACATTCAAATTTACGGATTAATATTACATCTCAAGTTTTTTTTTTTTTCTTTTAGGAGACCCGTCTTTTCATTTACAAATAATTTACATGGTCAAAAGCAAAAGATATTAAAACTAGTATTATTCTTGACGCGACCCTGATGGACCTGAAAATAGAAATTAACATGTACACATAAATATAAAAGATAGTAACAAGTAATAACATTGGCAGATAATAATCTCTATGGAATTTCTTATGATATATACAATTCATCATAAACCTCTTTTACAACATATATTTTCCATCTGTTACCAATATTCATCTAATATCCTATTTCATTTGCCAAGAATAATTCCATCTTGGAAATCTCAACACAACTCAACCGTTTGCGAACACCATCTTCTTATAAATCAATTTTCACTTGATAACAAAATATTCCTTTCTTAGTATCATTAGCTTATCTCATTCTTTTGGAATAGCTAATCAATATTTCCCTTTTCTGAATCTGTTGCTAGAAGGTAATCGCCGAAACTAATAAATCTTATTAGCATCATTTGTCTTCCAATATTGGGCTAGACTAATCAATTTAAGAAATACCGGCACCGATGAAACCTCAGTAATACCATTAGCAATCCACACCTGGATAGCTAATCAATACCATTAGCAATCCACACCTGGATAGCTAATTAACATCATATGCATTGTAACCACGGTTGCCAAGTATTATTTGCATACAATCTTAGTTATCGACACTACAGTCACTATGCATCCTTCACATAACCTTGGTCACTCTCATCATAGTGCCAAGTATCAGTTTATACCCTTAGCCACCATCATTATGGTGACCAATTATCTATCAATTCCCTTCTAATCTACTAAGTAATTGTGATTATGTAATTTACTCAATATCTTAGTCCTATATTAATTATTTTGCTCATAACATTTAGAATTTACTATTTCTAACTTCAATCAATTAATTCACATACTCTTTTCAAAACCTTACTCATCTTGATTGCCAATAATTCTGGTAAGTTCATATAATTACCCACATTTTTTGTTAACCTTCCTAGATTACCAGTACATCTGGTAATTCCATACGAATTACCCAGCCTCCAGTTAACTTCTTTTGTTAGTCAATCAATCTTGTAATTCCATACGAATTACCCCATATCCAATTAACTTCCTTGTTAACCAATAAACCCGATAATTCTCTTAATTACCAAATAAATTTGGCTAACCCATCTTGGTTGCCAAAGTCAATCCGGTAATTTCATATGAATTTCCCAACATCCGGCTAACTTCTTTTGTTAGCCATGTTTATAATTTCTTCATGTGCTTGGTATAAACAATTTGTAGTACATATAGTTGCACTAATTGTTTTACAATCAACCATAATCTTAAACCCGGCTATCCTCTTAAGGCATAATTTGCTGAGGTTAACCGTTCACTCACCCCGGTCATCCACTTCGGATGCCATTAGCCGAAGCTAATCATTCTTTGTCCCGGCCATCCATTCGGATGCCATTAGCCGAAGCTAATCAATCCTTCATCCCGGTCATCCATTCGGATGCCATTAGCCGAAGCTAATCATTCATTTGTTCCGGCCATCCATCCGGATGCCATTAGCCGAAGCTAATCAGTCCTTCTTCCCGGTCATCCATTCGGATGCCATTAGCCGAAGCTAATCAACCATTTGCCAACATTTAAGCGTTCAACAAGCTAATATCGGTTATAACACAATATAGTAATATTCATGCTAAAGTATTTCATTATTCAACGTATGAAAAAGGAAGGAGTAAGTCACCTACCTAATGCTTGAACTCGCGCAAAAGTCCCATGCTACTGAACAGATTTTGCAATCTCTCCTGTATCATTAAAGATACATATCAAATGTGGCTCCACCATAATTGAACATTCCATTCTAAAATTCATTTAAATTTAGAATCGCATGACACATGCATTCGCATATTTATTTATTTATTTCCTTTCTTTTCATGACTTGTTTTTCCAGACTGAGTATCTTTAAACATGACCTAACAATCTTAATTTATTTTATTTTATTTTTATCTACTCAATCCCTCATGTACAGACTTAGTAACATCACATCCTTGCATTTATTCATACCATTGAAACTAATTCATTTTCCTTATCAAACCATCTCTGGGCCGAATGACCTTATTTTTTATTTATTTATTTTCATGATGAGTTTTCCAGTTCTTTTTCATAAGTCCACTTTACTTCATCTTTAGTAAATTTAACAACATATTTTCATCATAATTCCATGTACGCCTTAATTTAACCTTTTCCTCCTCTTTTATTATCCATTTGGACAACGTTAAAATTCCACAAAATGACATTTTCCTCACATTAATCTATTATTTCAAACATAACACAATTCATTTGGCATTCAACAAACCACAATCCCATAAAA
Source organism: Populus tomentosa (assembly GCA_018804465.1). NCBI lineage: Eukaryota > Viridiplantae > Streptophyta > Magnoliopsida > Malpighiales > Salicaceae > Populus > Populus tomentosa. The sequence goes on along the minus strand of CM031989.1, from coordinate 10,530,864 downwards.
ATCCCCGTAACATTAGGTCGAATAAACTCAAGTTCAAGATTTTCATTTTTGGTTGGATTCCATATTATGATGAGAATTTGAATCTTTTTAAAATTCTTCCCATTGACACTCTACCTAATTTTCTTTATACAAATATATGTATCCATACCTAGTTTTCATAGAAAATGAATCAAAGTCTTATCTCCTTATTTCTTCTTCATTTGGCCGAATGCCTTCATTCATGGTGAGGGATGATTCCCTTTTTAATTATTCCATATAAACCTTTACCAATTTATTTCATATCTATTCTAACCTCATTCAACTCAAATTCCATAGCAATTAAAACAATTAAGCTCATCCTCTCATTTATATGTCTAGGCCGAATCTTTGCATTAAATGGAGGATAAAGTTTTCTTCAAGTTTTCTTTGAATTACCACTAGACCCAATCCTTTTTAATGCCTAGAAACATATATCCATTAAATCAACGAACTCAATGTCCCTTCATCCAAATTTCAAAACTTCCCTAACACATTTTTCAACACAATTAATCTATAACAACACTAATAACAAGAGCACATTTTACCATTATATCTTACATAAACCCATAGATTCAAATAGAAACAACTCATCCACTTTTGATTATTTCTTTGAACTCAACGGTCAGAATATATATCATTGTGTTGTGTACAATATATCTCAAAATCAAAATCATCCAACGGTTGGATCTCCATAGATCTGAATAAAATTGAACTAACCTGAAACTAGACGAGCTACTGTTCAACATGAACCAAACCTTGTCGGAGAGTGTGTTTCCGATCTCCACCGTCCAGAATGTAGGCCACATCTAGGTGCACCACATATCCAAAAATAGGCACGATCCAACGGTGGAAGAAAGAGAAATCGGCCGGCGACCAAAACTTCCCTGCAGGTATATTCCCTTTTGTTTTACAGGACACTTCCGATGATGATGGCTGCTCCATGGATTACGTTCCTTCAAATCCCTCTGGTCAGTTTATAGAGGAGTGTGATAAGAACACTATATCCAAAAATCAACATGATCCAACGGTGGATTCAAGAGAGATAGCCACCGAAGAATTATTGGTTCATCCAAATCCTGCACCTCTATGTAACCGAATTCTCGTCCCTTCATCCAAATTTCAAAACTTCCCTAACACATTTTACAACACAATTAATCTATAACAACACTAATAACAAGAGCATATTTTACCATTATATCTTACATAAACCCTACACCCACACAATTCTAATTTCATCAAAACATGTAATTAAATCAAGCTTCCTAAATGTTTTACTAAGACTAGCAATAGATTCAAATAGCAACAACTCATCCACCTATGTTATTTCCTTGAACTCAACGGTCAGAATATATATCATTGTGTTGTGTACAATATATCTCAAAATCAGAATAATCCAACGGTTGGATCTCCATAGATTTGAATAAAACCGAACTAACCTGAAAATGGATGAGCTACTGTTCAACATGAACCAAACCTTGCCGGAGAGTGCGTTTCCGATCTCCACCGTCCAGAATGTAGGTTACATCTAGGTGCACCACATATCCAAAAATAGGCACGATCCAACGGTGGAAGAGAGAGAAATCAGCCGGCGACCAAAACTTCCCTGCAGGTATATTCCCTTTTGTTTTCCAGGACACTTCCGGTGATGATGGCTGCTCAATGGATTATGTTCCTTCAAATCCCTCCGGTCAGTTTATAGAGGAGTGCGAGAAGAACAATATATCCAAATATCAACATGATCCAACGGTGGATTCAAGAGATATGGCCACCGAAGCATTATTGGTTCATCCAAATCCTGCACCTCTATGTAACCGAATTCTTTATTGTCTCTCACCCCTTTTCGTTTTTCTTTCTCTCTGTTTTTTTTTTTAATCTGGTGGCCTTTTTCTGTTTTTAAAGGCACCATTGTTTTGCTAATTACCTTTATGTCCCTCATTTATGTATTTATATATTATTTGTTTTTCTTTTTTTTTTCATGGAAACCATCCGGTTTGTTTCTGCTTAAATCGTTAGTCTTTATCAAACTCTCATTGGGATGATATCTTTCACCAATGTAGGAAAACATATTAATAGACTTCATGCAAAATTTCATCCCAATCCGACGATTGGATTGAGAGCTTTGCTTTCTAATGTAAAATTGGTCAGTTTATGACTTTTCGTCAACTATCCAAATTTTCTTGTTCAATCTTCACATAAAATAATATCAATTATCCTTCTAAACCTTTAAGGTCATTTTATTATTTTGGAATATATTCATTTTGTCATTTCTCTCATTATTTTATTCATCAAAACACGTTATCAGTTTCTTTGTCTTTATGAATTCTAAAACAAAATTCATTTTATGGAGGTCATCCCCTCCATTATATATCACTTTCAGTCTTACGTTTACATGGCAGGTTATACATCCACATATTTAAATCATAAATTTTCTAGGGTTTCACAATCAACATCAATTATTCATCAACTCGTTTTCTATTGTTGTCTTTGTAGAGGAAACGACATATAACCTTGTTAACCTCAAAGATCAGACTTCTCTTAACATAAGTCATAATGCCAATCTCTCTTTCCTTGATGAATAACCAACCTTAATCATCTGATAACATCGTAGGCTTTATAATTGATACCAAAAGTCACATTCATAGCTTAGTATTTTTTTTTTGGTATTAACTTTCGTTGTGTCTTTCCTTGATTGAAATTTCTTTTGCTCTTCATAGACTTGATAGGCGTTCTCCATCCTTTATCTTTGACTTGTATTTAAGTGAAGGCAATTTCAACTTTCCTCTTTTTTTTTTTCATAGCCTTCCTCAAAACTTTCTTATATGCCCCCGGTCTATGTGTCTTCTTCTAGCTCTCTCTTAATCATTGGACTTTTGTTCTAAGCCTTCCCCTTTATCCATTAATCATATCAATGTCTTCAAAATATCTCTCATTTGCCCCCAGTGTGGGGTGTGATCCAAGTCAGGGTTTTTACGAAAAGAATATTCTATCCAGCTCAAAATGGGACTACAAGGGATATAATCTTTAGAAAGTGAGGGATATCAAAGATGGCCTTTTCTCATTTCAAGCAAGGTCGGTTAGAACCGATAAATTTTGACCCCATCCAGTGTAATGATTTGGACTTGTAAGAAACATGATTCACGAGTCCATAACTACCGAATCCACTACATGTCATTATGCATACTGCAATAACTTAGCTATATGATGTGTGGTTTAGTTTCATGTAAGGGCTCAAAATTTGTTTGGTCACCTCATGTCATTTCAACAAGCATCGAGTCATTTCTGTAATCAAAACACTTTTAATCTTCAGGATTGATTAACCTTTGTCGCATGTTGGAGTTTGATCAAAATATTTTATCAGAATAAAATGCTAAACATCTGTTGATTTCAAAACAACAAAGAGACAAAAGCAAGGCATGTTTCGTTGAAGGATGAGATGTGATATCAAAACAAATGCAGAATTCCATAACAATATGATTGACAGTTCATCACCATTCTTGAATCAGCTTTTCTGGCTATATCTGTGTTTTGCCAAGCACTTTCGATCAATGTCATTTTGATGATGTTCGGGGGACAATATAGCCAATGACACCCTCATTTGCAAGCTCCACTTGTCCCTTGCTCACCAACTTTCAGACTCGCTTCTTGAAATTCTTGCAATTGCTCAATTGAAATGGTTGAGGACCCCATCATGACATCACATCTCTTGTCTGGATTAAACCACCCAGAAAATGGTGGTTGCATGGGATTTGTCGGAGTCAGGTAAAAGTCTGGAATCTAGCAGATGCTGGCAAATAAACTCACATGACAACTATTCTATTGAAATTCTTGCAACTATTCCATTGAAATGGCCGAGGACCCCACCATGACATCACATTTCTTGTCTGGATTATACCACCTAGAAAATGGTAGTTGCATGGGATTTGTCGAAGTCTAGCAAAAGTCTAGAATCTGGCAGATTCTGGTAAATAAACCCACATAGAAAAGAATGTCTATCTTTGGCAAAAACATTGGAGTAGTCGATGATACAACAAGACTTGGTTAGACCAACATAATTAAGGTTTTCCATCGTCAGATTCTTCTTTTGATTCATCTCTCATCGTTTCTCTGGAATCCTTGGCAGAACCTTCAATCTTTCCCATCTTGATAGCTTGTTCAATTTTTGGCAATCCACACAACTTCATGTCAATCTTCAATTGTTGTTGTTGTTGTTGTTTTAGGACTGTTAGAAACCTCTCAATATCTAGGTAATCCTGGCAGTGCGCAAAAACAAAAAAGTATGGAATCATATATTGTCAAAATTGGAAGAGAAACTGATGAATCCACAACTCCTCTATTTCCTCTTTGATTCCTCATTGACGGTGCAGCAAACAGCCACTTTTGCGTTTTAATGCCAATACTGGTAGGAGAAAATTGTGGACAATCTGAAACCACTGCATCCCTTCTTGATTTCCCATTTACAGATCCACAAATAGATTCCTGCCGAGAGATCTCTACAACGTTGAAGTTTGATATCTGCTCAATGTTTTTCAAACCAAATCTGGCTCTTCAATATGCTACAGTTTCTTCGTGCTGAAACTGATGAGAGAAATATTTGTAGCATATGCAATTAGTAAATCCTCTCTTGCACTCTCAACTTGCAGCATCATAAACAGATTTTTGTAGAGAGAGCTCTGCCATGTTGAAGTTCGACGACTACTCATATTTTCAGACCAGGCCTGACTCCTTTGCCTAGTACAATGTTTTGCTCGTGCCACTGGCGGGAAAAAAGTTTCAAAGCATATGAAATTAATACATCCTTTTTTGCATTTCTCATTGGCAGATCCAGATCCACAAATAAATCTCTACAGAGAGAGCTCTACCACGTAGAAGTTCAGTGTCTGATCATGGTTTTTCAGACCAACATCTTGTGCTGCTGACTGAAATTGGGCTCATAATTGGGGTAACTTCAAAGCAGACTAATGCACCATGTACAGGAGGCTATTAGTTGTTTGGTTCCATTAGATGATGTGGAGGCGATGAACACTTAACAGTGCAACTGGACAAGAACTAGAGTTGTCATTAGTTGATGACTGAAGCCATTGTTGCTGTTGTTCATGACTGAAAAGGAGAGGCAGCTTCAATTGGACGTGGACAAGCAGTGTTCCCACAGAAGACTGTGCAGACATTCTCTTTCCATTTGATGCTCAACACTTGTTCGAGCAGATCTGAGTCTAGCTACTTCACCTTTGATGCTCTCAACCTCAATCTGATAATGAGCCTCTATCTGACACCTTTCTTCACCTCTATCATTTTTCTTCAATCACGTGCAGCACAGCTTGTGCGGGGGACCTACCTTTCAACCCGGTACATGCATGATAAATGTATGAATATGTAATCTATATGATGAACTCGCCCTTCGAGGGGTGACATATGGTCGCAACTCTTGTATGATGAAACAAGAATCTTGATTCTTGCACAAACTCTACAATGAAAATTTTCTGAGCGACGATCATTGTGTTACCCATAAGTCTGGAGTTCAAGATGCTTCAAGAAGGGCTTGCTCGGATGCAAAACAAATATTTACGGAGCATACATCCTACAGGCAGGTTCTAATCTTTTTAAGTGATACAAACGGTAGGTTTACTATTTGGTCTCTAAAAAGGGGCTCTCGTTGTCCCAGTGATCGCCCTCGTGGAGGCAATATGGGGGCTTGTAGGCAATGAGGTGGCACGTGTACCAACCGTTACCAGTCTAAGCACTCAACGAAGAGTTGGGGTTTATACAAACTTAAACCTTGACTAAAAGTCGTAAGGTAAGCTGCTAGTCCCCCTCCTAACCTGAAGCTTGTGTGTGCTTTAAAAAAATTAACTATGTGATGCATGAGATAATTTTACAAAATGCATGGATAAAACAAAAATAAAATAAGATAAAAATGCAAAAACATAAACACATCAAGTATACAAAGCTTAGTCCAATAATGTTGAAAACAATATCGTCCCCAGTGGAGTCTCCATTCTGTCACATGTCGGAAAATCCGCGCGCGGCATCGGCTGGCGATTTTTCTCATATGTTACGTATGCTTTGAATTCGTTCGCGGGAGTCGCCACCTAGTAATTCATTGAGGGCTACTAGGAAACCTGATGTACTGGTCTTTTCAGAGATCGCGGGTAAGGGACTGGTTGTGGTTAGGAAAGATATTAGCACCCCTAACGCACCCTACCTGAGGTAAAGTGCTTTGTGGACTTACTGTGTTAAAGAAGTTTTAAAAATTCTGTTCTTTCATCGAATTTTAGAAAATACAACTTACATGTAAGTTCATAATTCTTTATCCGTGATCAAATCAGAATATCAAATTCTTCTTTATTCTTGCAATTTTATCATAATAATAAAAAAATATTCATAAACAAAAATACACACCACATTCACTTTCAAGCTTCGTGGACTTGATGTGATATTAAAAATAAAATTTTAGCCCAATTCTAAAAATTTGATAAATCAGTTATTAGTTCCCAGAATATATGTAGAACCATGTTCTACATTTTTTATGGAAAATACAACATGATTTTTATCTGTCCTTTAGATATTTGTGCATATAAATTAAATTCATTTTTTTTTTATTTCAATAACATACATAAAAAAATAAATTACAAGCACACACAAACATTTCTTTTTTTCTTTTTTTCTTTTTTATATTATCACTCTCTTTCTTTTCTTTTCTTTTCTTTTACATCCACATTTACATAAAATACAAACTATAAAAAATAAACTCAAAATTACACAAATATTACATTAAACAAATTTACAATTACAAAATTAACCCCAAAACCGACTGAAATTACAGGGATAGCCTTTTGCAGCCGGAACAGTGTTCAGCAGGATTTCTGGGCGCAGGAACAGTGGCGGCGCGTGGATCTCACGCACCACCGCCACTGGCGGCGCGTGGGTTCACGCGCCGCCATAGAAAAAACCAGTAGCAGGGGGGTGGATCGCCTTCTTCCCCTCGTCCTTTCCTCGCCGGCAGTGACACTCACCGTCACCTGCACAAGAAGAAAAACACACAAGCCAGTCAATTTTATTTTTTCATTTTTATAGATATGCTTTTGAAATCCCTTTTCTTCTCCTCCGGAGATGATCCTGCTGTGAAGGAGGGCCTTTACTTTGGTGGGCATGATCTTCTGTGAACGTGGGATGCTCCACGGTGGACGATCTGGCGGCGAGAAGGTGTGACAGCCGCGAGGGGGTGGCGCTGCTGGGGGAACACGGAGCTGCTGCACGAGGATGGGGCCGTCGCTGCTGTCATTTCCCCGTTGTTCTCTGTTTCCAGCGGTGGGTTTCTTCTTCTGTCGATGGCAGATCTTGTTGCTGCTGTCGTTGCTGCAGATCTGGAGGTGGGCTCTTCGGGAGGCTAAGGAAGAAAAGAAAAAATGGCTTTGGAGGGGGCTGTCGGCTGTGTTTTGGCCAGTTGAGGGAGAAGAAAAAAAAAACAATCCGGTGGGGGGGCGGCTGTGGAGTGTTGTCGTGAGCGGCTGGAAAAAAAGAAAAGAAAAGGGGGGCTGCTCTCTCTTGTGGTGAGCCGCTGGGGAGAGGAAGAAAAAATCAGAGGGCTAGGGGGCTGCGCAGCGGCTTCAACAGAAAAGGCTTAGGGAGAAAAAATTAAAACCAAAACCCCGGGGAGGGGGGGCTGTGAAGGGGCTGAGAAGAAGGGAAAAAATCTGATGATGGGGGGTGGAGGCCGGTTCTGGTGAGGGGAGAAAAAAATTAGGCTATTAGGGTTTTGTTTTTTTTGTTTTTGTGTTGTCTCCCCCTCAAATATCAAAATTGCCCCCCCCCTTCTTTGAGTTTTCAACCCATATTTATAGGTAAAATTTTGTTCAAGCCTCCAAATTGGTCCCTCAATTTATTTTTTCTTGTTGTTTTCTTGTATTTTTAAAAACGAGCAATATCAACGTCGATTCTATGAGAAAAATTAATGATTTTTAAAAATGACGCGTGAAAAGTCAAACGCGTTCGAAAAACCTTTGAAAATTAAAATTCTTTTTTTTAGACGACGTTGAAAATGCTAAAAACAATGCAAAATATATTAAAAACATATTTTTTTGGATTTTTCATTGTTTTTTGTTATTTTTGGATTTTTTGAAAATTTTATCAAAATGGTGGGTCAAAAATTGGGTAACAACACATATGATCTGCATTTGAAATGCTTTTACTTAAAAAGAACTTTTTACGCATGACTAAGGAGATGACTCCATCAATTGGAGAGAACCAAATCAAATATGCTTGACATATAGTTGCACATCGCACTAGGGGGCAAAAAGGGCACGAAGTGCACATAGGGGTCCATAGTGAACCCAAGCCTAAAAGGGGTATCATAATAAAAACTTCTAAAAAAGCATCTTTTATGAGAATTGCTAATTGCATTAAAAGTTTTAGTTTTCATGAACAAAACCAATTTTTCCTTTTAAAATAATAAAGCACAAAACTCAATGGAGCAAGAAAGGGCCCCATAAGGAACTAGAGATCTCTTCACTAAGAGGGTATGAAGTATATTTCGGTTCATGAAAAAGTTTGGACAAACAAATGGAAACGAGAGCTCGAAGAAGTTTGCAACAAAAGGGGGACCTATGTTTCCAAGATAGGTAACAAAAACATGCATACTATATTGTCATAACACTAACCTGGCAGGAAGGTGGGACGAAATCCCAAACTAGTTCCAAGTTTTTGGGAATCACTAAGAGATAGATCAACAAAGCTATGAAAAGAATATGAATTATGAACCAGCACTATTTCATTTCCTCGAGGTAAGATGTTTCCTTTTGAAGTTTAAGCTGGGTAGGTCACCCGTTAAAATGAGACCATTCTCCATTCTTTTTTTACCTGGGTAGGTCACCCATAATAATAAGGCCATTCTTCCCCCTGGGTAGGTCACCCATAAGAATGAGACCACTCTTCTTTTTTCCACTTGGGTAGGTCACCCATCACAATGAGACCATTATTTTTTCTGGGTAGGTCACCCATTAGAATGAGACCATTCTCCATTTTTTTGTTACCTGGGTAGGTCACCCATAAGAATGAGGCCATTCTTCCCCCTGGGTAGGTCACCCATAAGAATGAGACCACTCTTCCCTTTTCCACTTGGGTAGGTCACCCATCACAATGAGACCATTATTTTTTTTGGGTAGGTCACCCATAAGAATGAGACCATTCTCCATTTTTTTTTTTACCTGGGTAGGTCACCCATAATAATGAGACCATTCATCCCCCTGGGTAGGTCACCCATAAGAATGAGACCACTCTTCCCCTTTTCCACTCGGGCAGGTCACCCATCATAATAAGACCACACATGCATTTTTGTATTGCTTGTGCTTAAAAGGGATCGCTAGCTGAGATCTCAGGTTAATCCAACCACACACAGAGTTTAGTTTTGGTTGAAAGGAATCGCCAGATGGGTTTCCAAGTTGATTGAGATCGCCGGAAGGGATCTCGTATTGCGATATTAGTCAAAAGAGGACGCTAGAAGGGATCTCGTATTGCGATATTAGTCAAAGGAGGGCGCCAGAAGGGATCTTGAGATCACTAAATTTTGATCATAGTTTTTTTGGGCTGAGGAGGATTGCTGTAAAGAAAGAGTTTCAGAGCGATCAAGCTTCGACCAAATCAGTTTCGGGAGTTCAGTTTTGGTTTATCTTTATAAAACTTACTGCGCAAAACCTCTGCTCCGTAAGCTTTATAAAGAGGGGGCATCTGTTGTAACCCATTTTCGGGTCCCCAAATAAATAAAATAAAATAAATAGCCAAAGGAGTTTAGGAAAAATAACAGGGGGCAGAAGCGCTCAGCAAATGGTCAGAAAATCGGTCAAGGAAGTTAAAAATACACAGATGGATTTTTGACAATATATTCTTGAATGATGAGAGCCCTGTTGGATAAGAAAATTGGAAGTTTGAGGAGAAAAGTCCAAATTTGGATGTTTATGGACTTAATTGGATTTTTAATTGATTTTATAGGGGGTTTGATTGCAAGAAAAATTGATTTTTAAGTCAATTTGGGCTTTAATTCGAAGAAATTTAAGTTCTGGGGCCAAATTATATTTTTTAGGAATTTATTAGGTCAAATCAGGGGCTTAATTGTATAAATATTGAAGTTTAATTGCCAATTAGGGGCTTAATTGAGAAAATCCAAAACCAGGGACCAAATTGGAAGAGGCGCGTAAATGGAAGGGCTGTAATTGAATTGATTCAGGGGCCTAATTGAAGAAATTGGAAGTTTTTTGATCAATTGAGGGCTAAATTGCATAAATCAGAGGCCAAGGACCAAAGTGAAAAACGCGGCCAACTATGGGGGCAGGGACCGAAATTGGCAGGGACGCAATTGAAATGAACAAAAAGTAATTGGGGGCTGATTTGAACATTGGCGCGTTTCTGGCGCCACATTTAAATGAAACGACGCGTTTTCTCCAAAACGATGCCGTTTCATACATAAAAAAAAAAAAAGAGAACCCGCCGAAAAAAACTGGAGAGAGAGAGAGGGAACGAAGAAGAGAAGTTAGAGAGAGGCGAACAAAAAAGGAGAGAGGAAGAAAGGAACATCGAAACCAACTGAAAACGAAAGGATAAAGGAATTGAAAACAAAGAAAAGGGAGGGAGCGGAGAGAGCGTACCGAACCACTTGGAACAGCAGCGCCGCCGCTTGGAGCCACCGGCCTCCACCGCAGCGCCATCAGCGAGGACATCCAACCAGCAGCACCGCCTCCATCGCACCAGGTATTGCTTCCTCCCCCCTGAGTTCTTTTAACTGCATGAGGCTTGCCTCCTGCATGCAGAATCGTTCTGCATGCAGGAGGTGGGGAGGGGAAAGATAATCCCCCCCCGTTTAGCCTTCATCGCTGGGCCAGGCTGATGCTGGCCCAGCGTTATTAATTTTCTTCTGCTCTGGGCCAGATGGTTTCTGGCCCAGAAATATTTGCGATGGGCCAGAATGGTTCTGGCCCAACCCGTTTTCTTCTGGGCTGAGTCCGGCCCAGTTACTTGGCTGGCCTAGCCCACTCAATATATTATATATTATAATATATATGTGTGCATATTATATGTATAAAAAATAAAAAATAAATCTGAAAAGTCTAAAAAAAATATTGTTGTTTTCTCTTCATATTTTTGTCAAAATGGCTTAATATTGGTTTGTATTTTTATACTGTGGAGATACAAATTCAGTATTTAAAATACCCGGTTTTCATCAAGACGTCCAAGATTTTCAAAGATAAAAAATATTTTTTTTGCTTTCAAAAAATTCTGAAAAATTCCTCAAAAATATTATTGATTTTTCCCGCATATTTTTTAAAATGACTTAATATTGGTTTGTATTTTTATACTGTGGAGATACAAATTCAGTATTAAAATACCCGGTTTCGTCAAAAAAACAAATGTTTACAAAAAAAAAGTTTTCTTGCGTGTTGCATACGGCCAATACTCTAACATGTTTTGAATGTTCTTTTTATATAAAAAAAATATTGGAAGCTTTGAAAGTATGTTTTCGCATAGATTTCTTAAACACAAATTATTTTCTTGCATTTCTGGATTTTACAACATGTTTGTAAAACTCCAAAGGGTATTGGCCAATATTCCAAAAACTATAAAAATTTTATTTTGGGGGAGGAAATTCATCTATTATTCACCGCTAATGTTTGGATAAAGAAATCCTTAAAAAACAAATATCCAAAATATTATTGGGAGTAATAAATCCGCACACATTCTTGAAAGAAGCCTTGATTATAATCGACATTTCAAATTTTCAAATTTTTTTTTACTCCACGGTTTACGAGCCGTGAAAGTATGAAATCCTAAGGCAAGATGAGTTTTTTTTTAAGCGCTGTGAATTTTCTTAGATTTCTAATTTGTCCTCCTCCTTGTGATTTACGAGTCGCAAACTCTTGAAATACTAAGGGAAAAATGAGCTTTCAAAGCACATGGAATCTCCTTGGATTTCTATCCAAAATAAATTGTTTTAGTTTTTTTTGGAACAAATCTAGGAAAATTGACGGGACTAGAAAACACCAACACCATAGATTATAGAGCAAACCAAACACCAAGCAGCTTACCTTAGGTAGGGCGTACTAGGGGTGCTAATACCTTCCCTTTACGCAACCAGTCCCTTGCCTTAGAATCTCTGAAAGACCAATTAGGGTTCCTAGCGACCAAAATACTAGGTGGCGACTCCAAAGAACCAAATTAGGAAAACAAAAAAAATCGCCAGTCGAACCCGCAATTGGATTTTTTTTAGGGTGCGACAGAATGGCGACTCCACTGGGGACGCTTGGACTAAGCTTGATTTTTTGTTTGTTTATACTATGTGTTGTTTGTTTTTTTTGTTTTCTTATGATGCTTTGTTTAAGAGCTTTAGCATACAGCTTTACATTCTATCATACATGGCATGGTCATGCATCACTTTATTATTATTATTATGTTTTTAAGGGCACACACACGTAACTTTAAGTTAAGTGGGGAACTAGCAGCTTGCCTTATGACTTGAGTCAAGGTTTAAGTTTGTGTAAACCCCAACTCTTTGCTGAGTGTTTAGACTGATTGTGATTGGTACACGTGCCATCCCACGATTTGCTGGACCTCCATATTGCCTTTACGAGGGTGATCACTGGAACAGCAAGAGACCCTTTTTTTAGAGACCAAGTAGTAAACCTACCCTATGTCTCACGTAAAAGAACTAGAACCTATCCTTAGGGTGTATGTTCCATAATATCTTTTGCATCAAAACAAGTCTAAACCCCAATGCACTTTGAATTGCAAGACTTGTGAAAGAAATGGCCATCATCACTAAATATTCCATCGTAGAGTATGGGAAAAATTATGAACTGTCACAATTGACTGAAGGAGACTGCCTTAGAAGCGATGCTAAGAAGATGTCACCAATCAAGAACCTGAATTGCATTATCAATGAGGGGAACAAATTAACGACTCATTTTCAGAATGTAGATAAGGATGCATTTTTTAGGAAATACGGACGTTTGATGAAAATCACAAGGGTAGAAGTTTTAAGCCCAGCTGTCCGGGCTTTAGTTCATTTTTGGGATCCAGACTACCGATGTTTTTCCTTTGGAAGCATAGACCTCTGTCCCACGGTTGAAGAATATGGGTTGTTAACCGAGTTTCCAAACAACCTGTATCGGATTTATTTGCCTTTGAAATCTGATAAGATCATCCCTGAACTGTCAAAACTGCTCAGAATCTCAAACTTGGACAAGTTTTTGGAAAAGAATGGTACCGGTTTGAAATGGCGGATGCTAGAATTTGAATTGGAAAAGAAGTCAGAATTAGAAAAAGAAAGGTTGATTGCTTTGGGTATCTTTGGCCTCGTGTTGTTCCCAAGCTAGACTGGTGTAGTGAGTTTGGAGGCCGCTGCTGCTTATGTAGAGTATAAGAGTACGCAAATCAATCCCGTTGCCGCTATTTTAGCTGAAACAATTTTGTCACTCAACCATTGTAGGAGGACTGAAAAATGAGCAATGAGATGTTGCACACATTTGTTATATATTTGGATGGTTAGCCATATCGAAACGAAAAAGCCTGTCTTCAATAATTTTTGGTGGTTCACCCAAAAACCCCTGAAGTTAGTAGAAGAAGAAGAACGGGGGGATCTAGACAACCAAGGATGGGTTGACAAATTAGAAGGTTTGCCTAACAGTGGTTTTAAGTGGAGAGCCCCATGGCTAACGACAGTAAAGGTCCTGATGAGTTGTGGACAAAGACGTTGGGTACCATTAGTAGGGATTACAGGTTATGTGAGTTATGCTCCGGCTTTAGTAGTAAGGCAACTTGGGGGCATACAGTTCGTTCCCAGGACTATGGGAATTGCTCAATTCTTTGGGTTGTTCAAAGATCCCATTGCAGAAGAGGTCTTGGAAATCATCAAACAGGATTGGAAGCATCTAGTGTTGGTTGAGATAGAAGGTTTGAAAGATCCAAGTGCAAGCGAAGGATATGCGAAATGGAGAGACTTAGCTGCTTCAGCCACGCCTTGTGTAGAAGCCAAACCTCCTCAAGCTGTAGAAGAGCCTACTAAGAGAAAAAGGGTTAACAATGAAGATGAATTGAGAAGGCAAGTGGAGAAACTTCGAATAGAGTTGAGCAAAAGCAGAAAAGACAAGGCAATGTTGGAAGAAATGATGCTCAAAGAGGATAAGAGGAGAGCGTTTCTCAATGAGCAAATACAGTCCAGAGATGTGAAAATAACAAAGCTTGAGTTAAAGCTGGATGAGGAGAAGATTGCTAGGGAAAGAAGTGAGAAGGAGCTTAAAGGGATGAGTTTGGATTGGATGCAAAGTTGCTCGGAGCTTGAAGCAATGGAGATGGACTTTAGCGATTGCCAAGAAAGGGCAGAATATTACCAAGAAAAATTTGCGCAAGTGCAGTTCGAACTGATGGATAGGATTGGGAAGTATGAGGATTTGAATAAGAAATATATAGAGTGGGAAAGCCGTGCTAAGGAGATCGTAAAAGAAAGAGAAAGGAGAGGTTTTGAGGATGTTGAAGCAGAGTTAGCGGTTAAGAAGAATGAGATAAAAGTTATGAGGATAAAACTCGACAAGGAGCGGGAAAAGGTGAAGTATTTGGACGAGAAGCTAGCAGCAATGGAAAAACACAAAGATCAAATCGACGCTAACAACACTGCTCTGAACAGAACCAACATGCTGCTCATAGAAAAGATGACCAAGACAGACGAGCAAATGGACGAAGCTGCTGCACATGCCCGAATTATTAGAATCAATGCGCGGAATGTGGGAGGAGACATCATTCGCTATCGCCGAAGCCTAGCCGAAACTGATGCCTTTCTAGGGAAGATTGAGAACCGCGGCTTTGCCTTCTTACCTTTGGCTAAAGAGTTTATGGAGGAAAGGGATTAACATGTTGTATTTCTTTTATTTCTAAATGTAATGAATTTATCGAGCATTAATGGAAAGGGCGTTGACCCATCTTCTTATGCAAAATCTGTCTCTTGGTGAACATGATTCAAGTAAACGACTCGAAAGGCATAACTCCTATCAAAGCAATGTGACACGAGAATGCTTATAATGTGATGGCTATTATTCGTTCACAAAAAAGGTTGCATCCATACCCAATGAAACATGCATTTTTTGCAATCATGCATTTATCACAATCATGCATCTTTCTCATACATCTATGCATGCATCTGCAGATTAAGAAACATAGGTCCCCCTTCTAGAATCCACAACACTCGACAAAGAACAAGAATGGAAAACGAAGAAAGGTCACAACCAGAAGCTCAGTACCAAAGAGAACTTGAAGGAGTTCGGAGTGATGTGGCGCACCTAACCAGTATGTTAGAGCAAATATTGAGAGCCAGAGATGGAGAGGGAACGGCTACTCAACCTGATGAAGCACCAACAACAGCTCAAATTCCTGTTGCACCTATAAACATAGGGGCAAATACACCAAATAAGCAGAATCCTAATCCTGCTCGGCCCATCCAAATCCCTGTTACAATGGATTTAACAGACGAAGATCCACATGACTTCAAATTCTCTAATCACGAAAGGGATGATAAGTGGACTGCACTAGAAGAGAGGCTAAGGGCAATTGAAGGAAATGATTTATTTGACCCAATTAGGGCCGCTGAAGTATGTTTAGTGCCCAACATTGTTATTCCAAGGAAGTTCAGAGTGCCAGAGTTTGTTAAGTATACCGGGATGGAATGCCCAAAGACCCATCTCCGTTCCTACTATAACAAAATGGCAGAAGTTATCCACGATGATAAAATGTTAATTTACTTCTTCCAAGATAGCCTGACTGGATCAGCCCTCAATTGGTATATGAGGTTAGACAACATTAGGATCAAGAAGTGGACGGACCTGGCAGATGCTTTCTTAAAGCAATACAAGTTTAATCTTGAGATTGCTCCTGATAGGACCAGTCTGATTACCATGGAGAAGGGAACTCAAGAGTCCGTGAGGGTTTATGCTCAAAGGTGGCGTGACCAAGCTATCAATGTACAACCTCCACTAATAGAGACAGAAATGGTGACACTGTTTGCTAATACTTTTAGGGCTCCATACTATGAACACCTTATGGGTAGTTCAGCACAACATTTCTATGATGTTGTGCGGATTGCTGAGAGGATTGAACAAGGAATCCGAAGTGGGTTTCATTGGGAAGAAGAGAGAAAATGATGTGAATAGCTTAGAAAGGAGAAGCAAAAACTACCAAATACCTACCACCCAAGTCACTAGTATTAATTTTGCCAAACCCCCCATTCCAAACCAACCTAATCAAATAAAATTCCTAGCAAATAACCAAAGCAATTACCAAAGAAAGGATAACCAACCATTGGAAGAACAATTACCACCATTACCAATAACCTTAAAAGAGTTGTATGCCAAGCTGTTGAGTATTGGGCAGATAGCTCCCCTACCCGTACCACCTATGCAACCACCTTTCCCTACGTGGTACAACCCTGAGGTGACGTGTGAATACCATGCTGGTCACGTGGGTCATAGCATGGAGGCTTGCCTTGCTTTTAAAAGAAAGGTGTTGCAACTGATGAAAGTTGGATGGGTCACTTTCGATGATTCGCCTAATAAGAATTCAAACTCTTTACCCAAACATGTTGCTAGTAGGGGTGGAGTGAATACCATGGAGGTTGGTAGCAAAGAGAGGGTGTTGAAAGTAACCATGACAAAGCTATACTGTATGTTGGTGCAGTCTGGATATTTGGAAAAATCAACTGAGTGCTGCAAATGGGAAAGTAATTTTTGCCCTTTCCATAAAAAGAAAGGGCATCACATTGATGAATGCATTGAATTTCATCAAAAGGTTGCAAGAATGCTAACTCTAGGAGAGTTAAGGATTGAGGCCGTAAATGACAATGAAGAGGTGGAGATGATAGAGAATAAAGAGAAATGTAGAATCCAGTCAACACCTAATGGGCTCTCAAAATTGGTATTAACTAGGCCCTCATATGCAAACAAAGCAGACTATGGAGTGATGCTTGGAGATTATGGTTATATCTTGAATATTGAAAATCCTTTGCCGCTGTTCTGAACTGAGATAAGTGGGCTAACTCGGAGTGGTCGCTGTTTCACACCTGAAGAACTAGAGAAACTAAGAAAGGCTAAAGGCAAGGAGGTGTTGGACCTCGATAAAGAGCTTGAGGTGAATAAACCTGTGACTGAGGAAGAAACAAATGAGTTCCTGAAATTGATGAAGCATAGTGAGTACTGTATAGTGGATCAGTTGAAGAAGACCCCTGCCAAGATCTCCATTATGACAATAATACTCAGCTTCGAGCCACATCGTAATGCTTTGCAAAAAGTACTGAATGAGGCCTATATGCCCCAAGATATTGAACAAAAGACTATGAAGCATCTAGTAGGGAGGATCCATGCTGCCAATTACTTGTATTTCACGGAAGATGAACTTGACACTGAAGGAACTGGACATAACAAGCCCTTGTATGTCACGGTCCGATGCAAAGATTGGCTGGTCGGTAAGGTTCTCATCGATAACGGCTCGGCCCTTAATGTGTTACCAAGGCATATGCTGGATGAAATGCCGATAGATCCCTTACATATGCAACCTAGTGTGATAACAGCGAGAGCGTATGATGGCTCACTAAGGCAAGTGATGGGGTCAATTGAGGTCGAACTAGCTGTGAGTCCACAAGTCTTTCTAGTAACCCTTCAAGTGATGGATATCCACCCTTCCTATAGCATGTTGTTAGGAAGGCCATGGATACATTCTGCGGGAGCTGTCCCCTCCTCGCTACATCAATGTTTGAAGTACATTGCCATTGGTGTCCTGGTCACTGTTAAGGCTGAGGAAACTATAGCAATGGTAAGAAACGTGGCGGTTCCATTCATTGAAGCAGAAGATTGTAAGGATGGAAACCTTCATACATTTGAGGTTGTGAATACTGAGTGGGTGCCCGAGAACACTGTGTTGAGGAAGCCAGAAATCTCGGAGGCCACCAAAATGGCCGCTAAAAGCTTCTTGAAAAACAAGATTCCTTTCCCATATGACATTGAGCAAGGAAGACTTGAATGGAGGGATATAATCAAATTGAAAGCTGCAGAATAGATGTTTGGGCTTGGATATAAGCCCAAGAAAGAGGATTACAAGCGAGCTGCTAGTGCAAGAAGGGAGAAGAGAATGGCTAGGATTGAAGGAAGGAAGCTTGAAGAAGAAAACTTAGCCATCCCTCCAATCAGGATTTCATTTCCAAAGGCCGCATATGTGATGCAACCTGATAGGGGACATGGAAACTTCCTTCATAAGCTTTCTTCAATGAACATAAACACTCTGGAGGAAAATCAAGTCAAGGACATTGCGAAGAAAATTGAATTTGAAAGGAGGGATGAAGAGCTGCCACAATTAACCATCCACACTTTGGAAGAAGTCACCGTCAAGACTTTTGTTCGAAAGATAGCCGAAGGAGAGAAGTTCCGGAATTGGGAGACCCAAGAAGCTCCATTGGTTTTTAAAATGTAATCAACAATGATTGTTGGATTATAACCTTATCTATGTTGTTTGCCTTTTTCTGCTTTGTTTTTATTCATTGACAATCGAGGCTCAAGATGTCAATTGGATTTTATTTTGTTTTTGAGCCAATCTTTTGTTTTTAATGAGATCATGCATTTTCAAAATTCATCTTGATGTCTTACTATTGCATTTACACATCACTTTCCGCTTTCAGGAACCCTAAAAGTGGATCCTCCACAACAACACCTGCACTTTACATTGAGAATGAGTGGCCAAAATCTAAAGAATACATAGTGGCTGTAGAAGATGAGGAATGGGAGGAGAAAAACATATGGGAATTCACAAAATTAATAGAACAACACGAACAGGCTTGGAGGCCCGCTAAAGAGGAACTTGAAACCATAAATATAGGCAATGAAGAAATCAAGCGAGAGCTAAAGATAGGGACTTTGATCACCCCTGAAGTAAAGGAAGAGTTGATTGCACTGCTCAAAGATTATGTAGATGTCTTTGCTTGGTCCTACGAGGATATGCCTGGTTTGGATACGAACATTGTAGTATATAGAATACCACTGATGGAAGGATGCAAGCCGATTAAGCAGAAGTTGAGGAGAACTCATCCGGAGATTTTAATCAAAGTAACGGCAGAAATTGAAAAACAATGGAACGCTGGTTTTTTGGAAGTAGTGAAGTATCCACAATGGGTGTCAAACATAGTGGTGGTACCCAAAAAGGAAGGTAAAATCAAAGTTTGCGTGGACTTTAGGGACTTAAACCGGGCTAGCCCTAAAGATAATTTCCCTTTACCACACATAGATATGTTAGTCGATAATGCAGCACGCAGCTCCACATATTCCTTCATGGATGGGTTTTCAGGCTACAATCAGATAAGAATTGCGCTAGAGGATAGGGAGAAGACAACCTTTGTAACACCATGGGGAACCTTTTGCTACAAAGTCATGCCATTTGGTTTAAAGAATGTTGGGGCCACTTACCAAAGGACTATGGTGACTTTGTTTCACGACATGATGCACAAAGAGATTGAAGTATACGTGGATGACATGGTTGCTAAATCTAAAGAGGGAGAGAATCATGTCCAAATATTGAAGAAATTATTTGAAAGGTTAAGGGAATATAAGTTGAGGCTTAACCCAGCAAAGTGTTCATTCGGGGTGAAATCCGGTAAGCTGTTGGGGTTTGTGGTGAGTGATAAAGGGATAGAAGTGGATCCTGAAAAAGTAAAAGCTATTCAATCTATGTCACCCCCCAAGACTGAGAAGGAGGTGAGAGGTTTCTTAGGAAGGTTGAATTACATCGCTCGGTTTATATCCCAATTAACCGCGACTTGTGACCCGATCTTTCGTTTGTTAAGGAAGAAGAACCCTGGAATATGGAATGAAGAGTGTGATAAAGCTTTTGAGAAAATCAAGCAGTACTTGCTAAATCCACCTCTGCTTGTTCCTCCTGTACTAGAAAGGCCATTGATATTATACCTAACAGTAACCGAAACAGCAATGGGATGTGTGCTTGGGCAACATGATGAAACTGAAAGGAAGGAAAGGGCCATTTATTACCTAAGCAAGAAGTTCACGGAATATGAGTCTAGGTATACTGTGATTGAGAAGCTGTGTTGCGCACTAGCATAGGCTACAAAGAGATTACGTCAGTATATGTTGTATCACACTACATGGTTAATTTCCAAATTAGACCCATTAAGGTACATTTGTGAAAAGCCTTATCTATCTAGCCGAATTGCAAGATGGCAAGTTCTTTTGGCTGAGTATGACATAGTATATATGACAAGGAAAGCCGTGAAAGGGAGTGTTATTGCCGATCACCTGGCTGACCATGCTATGGAAGATTATGAGCCGTTAAACTTTGACTTTCCCGATGAAGATGTGTTTGCAATCGAGGAAGAAAAATCAGATTGGTGGGTTATGTACTTTGATGGTGCTGTAAATGTATGTGGTAACGAAGAAGGTGCAGTGATAATCTCTCCTGATAAGAAGCAGTATCCGGTTTCAGTTAAGCTGCAGTTCGGGTGCACCAATAACACGGCTGATTATGAAGCTTGCATTCTTGGTTTAGAGGCTGCATTAGAGATGAACATCAAAAAGATAGATGTGTATGGAGACTCAATGCTGATCATTTGCCAAGTAAAAGGAGAATGGCAAACCAAAGAAGAGAAGTTAAGGCCTTACCAAGAATACCTGTCTAAGTTGGCTAAAGAATTTGAGGAAATAGAGTTCACCCATCTGGGAAGGGAAGGGAACCAGTTTGCAGATGCTTTGGCCACACTAGCATCTATGGCCAAGATAGACTTTGGGCATAAGGTACAACCAGTACACATCAATATCAGAAATAACCCCGCTCATTGCTGCTCAGTCGAAAGAGAAGTGGATGGAAACCCGTGGTACTATGATATCAAGAATTTCATCCAAAACCAGGCATATCCCATGGGGGCATCCAAAATCGACAAGAAGACCTTGAGAAGGTTGGCAATGGATTTTTATCTTGATGGGGAGATTTTGTATAAGAAATCATCTGACGGGACTTTGTTGAGATGTTTGGATGAATTTGAGGCAAAAAGTACGGTACGGGAAGTCCATGAAGGGATTTGCTCAACTCATGCTAGTGGAAATGTAATGGCCAGGAAGATACAAAGAGCCGGGTACTTCTGGATGACACTAGAGAAGGATTGCATCGATTATGTCTGAAAATGTCATAAGTGCCAAGTATACAGTGACAAAATCAATGCTCCTTCGGCTCCTCTGTTTAACTTGACATCTCCATGGCCCTTACGTGGTGAAGAAAGCATTCTCAGGAGGAGCTTTGTGCTTTCTAGAATGGATGGAGAAGATCTAGTTAGGCCCGTGAATTCTGACTCTGTAAGGAAATACTACGCTTGATGTATTTCATAATTTCCCAGTCAATAAAATAAGGTCCGGCCATGAATTCTCTTTGTAAAGAGCTTTCTTTTTTCTATATATATATATATATATATATATATATGTATATATAAAACACATGATCTCATAACATTTGAAATGCTTTTACTTAAAAAGAACTTTTTACGCATGACTAAGGAGATGACTCCATCAATTGGAGAGAACCAAATCAAATCTGCTTGACATATAGTTGCACATCGCACTAGGAGGCAAAAAGTGCACGAAGTGCACATAGGGGTCCATAGTGAACCCAAGCCCAAAAGGGGTATCATAATAAAAACTTCTAAAAAAGCATCTTTTATGAGAATTGCTAATTGCATTAAAAGTTTTAGTTTTCATGAACAAAACCAATTTTTCCTTTTAAAATAATAAAGCACAAAACTCAATGGAGCAAGAAAGGGCCCTATAAGGAACTAGAGATCTCTTCACTAAGAGGATATGAAGTATATTTCGGTTCATGAGAAAGTTTGGACAAACAAATGGAAACGAGAGCTCGAAGAAGTTTGCAACAAAAGGGGGACCTATGTTTCCAAGATAGGTAACAAAAACATGCATACTATATTGTCATAACACTAACCTGGCAGGAAGGTGGGACGAAATCCCAAATTAGTTCCAAGTTTTTGGGAATCACTAAGAGATAGATCAACAAAGCTATGAAAAGAATATGAATTATGAACCAGCACTATTTCATTTCCTCGAGGTAAGATGTTTCCTTTTGAAGTTTAAGCTGGGTAGGTCACCCGTTAAAATGAGACCATTCTCCATCCTTTTTTTACCTGGGTAGGTCACCCATAATAATAAGGCCATTCTTCCCCCTAGGTAGGTCACCCATAAGAATGAGACCACTCTTCTTTTTTCCACTTGGGTAAGTCACCCATCACAATGAGACCATTATTTTTTCAAGGTAGGTCACCCATAAGAATGAGACCATTCTCCATCTTTTTTTTTTACCTGGGTAGGCCACCCATAAGAATGAGGCCATTCTTCCCCCTGGGTAGGTCACCCATAAGAATGAGACCACTCTTCCCTTTTCCACTTGGGTAGGTCACCCATCACAATGAGACCATTATATTTTCTGGGTAGGTCACCCATTAGAATGAGACCATTCTCCATTTTTTTGTTACCTGGGTAGGTCACCCATAAGAATGAGGCCATTCTTCCCCCTGGGTAGGTCACCCATAAGAATGAGACCACTTTTCCCTTTTCCACTTGGGTAGGTCACCCATCACAATGAGACCATTATTTTTTCTGGGTAGGTCACCCATAAGAATGAGACCATTCTCCATTTTTTTTTTACCTGGGTAGGTCACCCATAATAATGAGACCATTCATCCCCCTGGGTAGGTCACCCATAAGAATGAGACCACTCTTCCCTTTTCCACTTGGGTAGGTCACCCATCACAATGAGACCATTATATTTTCTGGGTAGGTCACCCATTAGAATGAGACCATTCTCCATTTTTTTGTTACCTGGGTAGGTCACCCATAAGAATGAGGCCATTCTTCCCCCTGGGTAGGTCACCCATAAGAATGAGACCACTCTTCCCTTTTCCACTTGGGTAGGTCACCCATCACAATGAGACCATTATTTTTTCTGGGTAGGTCACCCATAAGAATGAGACCATTCTCCATTTTTTTTTTTTACCTGGGTAGGTCACCCATAATAATGAGACCATTCATCCCCCTGGGTAGGTCACCCATAAGAATGAGACCACTCTTCCCCTTTTCCACTCGGGCAGGTCACCTATCATAATAAGACCACACATGCATTTTTGTATTGCTTGTGCTTAAAAGGGATTGCTAGCTGAGATCTCAGGTTAATCCAACCACACACAGAGTTTAGTTTTGGTTGAAAGGAATCGCCAGATGGGTTTCCAAGTTGATTGAGATCGCCGGAAGGGATCTCGTATTGCGATATTAGTCAAAGGAGGACTCTAGAAGGGATCTCGTATTGCGATATTAGTCAAAGGAGGGCGCCAGAAGGGATCTCGAGATCACTAAATTTTGATCATAGTTTTTTTGGGCTGA
This sequence comes from Populus tomentosa, assembly GCA_018804465.1. Lineage (NCBI taxonomy): Eukaryota > Viridiplantae > Streptophyta > Magnoliopsida > Malpighiales > Salicaceae > Populus > Populus tomentosa. The sequence continues at coordinate 10,507,393 of CM031989.1, read as the reverse complement.
GGAGGATTGCTGTAAAGAAAGAGTTTCAGAGCGATCAAGCTCCGACCAGATCAGTTTCGGGAGTTCAGTTTTGGTTTATCTTTATAAAACTTACTGCGCAAAACCTCTGCTCCGTAAGCTTTATAAAGAGGGGGCATCTGTTGTAACCCATTTTCGGGTTCCCAAATAAATAAAATAAAATAAATAGCCAAAGGAGTTTAGGAAAAATAACAGGGGGCAGAAGCGCTCAACAAATGGTCAGAAAATCGGTCAAGGAAGTTAAAAATACACAGATGGATTTTTGACAATATATTCTTGAATGATGAGAGCCCTGTTGGAAAAGAAAATTGGAAGTTTGAGGAGAAAAGTCCAAATTTGGATGTTTAAGGACTTAATTGGATTTTTAATTGAGTTTATAGGGGGTTTGATTGCAAGAAAAATTTATTTTTAAGTCAATTTGGGCTTTAATTCGAAGAAATTTAAGTTTTGGGGCCAAATTATATTTTTTAGGAATTTATTAGGTCAAATCAGGGGCTTAATTGCATAAATATTGAAGTTTAATGACCAATTAGGGGCTTAATTGAGAAAATCCGAAACCAGGGACCAAATTGGAAGAGGCGCGTAAATGGAAGGGCTGCAGTTGAATTGATTCAGGGGCCTAATTGAAGAAATTGGAAGTTTTTTGATCAATTGAGGGCTAAATTGCATAAATCAGAGGCCAAGGACAAAAGTGAAAAACGCGACCAACTATGGTGGCAGGGACCGAAATTGGCAGGGACGCAATTGAAATGAACAAAAAGTAATTGGGGGCTGATTTGAACATTGGCGCGTTTCTGGCGCCACATTTAAATGAAACGGCGTGTTTTCTCCAAAACGACGTTGTTTCATAAATAAATAAAAAAAAGAGAACCCGCCGAAAAAAACTGGAGAGAGAGAGGGAACGAAGGAGAGAAGTTAGAGAGAGGCGAACAAAAAGGAGAGAGGAAGAAAGGAACATCGAAACCCGTTGCGATTTACGAGTCGCAAACTCTTGAAATACTAAGGGAAAAATGAGCTTTCAAAGCACATGGAATCTCCTTGGATTTTTATCCAAAATAAATTGTTTTAGTTTTTTTTGGAACAAATCTAGGAAAATTGACGGGACTAGAAAACACCAACACCATAGATTATAGAGCAAACCAAACACCAAGCAGCTTACCTTAGGTAGGGCGTACTAGGGGTGCTAATACCTTTCCTTTACGCAACCAGTCCCTTGCCTTAGAATCTCTGAAAGACTAGTTAGGGTTCCTAGCGACCAAAATACTAGGTGGCGACTCCAAAGAACCAAATCAGTAAAACAAAAAAAATCGCCAGTCGAACCCGCAATTGGATTTTTTTTAGGGTGCAACACACGGGATAATTAAATCCGATCAGTCCATGAAGGCCTCATGGTTTTCCAAGAAGGGAGTAATATATATTGAAGGCCTCATGGTTTGAAAGTTTTTTTGCCTCACGATTAACACAGAGGACATGTGAACGGGGAGTGTAAATACCCCGAAGAACATAAATTTTGCATGCATAAGGGAAATTATATCTCTCTTATTGAGAAGTAAAAAACGCAGGATCTCCATTTTCCCTAGTGAACCCATGCTTGTGCCGGCCCCGAGCATCAAATGTGAGAAAATTGTAACTCAAGGCCCTTGTATCAAGCAAGATGTTGTTCTCTGTTTTAAATCATGTACTCTAAATAATGACAATGAAGTGAAATTGCTTGAAAAATAAAAAAGAAATGGAATTGAAATATGTTTTTATTGACCAATTAGAATTGACTCTTGAGATTTATAACTGCCTAAAAGGTCCAGCCGTTCTTTCATAGCACACAGGCACAAAAGTTGCAATTGGATCGAGAAATCCAGACCCAAGAGGAAAATGCTAATATCATTTCAGTATTTCCTAGTAGAACTTGAATCCTTTGTTAAACTGATCAGAGAAAGCAGAGGATGCTACTGTTACAAGAGCAACGTAAGAGCATCAAGAGTTGCTGAGGTTCAAACACGTGTGCCCCTTTAAGCTAGCGCTTTGACAGCTTCTATGTACCCTTTCTAATTATATCAAACAAGAAATCCAATAGCATAATAGCTGTTTCCATGTATCTGTTGTTTTGGAAGCCAAAATCTACACTTGCATGATATCAGGATTACAGTCTCTTGTTTGTGCCACGTCATCATTCTTCTCCTTGCCTTTTTTTTTCCTTTGTTTTTTGGAAGACAGGAAAAGGAAAGAGAAAGAAAAAGCTTCTCAGGACTGTACTGAAACCAAGCGGTCCGGCGAGTGCATGTAAGTTGCACGCCTTGCCTTGCTACAGCCTGAAAAATAAAATATAAAAGATAAATTACTTAGAAATATCAAATATCTAGCAACTTGAATCGAATTACAAAAATTAGGCTACGCTACTAGTAAGTTTGGTTAATGAACACAGTCCATCACTTGCGTGAACATCTAAGGGCGGCTACGTGAAAGTTGAGGGCACTTTATCGGGGAAAGTATCAAGTTCTAAGGTATTATGGTCACTAGTAACCCTAACTGGTCTTTAGAGATTCTAAGATATGGGGCTGGTTGCATAAAGAGAAGGTTTTAGCATCCCTAGTATGCTCTACCTAAAGTAAGCTGCTTGGTGTTTGGTTTGCATTATAATTGTTTTGGTGTTAATGTTCTCTAATCTCATCAGTTTTTCTATGATAAATGTGCTACGATGAACAAACTTGGGCTCAAAGTCTAAAAGGAAAGAACCCTTGGCCAATGTAGATCATACCTTAGGTATGTTTACAAAGTACCAAGGAGAACCAATGCAGATCTCTTAAAATTTGTGTTTGATTCAAACTAAATTTGCAACTCGTGGATTAGGAGACAACTAAGATAGAAGTCCAAGGAGATTCGATGTGCTTAAAAATTCATTTTTCCCTTAATATTTCAAGTGTTCGCGAGTCATAAATCACAAGGAAGAGAAACAAAAAAAAAACTAAGTTAGAAATCTAAGGAAATTCAATGTGCTTTAAAAACCCATTTTTGCCTTAGTATTTCTTACTTTCATGACTCATAAAATGTAGAACAAAAATTAAAATATCCCCAATTATAATTGAGGCTTCTTTCAAGAATGTGTAATTAAATTGTTCTAAATAAAATTTTAGGCATAAAATGTACCCTTATGTTAAAAATGAACAAGTTGTATTACCCTCAACAATATTTTGGACATTTACCTTTCATAGGTTTCTTTGTCCTTATATTATTAAAGGATAATGACTTATTATTCCTAGAAAAATATTTTTGATATTAACCACTTGGGGTTTCTTTATCCAAATATTAACAGTAAATAATAGATGAATTCCCTAAAAATAAGATTTTTATATTTTTAGAATGTTGGCCAACACCCTTTGGAATTTACAAACATGTTGTAAAATCCAAAATGCAACAAAATAATTTTTGTGTTTAAGAAATCCATGTTAAAACATACTTTCTTTTCAACTTCGAATATTTGTTTTTTTTTTTTAAGAGATGTTCAAAATACGTTAGGATATTGGCCGTATACAACACACAAGAAAATGTTTTTTTTTTTAGACACACACACACATATATATATTTGCAACATTTTGTAGATAATCGGGTATTTTAATGTCATATTTGTATTTCTACAATATAAAAATACAAACCACAAAATAAATACATGAGAACCAACAATCTCACTCGTTTTGTTTTTTGGAGTTGGGTCCAACACGGCCCATGTGGCTGGGCTAAACCCAGCAGACATAGCCGGGTCACTTGCCCAAGCCAGTGACCCGACTGGACATAAGAGGCACGCGTGAGTTTCCTCACGCGTGCATTGCTCAGTTACTATTCAAGTGAATTATACTTCACTTGAACAACCAACACAAAGGCATGCACAATAACTATGTAATTAAAAGTGAAAGGAATGCATGGAAACTTACTTGGCGCTAAGACGGGCAAAGACGATGGCACTGAAGCTTCTGTGCACGGCCGGTGGTCACTGGTTCTGGAGACAAAAAAATGATGGCCACGCTGGTTTTGGCATGTTTTTTCTCTTCTACTGATGCTCTCTCTAGAGATGGTGAAGATGATGGCGATGAAGGGGTGGTGTGCTGGTTGAATTAACGTCTTTGCCTCTGTGTTTTTTTCTTGCTTTCAACTTGTTGTTCTGTTGCTTTCCTTTTTCTCCCTTCTTCTTCCTGTTTTCTTCTCTTTTCTTTCCCTCTTCTCTATTCTATTTTCCTTTTCCTTTCTTTCACAGTAACGAAAGGATGAAATAAAGAAAAAACTCTCTGCTCTCCCCTATTTTCCTTTTTTTTGTTTCCCTGCTCTTTTTTTTCATCCCTCTTTTTGTTAGGTCAGCAGAGGAGGTATATATATAGCCTATACATAGCTTTATTTAGGAAAGATTCAATGCACTGATCTAGGATGTAAATCTCGGCTGATTTACAATCAAATAAAACCAAAATATTCTAATTCATATTCTGATGATTCCAGTAATTACTTTCCTCATTAACACCTCATCCCAACTATCACACGTGTGCAGCGTCACGACGAAATCGGTTCCAGTTTATCAGGATGTGTATATATCTATCTAATCTCTGGCAAATGTTGGGGAGACAAGAAAATATTGTCTTTTGTTGGTGGAAAATGGAATGGGAGTCGCCACCTAGTATTTTGGTCACTAGGAACCCTAACTGGTCTCAGAGATCGGGTACGGGGACTGGTTACGTAAAGGGAAGGTATTAGCACCCAAAATACGCCCTACCTAAGGTAAGCTGCATTGTTTTATTGTCTGATAAAATCTAAGGTCTTTTCGTGTTTTCCTAGTTGTTGGTATGGTTCAAGAAAAGTCCTCCTCGGTAAGGAGATCCTTATCTTAATGGGTAATTCTGACGTTAACAACATAATTTAATATTCGGAATACGTCTTACGTATAAGATCGTAACCCCAAATACTAAAAGAAAACACAATAATTTTTTTGAAATTTTTGAAATATTGGCCTAGTTCTCATGGCTTGAATAAACTAGTTATTAAAGCCAAAATGCATGCTAATACATATATTGTTTTGAAATTTCCTTTGTTGTGTGAAAATACGATGTTATAATATTTATATATATATATTGGAGAGACTAGGCCGTATGCATGAAAACAAAACATTTTTTTTTAATAAACATTTTTTTTCCTTGATGAAAACCAGGTATTTTAATACCGGATTTGAATCTTTACAGTATATAAAAAAAACCGGTATTGATCAAAATACAGTAATAAAATTACAGAAAAATCACAAATTCTTTGAAATAATTTTTGAATTTTTTTTTTGGGCTGGGCCCACGTGGCTGGGTTGAACCCAGCAGGCCTTTCGCGAATTATATTTCACGTGAACAGTTAAATAACATTTCACTGTTCACATAAATTATATTTGATGTGAACAGTGATATAGCATTTCATTGTTCATGTGAATTATATTTGACAGTGGAGTGCAAGGAACAGCGACGAGAAGGGAGACAAACCTGGCGACGGTGGAGAGGAAGTGCTCTGTTCCTGGTAGTGTTGGTGTCGCGGTGGCTGGCTATGACGGTGGGCTTCCGGTGATTGCAGCGGTGGAGGCCGGAGTTGGCTAGGGAGGAAGATGAAAAAGTTACAGAGGAGAGAGAAATGTTGGAAGTAAAGGAAGAAATCTGCAGAAATTGGGCAAAAATGCTGGTTTTTGGCCGACTTTGGACCCGATTTTCTGCTCTCTCAGACCATCAAATCCGACTATTTATAGGCAGTGGAAGAGGGCAATCTTGTCTACGTTGGGGAAAAATTGCAGCCCTTGATTCAGTTAGGAAGCATCTCAACCGTTGGCTCAAAGTGTGCACCTCGAGTTGCCAAATTTGGTAGCTCAAGGCTGTGAACTGCCCGAGGTGGCCACTTTGAGCCACTCAACGGAGCCGTTTCAGCGTTTATAGGCTCGAGCGGACAATTCTCGGGGATAGAGGGGTTTCAGGTGGCCATTTTGGTGCATGAGTTGTCAATTTTGGGGAACAAACGAGGCATTAAACACGCCTGCAAAAGGGCTACCCGGACAGCTTCACGGGGAAGATGATGAATAGTAACCACACGATTTTTTTTTTTGGGTGTACCCAAAAATGGGTTACAACAGATGCCCCCTCTTTATAATACTTACGGAGCAGGGATTTTGCATAGTAAGTTTTATAAAGATAAACAAAACTAAACTACCGTAACTAATCTTGATTGACCTGGAACTTTGTATTTACAACAATCCTCCTCAACCCAAAAAAACTATGATCAAAATTTAGTCATCTCGAGCTCCCTATCCGGCGATCCTCTGAATTCAACTTCAGTTTGATTAACATGGAATTCCATCCGAGATCCCTTCTGGCGATCTCTAAAAAGTCATATTTGTAGTTTGGCCAACCTGAAATCCCATCTGGCGATTTCCCTTAGTCAAAGCTAAAATCGGTATTACGGTTGGGTTAACCTGAGATCCCTTCTGGCGACCTCCTTAAACCAAAACCTATATTTGTAGCTTACTCACTTTGGAATCCCATCTAGCGATTCCCTTTAACCAAAATGAAATATGAGGTCCCTTCTGGCGACCTCCTTTGACCAATATCGAAATACGAGATCCCTTCTGGCAATCTCCTTTAATCAACTTGGAATCCCATCTGGCGATTTCTTTTAACTAAAATGAAATATGAGGTCCCTTCTGGCGACCTACTTTGATAAATATCGAAATACGAGATCCCTTCTGGCGATCTCCTTTAACCAAAAAACTTGGAATCCTATCTGGCAATTCCTTTTAACTAAGGCTGAAATATGAGGTCCCTTCTGGCGACCTCCTTTGACGAATATCGAAATACGAGATCCCTTCTAGCGATCTCTTTTAACAAAAAATCTTGGAATCCCATCTGGTGATTCCTTTTAACCAAAGCTGAAATATGAGATCCCTTCTGGCGACCTCCTTTAATCAAAAACCAAAAAATCTATTTTATAAATCGGTCAACCTGGAATCCCATCTGGCGATTCCCTTTTACCAAATCTGAAATCCCATCTTGATGGTAGTGTTTGAAACTTTCAGTTTCTCTTTTTTTAAAAAATTTCTTCTACTCATTATTCCAGAATCAAAACCGTGATTCTTTGCTATCATCAACTCAATGATTCTTTCTTCGTCCACAATCTTGTTGGATTACACTAAGGACTCATCCTGTAACGACAAAAAAAATGAAATGATTTATGATTAAATGCCATGCATGCATTCGTACCTGGTTTTGAAACATAAACCCCATCATCTTCTTCTAGTTCATGAAACTCTCTCTTAACATGAGCTTGCTTTTGAAGTTGTATGCCGGATTCATTTCTCGTGTTGCCTATCATATCTTGGAGAAGAAGATTTTGACTTTTTACAAGTAGCCTTTTTCTCAAAATGTATGACTTGTCATTGCCTCTTTGTCATGCTTTTGTCAAATGCTTTATCTTTTTCAAATCTAACGGGCTCTCATCCCGTTTTAAAATCACATAAAACTTTTCATGAAATATCTTTTATTGCCCCCAGTGTGGAGTGTGATCCTAGTCCGGGTTTTTTATAAAGAAGAAATTCATTCCGACTCACACAAGACCACCAACGATAAATTCTTTAAAGAGTGAAAGGATAATGATTTTTTTCTCATTTCAAAATGCACATTGTTAGGATTGATAAACTATATTTTTATCTTGAAAGAAATGTACAAGTGATTTATTAATTCATTATGTTATCCAAAGGTATGGTTGTATTTCAAGGGTAGCTTTTCTTAAATTTCATCTTTGATCGATTTATGATACTTTCTTTGTAACCACTCAACCTTGTTTAAAAAAGTGCATAATCTCATCATTTATAGAAAAAATGGGCTTAAAGACAAACAAAAAATCTGGCTGACATCATGAGCCTTGATTGTCAACTAGAGAAAATAAAAGCAATGACAAAAACATGCTAAGGCAAATAAAGTTGTTTTACATTTTGAAAACTACGGGAAGTTCTTGGGTCAACCCGTTCTGAAACTTCTCACCCTGAGCCAACTTGCACACGAAGGTCTTGGCGGAGACTTCTTCTAGTGTGTGGAAAGTCAATTGTGGCAATGCTTCATCTTCCTTCCCCACTTGCGTTTCCTTGTCTTCTCCTTCGATCTCACCTTCTTCATTATTGACGATTCTTGACCAAGGTTTTCCAACCCTTTATCCCCTATTACTTTCGTTATGACCAGGCAATGAATTTGAATTGATATTGGGTGTGTCTTCAAATGACACCCATCCTATATTGATGAGCTTTAACAACCTTTTCTTGAAAGCATAGCACGTTTCAAGACAATGCTCGGGAATACTAGCATGGTACTCACAAGTCAACTCGGGCTTATACCAGATGGGGAATGGTGGTTGTAGTGGTAATGTAGGGATATGAGCTATTTGTCCAATGCTCAGTAGTTTGCATACATGTCCTTCAAAGGCATGGGTAATGGCGGTAGTTGTTCTGAAATGGATCTTGTGTTTGGTCTTTGGTGGTTGTTTTGGTTGTTTGACTGGTTATTTGCTCGATTAGGGGAAAAAGGTTTGTTAAAGTTTATGTGGGCCATGTCGCAAGTCGGAAAATCGGTGCGGCATCGGCTGGCAATTTTTCTTGTTGTTGCGTCAGTTTGATTGGTTCGGTTCGTTGGAGTCGCCACCTAGTAATTTATTGAAGGCTACTAGGAAACCGGATGTACTGGTCTTGTTAGAGATTGCGGGTAAGGGACTGGTTGTGGTTAGGGAAGGTATTAGCACCCCTAACGCACCCTACCTGAAGTAAGCTGCTTCGCGAATTTGATGTGTTAAAGAAGTTTTAATAATTATATTTTAATCGGATATTAGAAATATAACTTACGTATAAGTTAATAATTCTTGACCATGATCCAATTCAAATATTAAATTCTTCCTTAATCCTTGCAATTTTATCATAAATAAAAAACATCCATAAAAAAAAAAACATACAAACACACATACAATTTGACTATATTTTCTTTTCTTTTCTTTTCCTTTCCTTTCTTTGTTTCCATATTTACAAAATACAAAAAATAATTCAAAACTAAACAAAAAAATTACATCAAGCAATTTATAATTTACAAAATAGTCCTTAAAACCCCAGAAATTGCATTGAAGACCGTCTGCCACCGCAGCAACAGTGGCGGCGCGTCTAACCACGCGCCCTCGCCACTGGCGGCGAGTGGGTTCACGCGCCGCCACAAGAAAACCCGGCAACAGGGGGGGCTGGATCGACTTCTTCCCCTCTTCTTTTCCTCACCGGCGGTGAGAATCACGGTCACCTGCGAAAGGAGAAAAAAACACAAGCCAAACGATTTTAATTTCTTTCTCCTTCCCCGATCTATTCTCAGGTCCTTCATTTTTTAGATCCGTTTTTATTTATGCTTTGTCTCTGTCTTCTGGAAGCTGTTATGTATGCCTCGGGGTCGGGTGGAGAAACTGGGAGGCGGTGGCTTGCTTCTGTTCGGCCGCCGCTGGGGGAGGAGCTGTTGCAAGGCCGGTCTGTGCAAAGGAGAGCTGGTGGAAGACGACGGAGGTAGCGGCTTGCTTCTGTGGAGGAGACGCCGCTGCAAGGCTGGTGGGTCTGCGGGTCGTCGCTGCTGGTGAAGATGGGAGCCGCTGTCGAAGGAAGTCGATCTGCGGTTCTGTTGTTGTTTCTCTATCACCGGCGGTGGAATGATTGAGGGAAGGAGACGTTGTGGGCGGCCTCTGTGGTTGCGGTGGAAGGGAATTACTGGGTCGTCCTGGCTACAAGGAGAGCGACGGCCAGTGAAGAGGCGCGTCCGGCTGGCCTTGGGTCACAAAGCAGGGCCAGCGACCGGGAGAGGAATGGTTCGGTTGAGAGGGGAAGTGGGCGAGGGCTGGCTTCGGTTTCTCTTTGGCAGAGAAGAGGTGGTCGGCGGGAGGAGATGAAGGGGCGGTGAAGAGTTTTGTTTTTGGCTTTGGCTGGGGAAGAGAGGTGGTTGTGAATCGGTGGGGGGAGAAAAAATTAGCGTGGGGGGGGCCGGTGGCTGTTTGGAGAAATGGGGAGAAGATAGGTTTAGGGTTAGGTTTTTTTTTATATCTTTTTCTGATGTATCAAAATTGCCCCCATGTATCAAAATTGCCCCGCCTTTTTGTGTGAGTTGAAGACCAGTATTTATAGGCAAAATGTTGCTAGGTTTTTCAACTTGGTCCCTCAACTTCTTTCTTTTTGTAAATTTGACTCTTTCTTAATTTTTTTGTATTTTTTTTGAAAACGAGCAATATCAACGTCGACTCAATGAGGAAAATCAATGATTTTAAAAATGACGCGTGAAAAGTCGAACGCGTTTGAAAATATTTTTTGAAAATTTAAATTCTTTTTTTAGACGACGCTGAAAATGCTAAAATGACGAGAATATATTAAAAAACATATTTTTTGGATTTTCATTGTTTTTTCTCTATTTTTGGATTTTTCTGACAATTTATCAAAACATGGGTCAAAAATTGGGTAGCAACAGGCCACATGAGAGGTAGGTATTTGTGGGTTATATGAATCCGTTATCTTGTCATTGGACCTACCTTCAAAGTTATTAACGAGACCTTCCATTTTTCTTCCAATAAAACTGTTTGTCTCCAATGGCTCAATTATGCGTCCAGCTTTAATCCCTTGCTCTATTCTTTCCGCTATGCGTACAACATCATAGAAATGCTTAGCTGAGCTACCCATTAAATGCTCATAATATGGTGCCTTGAAGATATTGGCAAACAAATTCCCATCTCTGTTTCTATTAAAGGGGGTTGGACATGCATTGCCTCATCCCTCCACCTTTGCGCATTTGCCCTTATTGACTCTTGGCTTCTTTTCTCCATTAACATTAGACTTGTTCGATCCGGAGCGATTTCCAGGTTAAACTTGTACTGCTTAAGGAAAGCTTCCACCAAGTCTCTCCAGCTCCTGATCCTGACACTATCTAACCTCATGTACCAGCTCAAAGCGGATCCTGCGAGGCTATCTTGAAAGAAATAAATTAGCAGTTTATCATCGCGGATTACTTCTGCCATTTTATTGCAGTAAGATCGAAGGTGAGTGTTTGGGCATTCCAAACCGGTGTACTTGATGAATTCTGGTATCCTAAAATCTTTTGGCACCACGATGTTTGGTACCAGACATACTTCAACGACTCGCATAGGGTCAAACCAGTCATTACCCTCAATTGCCCTTAATCTTGCTTCCAAAGTAAACAACTTGTCCTGGTCCATCAAATTGGGAGACCTATTATCTGGGATTCTCTCCATTGTGATTGGAGGATGAGTTGGCTGGATAGGGGTGGTAGGCATAAAATGTTGTTCATTGGCCGTGTTTGCCCCCTGGTTTTGAGATGCTTGGGGGATGTGAGCTGCTGGCGCTCCTTCAGGTGGTTGCGCTGATGTTCCCTCCCCATTCTTAGCTCTTAGTAGTTGCTCGAGTAGGTCGGTCAGCCGAGCAACTTTGTTTTTTACGGATTCCAACTCGGTCTGATAATGTGACTCTAAGCGTGCTCTTTCTTCGTTCTCCATCTTTGATCTGGACCGGGTGTGGTGGACTTTAGATGTGGGACCTATGTTTCACGATCTGGAATGCATATGATAATTTAAAAACAAAATGTGATGCATAAGTGATGTGTATTTTTTAGAGCTGATTCATGACTTTTGTAATCCTTTTGCCAAGTTCTTAACATAACAGCTTACTAAAACCAAAAATGATTTCATCTCAAACCTATATCGATGAGTTTAACATTATTAATCTTGATGCAAATGAAAGTAAGATACACATTCTAAGGACAAGCTCTATTTATTAAGTGAGAATGGGTAGGTTTTCTATCTGGTCTTGAAGGGTCTCATATATGCCCAGTGACGTTCTTCGTAAAGACAGTATGGGGGCGTTGCAAGGAACAGTTAAGGCACGTATGCCCACCATTGCCAAGAAGGCACTCAGATATGAGTTGGGTGTTTCACGCATTTGAACCCTGACCAATAATCTTAGGGCAAATCGCTAATTCCCCACTTAACTTAAGGCTTGTGTGCGCTTCTCAAAATAAAAGCGAGTGATGCATGAGACAATTTTATACAATGCATAAATAATACGTGTAAAATAAAAAAACAAATACGCAAATAAATAAAAGGAAAGGCATATTAACAATAAACACACGAAAACACAAAAAAAATCAGACAAAAACAAAGCTTAGTCTACGTGGTCCCCAGCGGAGTCGCCATTCTGCCTCACGTGTGCGGCGTCGTGGCGAAATCGGTTCCACTTTATCAGGATGTGTATATATCTATCTAATCTCTGGCAAATGTTGGGGAGACAAGAAAATATTGTCTTTTGTTGGTGGAAAATGGAATGGGAGTCGCCACCTAGTATTTTGGTCACTAGGAACCCTAATTGGTCTTAGAGATCGGGTACGGGGACTGGTTGCGTAAAGGGAAGGTATTAGCACCCCAAATACGCCCTACCTAAGGTAAGCTGCATTGTTTTATTGTCTGATAAAATCTAAGGTCTTTTCGTGTTTTCCTAGTTGTTGGTATGGTTCAAGAAAAGTCCTCCTCGGTAAGGAGATCCTTATCTTAATGGGTAATTCTGACGTTAACAACATAATTTAATATTTGGAATACGTCTTACGTATAAGATCGTAACAACATAAATTTTTGAAATATTGGCCTAGTTCTCATGGCTTGAATAAACTAGTTATTAAAGCCAAAATGCATGCTAATACATATATTATTTTGAAATTTCCTTTGTTGTGTGAAAATACGATGTTATAATATTTATATATATATATTGGAGAGACTAGGCCGTATGCATGAAAACAAAACATTTTTTTTTCTTGACGAAAACCGGGTATTTTAATACCGGATTTGAATCTTTACAGTATAAAAATACAAACCGGTATTGATCAAAATACAGTAATAAAATTACAAAAAAATCACAAATTCTTTGAAATAATTTTTGAAATTTTTTTTTGGCTGGGCCCACGTGGCTGGGTTGATTCCAGCAGGCCTTTCAAGAATTATATTTCACGTGAACAGTGAAATAACATTTCAGTGTTCATGTGAATTATATTTGACAGTGGAGTGCAAGGAACAGCGACGAGAAAGGAGACAAACCTGGCGGCGGTGGAGAGGAAGTGCTATGTTCCTGGTAGTGTTGGTGTCGCGGTGGCTGGCTATGACGGTGGGCTTCCGGTGATTGCAGCGGTGGAGGTCGGAGTTGGCTACGGAGGAAGATGAAAAAGTTGCAGAGGAGAGAGAAACGTTGGAAGTAAAGCAAGAAATCTGCAGAAATTGGGCGAAAATGCTGGTTTTTGGCTGACTTTGGACCCGATTTTCTCCTCCCTCAGACCATCAAATCCGACTCTATTTATAGGCAGTGGAAGAGGGCAATCTTATCTACATTGGGGAAAAATTGCAGCCCTTGATTCAGTGGGGAAGCATCTCAACCGTTGGCTCAAAGTGTGCACCTCGAGCTGCCAAATTTGCCAACTCAAGGCTGTGAACTGCCCGAGGTGGCCACTTTGAGCCACTCAACGGAGCCGTTTCGGCGTTTATAGGCTCGAGCGGACAATTCTCGGGGATAGAGGGGTTTCAGGTGGCCATTTTTGTGCATGAGTTGTCAATTTTGGGGAACAAACGAGGCATTAAACACGCCTGCAAAAGGGCTACCCGGACAGCTTCACAAGGAAGATGATGAACAGTAACCACGCGATTTTTTTTTTGTGGGGTGTACCCAAAAATGGGTTACAATACCAACCATCTATGTTAATGATAACATCTTAGCCATTAGATGAAGATACTCTATGTTAAGGTTCTTCTCCCTTGTCTCATTTTCATTTTTCTTTCCTGTCTTAACATTTGGCTTAACCTTGATGAAGATACTCTGTTCGATAAAATGTCAAAGTTGATATTAGTGTTTTTTGGATTGTATTATTTTCATTGAGTTTGAAATTTACTGCTCATTTTAGGAAGGCCTATCACCATATTTTTCTCTTGCAAAGTCTTCAAGCCATTGAAATTGAGATGTTCATAACGAAAATGCCATAACTATGTTGAGCCATGCACTTTTGTAGAGAGACATGTTTGAACGTTGTCCTGCATGTATAGTGGAAACATGTGATTGCTTGTCATTCTTGCTTCAGCACTTAAGCCTTTCTTTGGATGATGAATTTTACAATAACCTGCTTGAATGATTATTGTATATCCCTTCTCTTGTAATTGACCCATGCTAATAAGCTTACTCTTTAATTCTGGAATATAAAAGACGCTAGAAATTGTTTGCATTGTGTTGTCTTTCATATGAAATTTGATATTCCCCTTCCCCATGACAAAGATGCATGAATTCGTTTCAAGCTTCATAGTATCTTTGTAAGTTTCATCCAAGTCTGAAAATAGTGTCTTATTTGCACACATGTGATTGCTACAACCCGAATCCAAATACCACTTATCTGATTGGAGTTCATCTTTGTCAAGATATGCCATTAAAAGCATTTCTTCTTCTGTCTCTACAAGATTTGTCTTCTCATCCTTTTCTGTGCATTCATATTGATTGTCGTACCCTCGCGGCGGAGCGCGGCATCGCGGTGACCATTTATTAATTTCAGGGTCTTTTTTATTTAAAGGAGTCGCCACCTAGTATTTTGGTCACTACGAACTCTAATTGGTCTTTCAGAGATTCTAAGGCAAGGGACTGATTGCGTAAAGGAAAGGTATCAACACCCCTAGTACGCCCTATCTAAGGTAAGCTACTTGGTGTTTGGTTTGCTTTAATATTGTTATGGTTTTAGTGTTTTCTAATCCCATCAGTTTTCCTACGTTTAATTCAAACTAAATTTATTAGGATAGAAATTCAAGGAGATTCCATGTGCTTCGAAAGCTCATTTTTCCCTTAGTATTTTAAGAGTTCGCGACTCGTAAATCGCAAAGAGGAGGGACAAAAAATTAGAAATTTGTGGCGCCTAAATTTTTTAGTGTTTTATACTCGCACGGCTCGTAAACCGTGGAGTAAAAAAAATTGAAATGTCCTCGATTATAATCAAGGCTTCATTCAAGGATGTGTGAGGATTTATTATTCCCAATAATATTTTGGATATTCGTCCTTTAAGGATTTCTTTATCCAAATCTTACCAATGAATAATAAATGAATTCCCCCACCCCAAAAAAAATGAGATTTTTATATTTTTTGGAATATTGGCCAATACCCTTTGGAGTTTTACAAACATGTCGTAAAATCCAAAAATGCAACAAAATAATTTTTGTTGTGTTTAAGAAAAATTCATGCGAAAACACATTTTTTTAAAATTTCCAATATTTTTTGTATAAAAAAACGTTCAAAACATGTTAGGGTAATGGCCGTATGCAACACACAAGAAAACTTTTTAAAATCAGTTTTATCGAAAACACTAGCAACACAATTAAACGCAAAAGAAAAATCGCAATAAAAAGCTGAAAGTCGTCATATATATTCTAAGATTTATAATAAGCTTAAAGCAATAATAAAAAAAATTTCAAAGCCAACTTAATGCGCATATAGCTAGAATAAAACCAAAAAAAATTGGGAGAAATTACTAAAAAAAACAAAGACCGGCTGATTTCTTCTCCAACGGGTGTAAGGAAACCAAAAGGAAAGTCCCTAAATGTAAAAGTTCCTAAATAGGAAAGACAAACCCTTTTTACATGGGCAGCAACTGAACTCAAAAATCATGAAAAAAATAGTAGGCAAGCGTTGTTTTTTCTAAACAGAAACCAATTATTTCAGAAGGAAGAAAAGCTTTACAACCGAATGCTTAATATAAAAATAACAAAGGAGGAGAGATTGGGGCTTATACCTGCAACTCCTGTTTGCAAAAAATGAAACCAGGGACCAAAAAATCACAGCTCACGCGTTCTTCCTAGAATACCGTTGCCTGCCTCTCTTGTGTGTTCCTTCAAACAACAGCTCCTGTTTGCAGAAAATAAAACCCAAGGCCGAAAGACACAGCTCACGCGTGCCTCCTTGGTTGCTGGTAAATGACAAACGAAAATAGAGATGCTGAAACAAACGAAATATTTCAGCTATGTGCTAGTAAATGACTGGTTTCCCCGTCGCCTGCCTCTCTTACGTTTTCCTCCTCTTTCTTTTGATGTATTCTCTCTATCCTCTCCTCTCTTTTCTGCTCTCTCTTTCTTATTTAAATTCTTTTTTTAAACGATGATGAAAATGCTAAAATGACAAAAATATATTAAAAAAACATTTTTTTGGATTTTCGTTGTTTTTCTCTATTTTTGAATTTTTCTGAAAATTTATCAAAACATGGGTCAAAAATTGGGTAGCAATAGATGCCCCCTCTTTACAATGCTTACGAAGCAAAAATCCTCAATGTTTTGCATAGTAAGCTTTGTAAAGAAAAACTTGTCTTTATGTCTGCTTAACTTGCTCAATATCCACTTTATCTAAAAACCTTACTCTTTTTCTTTTTCTATTGTCTTTCTTTCTTTCTCTCTCTCTTTTTTTTTATTAACATGAGATCCCATCTGGTGACCTCTTTTAACCAAAACCAAAGAATGTGTGTAACTCGGTCAACTTGAAATCCCATCTGGCAATTCCCTTTAACCAAAGCTACATGAGATTCCATCTGGCGACCTCATTCAACTGAACTAAAAAATATGTGTAACTCGGTCAACCTAAAATCCCATCTGGCGATCCCCTTTAACCAAAGCCATCTGAGATCCCATCTGGCAATCTCATTCAACTGGAATTAAAAACTGTGTGTAGCTCGATCAACCTGAAATCCCATCTGGCGATTCCCTTTAACCAAAGCTACATGAGATCCCATCTGGCGACCTCATTCAATTGGAACTAAAAAATATGGGTAGCTCGGTCAACCTGAAATCCCATCTGGCGATTTCCTTTAACCAAAGCTACATGATATCCCATCTGGCAACCTCATTAAACCAAAACCAAAACAATGTGTAAAAACGGTCTCATTATGATGGGTGACCTACCCAGATGGAAAGAATATGAAGCGCAGTCTCATTATAATGGGTGACCTACCCAGATGGAAAAAATATGAAAAACAATCTTATTATGATGGGTGACCTACCCAGATGGAAAGAATGTGAAGTACGGTCTCATTATAATAGGTGACCTACCCAAAGAAGAATGGCCTCATTGTAATGGGTGACCTACCCAAAGGAGAATGGTCTCATTGTAATGGGTGACCTATCTAGGTAAAAAACATGGAGAATTGGTTGCGTTGTAATGGGTGACCTACATAGATGGAAAAAATATAAAGAAATGCGGTCTCATTGTAATGGGTGACCTACCCAGATGGAAAAAATATGAAGTGTGGTCTCATTGTATAGGGGTGACCAACCCAAGTTGAAGATGTGATATGACAAGTGTGAAAAATAGGACTTACCTGGCGAAATCCTGAGGGGATGACAGAAGAAGGGCTGGAAAACTTGGTGCTTCCTGATAATTCCCGATCATAGGGTTTGAAAACTCGGTGTTTCCTTACTGCAAGGGTTGAAAACTCAAGGCTTCCCGATTGCAGGGTTGATCTTTCAATTCTTTGGGATTTTCCTAATGGTAGGGTTCATCCCATGATCAAAACCGATTCTTTATTATCATCACCACAATGCTTCTTTCTTTTTCCACCATCTTGCTGGACCTCATTAAGGATTTTCCTGTAACAATTCAAAAATATGTGCAAATGGTTTTTTTTTTTTTTGAGGTTAGATGATATGCATGCATCCTTACCTGATTTGAAATATTGGTCCCCCCCCTCTTTGATGCTCCATCGTCATGGGGTGCCCTTGTTTACATCCTAAAGCTTTCTTTGTTCTTCTGATGCATTGGCTCATTCATGTGCTGGCCATTATTCAGCTGTAAATACAATGCCTATCTTAGGATGTCTTCGATGATTACTGCTATCGTTGTTCATCAAGCTTGACAATGCCCCCAAGTGTGGTGTTGCTTGATTCATTATGAAGGATCTCTCTTGGATTCTTTTGAGAATTATCCTTTGATTGGTTGTGTGCATCATGCCAACACCTATCAAGATTGTTAACCAGTCTGAAACTGCCTCCAGTCGAAACAATACTTTTCAAGTATATGTTATCATCAACCTTCTTAGAAACTACCAAGTCATCCAGACATGGATCTCACAGCTTGTAGTGAAAGCCTCATCGTTGTATGCTTAATGTTGTTTCTTAATAAGTTCTTCCGAGCTCGTCAAATCAACTTATACAAAGAAATGATTTGGCATTATCAATGATGTTCATCACCCATATTCATGCGATGAAGTGCACCTTTGGGTTTCAAAACAAATGGTACCACAGTCAGTCTTAATGGGTGCATCCTTCCGACATTCATTCAAACATAACTATGCGATAACATCAATGGCTGCTTGGATTGTCTTTGAACAACATTGGCCCCAACAATGATATGAATGCTCGTTCATCAGTTTATACTCAAGAAGGTTTTCCTTTGTCATTGTCAGATGCTAAACATAACTTTCTGGGACTTTGATGACTCATCATCTGATTCTTTCCTTGCCCCCAGCTGATCTGGATACTGTTTGTTTTCCTTCTTACTGTCCACTGTATTGCCCCCAGGTGGTCAACATTTCAAGGAGTTTTGAGAAGAGTTGATGTAATTTCATGTCAAGGATTCTGCAAACTCAATGAATGTTCTTCTTTGTTTGACAATCTTTCTTGTTCTAGAATCAAATCTCATACTTCAAAGGTCATGTCTATCCAAGTCTAATTGTTGAAATGAAATCAGAGAAATATCAGTTTTTTTTTTTAAAGTATTTTTGAAATTCAAGCTTCTTTGGTTAAAGACCCAACACACATCATTCAATGTAGTCTTTCGATTGTCTTGTATTTTGAAAACTGAAATCGACCCATTGTAAGATTAAAATGGTCTTTCCCATGGTTCTTTGTGTCCACTTTAAACTCTGATTTTGGGTATATTTTTTTGATGGTCTGTGATAAGGTGATATTTTTGTGAATTTCAAATGACTAGATGCTCAGGCTTGATCAAGAAAGGTTGTTTCTTTTCTCAACATTTATTTTATCAACATGTATAATAACCAGTAACTTAATTCATGAAGTCACGACCCTAATAGAAAAAACTCTTCCAGTTTTGAGAGCGTCATTTATCGGTTTAGATTGCTTACTTAATCGAAAAGGGCTTTTAAAAGCACGTAATGAAGGCGATTGTTCAAGGCTATGAAAGAAAGGAAATGCATAAGCTCAAAAAGGTGTTTGAGGGTTTCAAAGACTTAGGATCAACATTAACTATTCATCAACTCGTTTTCTATTGTTGTCTTTGTAGAGGAAACGACATAGAACCTTGTTAACCTCAAAGATCAAACTTCTATTAACATAAGTCATAATGCAAATCCACATTTCCATGATGAATAACCAACCTTAATCATCTGATAACATCAGAGGCTTTATAATGGATACCAAAAGTCACATTTATAGCTTAGTCTCTTTTTTTTTAGTATTGATTGAAATTTCTTTTGCTTTTCATAGACTTGATAGGCGTTCTCCTTCCTTTATCTTTAACTTGTCTTTAAGTGAAGGCAATTTCAACTTCTTTGTTTTCTTTTTTTCTTTTTTTTGTTTTCTCGTAGCCTTCCTTAAAATTTTCTTATATGCCCCCAGTCTATGTGTTTTCTTTTAGCTCTCTCTCAATCATTGGACTTTTGTTCTAAGCCTTCCCCTTTATCCATTAATAACACCAATGTCTTCAAAATATCTCCCATTTGCCCCCAGTGTGGGGTGTGATCCTAGTCGGGGTTTTTATGAAAAAAATATTCTATCCGGCTCAAAATAGGACTACAAGGGATATAATATTTAGAAAGTGAAGGGATATCAAGGATGACCTTTACTCATTTCAAGCAAGGTCAGTTAGAACTGATAAATTTTGACCCCATCTAGTATAATGATTTGGACTTGTAAGAATCATGATTCACGAGTCCATAACTACCGAATCCACTACTTGTCATTATGCATACTGCTAAAACTGAGCTATATGATGTGTGGTTCAATTTTGTGTGTGAGCTCAAAATTTGTTTGGTCACCTCAAGTCATTTCAACAAGAATCGAGTCATTTCTGCAATCAAAACACTTTTAATCTTCATTATTGATTAACCTTTATTTCATGTTGGAGTTTGATCAAAATATTTTGTCAGAAAAAAATGTTAAACATCTGTTGATTTCAAAACAACAAAGAGACAAAAGCCAGACATGTTTCGGTAAAGGATGAGATGTGATCCCAAAACAAAAATGCAAAATTCCATAACAATATGATTGGCAGTTCATTGCCATTCTTGAATTAGCTGTTCTGGCTATATCTATTTTTTGACAAGCACTTTCAATCAACATGTCATTCTGAAGATGTTCGGGGGACAATATAGCCAATGACACCCTCTTTCTTAGACTCCACTTGTCTCTTGCTCACTGACTTCCGGACTCACTTCTTGAAAATCTTGCAACTGTTCAATTGAAATAGCTGAGGACCCCACCATGACATCAAATCTCTGGTCTGGATTATACCACCTAGAAAACAGTGGTTGCATGGGATTTTTCGGAGTCAGGTAAAAGTCTTGAATCTAGAAGATGCTGGTAAATAAACTTTCATGGCAACCGTTCAATTGAAATTCTTGCAACTATTCCATTGAAATGGTAGAGGACCCCACCATCACATCACATCTCTTGTCTGGATTATACCACATGGCAAAGGATCTATCTTTGGCAAAGACATTGGAGTAGTTGATAAGACAACAAGACTTGGCTAGACCACATAATTGCGGTTTCCCACCGTCAGAGTCTTTTGTTGATTCATCTCTCATCATTGCTCTGGAATACTTGGCAGAACCTTCAATATTTCCCATCTTGATAGCTTGTTCAATTTTTGGCAATCCACACAACTTCATGCCAATCTCCCAATATTGTTGTTGTTGTTTTAGGATTGTTGGAAACCTCTCAATATCTAGGTAATCCTGGCAGCGCACAAAAACAAAAGCGTGTGGAATCACACATTGTCCAAATTGGAAGAGAACCCGATGAATCTACGACATCTTCTATTTCCTCTTTGATTCCACACTGACAGTGCAGCAAACAACCACTTTTGCGTTTTAATGCCGATATTGGAAGGAAACAATTATGGACAATCTGAAACCACTGCATCCCTTCTTGGATTTCCCATTTGCATATCCACACATTTTCCTGCCGAGAGATCTCTACTACGTTGAAGTTTGATGTCTGCTAATGTTTTTCAAACCAAGTCTGGCTCTTCAACCTGCTACAGTTTCTTCGTGCTGGAACTAATGAGAGAAATATTTATAGCATATGCAATTAGTAAATCCCCTCTTGCACTCTTAACTTGCAGCATCATAAACAGATTTTTGTAGAGAGAGCTCTGCCACGTTGAAGTTCGACGACTACTCATATTCTCAGACCAGGCCTGACTCCTCTGCCTACTACAATGTTTTGCTCGTGCCACTAGTGGGAAAACGTTTCAAAGCATATGTAATTAATACATCCCTTTTTGCATTTCCCATTTGGCAGATCCACAAATAAATCTTTACAGAGAGAGCTTGCCACGTAGAAATTCAGTGTTTAATCATGGTTTTTCAGACCAACATCTTGTGCTGCTGAAATGGAATTGAGCTCATAATTGGGGTAACTTCAAAGAAGCCTAATGCACCATGTACAAGAGGCTAGTAGTCGTTTGGTTCCATTAGATGATGTGGAGACAATGAACACTTAACAGTGCAACTGGACAAGAATCAGAGTTGTCATTAGTTGATGACTGAAGGCATTGTTGTTGTTGTTCATGACTGAAAAGGAGAGATACAGCTTCAATTGGACGTGAACAAGCAGTGTTCCCACAGAAGATTGTGCAGACACTCTCTTTCCATTTAATGCTCAACACTTGTTCAAGCAAATTTGAGTCCAGCTACTTCACCTTTGATGCTCTCAACCTTAATCTGATAATGAGCCTCTATCTGACACCTTTCTTCACTTCTGTTGCTACCCAATTTTTGACCCATGTTTTGATATATTTTCACGCGTTTGACTTTTCACGTGTCATTTTTAAAATCATTGATTTTCCTCATCGAGTCGACGTTGATATTGCTCGTTTTCAAAAAATACAACAAAATTAAGAAAGAATCAAATTTACAAAAAGAAAGGAGTTGAGGGACCAAGTTGAAAAACATAGCAACATTTCACTTATAAATACTAGTCTTCTCAAAACAAAAGAGGGGGGGCAATTTTGACAAATAAAAAGAGAAGAGAAACCCTAAGCAAAACTCTTCCTTCTCCTTAACCCAGCCGCCGCCACCCATCGGAGAAATATTTCTTCTCTGCACACAGCCCCCGGTGGTCTTCATTTTTCAGACCCGGCTGGTCTGATTTTTTTTCTTCTTCTCTCCTTCACCAACAACGCCCCCCATCTCCTTGATCGCTACATTTTCCCCTCTCACAAGACAACGCCCTCTTCCTCCGGTATTCTCTGCCAAAACAAACAGAAATCCTCCACTTCCTTGGCAAAACCAGTCGCTGCCCCCTCCCAGCTTGGATCCGTGGGTTTAGTCTCCTTCCCCACCTGCAACGGCTGCTTCCCTTTTGGTTTCCTTCCCTAGCGGCGGCCGAACAGCAGCGCCGGGGCAACACCTTCGTCACCTCCTTCAACCGGCCAGCAGCAGCGCCGCCCACAACTCGGTCTTCTCTTTTTAGACCAACCACCCGAACACTCCATTTCTGAAGCTAACAGACCCAACCTTTTTTCTTTCAACCAGCGTCGCTGACCTTTCAGCTGCTCCCTTCTCCAGCCGCCAGCTCGCCAAGACCAAAAGGAGGGCAGATCCGCTCCCCGTGCAGTGGCGCCTTCCTCCTCCAGCGCTACCCCCACGGCCATCGCCAGGTCTACCAAGAGGAAAGAAGACCCTCAACACCAGCAACCAGCAGAGCAACGCCCCCCCGCGCCTCTGTCATCCGACCACAGATGCCCTGAACTCAGAGCCATCGATCGCGTGTAAAGGAGGAGATCTGCAGTGGAAACAGATCTGAATGGAAGGTAGAAGGGAGCTGATCTTAAAAAAAAATTAAAAAAGATTTGCTTGTTGCATTTTTTGGGTGATTTGCAGGTAACAACGCTGCTTAAAGCCGACTGGAGGGTGAAGAGGGAAGGAAGCCATCACAGATCTCCCCATGCCCTCTGGATTTCGCAGGCAGCGCGTGAACCCACGCGCCACCGTCACTGGCGACTCGTGGGAAGACGCGCCGCCAATGTTCCCACAACCAGAAACCTTGCTCAACACTGTTCCGGCTTGCAGAGAGGCATTCATGTAATTTCAGATGGTTTTGAGGCCCTTATTGTAATTTTAATGTAGTTTTTGTTTTTTTTCTTTTGAATTTGTATTTTTGTATAAATGTGATGTAAAAGAAAACAGAAAAGAAAAGAAAAATAAATAATAAAAAGAAAGTCGTGTGTGTGTTTGATTTTTTATTTATGTTATTGAATTATAAAAATAAAAAAGGACAAAAAGAATTATTTGTTTAATTTGAATATGGTTAAATATCTAAGGACAAATAAAATTATGTTATATTTTCCATGAAAGTGTAAGAACATGTTTCTACACATATTCGGGGATTTAATAACTGATTTATTAAAGCCTTAGAATTTAATTAGTATTTTAAATTTTCAAATCACATCGGACCGCAAAGCAGCTTACCTTAGGTAGGGTGCGCTAGGGGTGCTAATACCTTCCCTAGCCACAAGCAGTCCCTTACCCGTGAATCTCTGACAAGACCAGTACATCCGGTTTCCTAGTAGCCTTCAATCAATTACTAGGTGGCGACGCCTAACAAACCAATTCAAGCGATGCAACAACGAGAAAAATCGCGAGCCGATGCCGCGCGCGGATTTTTCGACTTGCGACATAATGGCGACTCCGCTAGGGACGGTACTGTTTCTGACATTATTGGACTAAGTTTTGTGTATTTGATGTGTTTAAGTTTTTGCATTTTTATCTTTTTGTTAATATTTTTTTCCATGCATTTTATAGAATTGTCTCATGCATCACCTGTATTTATTTTTGAAAGCACACACAAGCTTCTAGGTTAGGTGGGGAACTAGCGATCTGCCCTAAGACTTGTTGCTACCCAATTTTTGACCCATGTTTTGATAAATTTTCAGAAAAAAATCCAAAAATAGAGAAAAACATCAAAAATCCAAAAAAATACTTTTTCAATATATTTGCTTCGTTTTTAGCATTTTCAGCGTCGTCTAAAAGGAATTTAAATTTTCAAGGGTCTCTCGAACGCGTTTGACTTTTCACGCGTCATTTTTAAAACCATTGATTTTCCTCATCGAGTCGACGTTGATATTGTTCGTTTTCAAAAAATACAAAAAAATTAAGAAAGAATCAAATTTACAAAGAGAAAGAAGTTGAGGGACCAAGTTGAAAAACCTAGCAACATTTCACCTATAAATACTAGTCTTCTCAACACATCAAAGGGAGGGGGGTCAATTTTGACACATTCAAAAAAACACACGAAACCCTAAAACCCAACTCTTTCTCCCCAGTCAAAAAACTGGCCGGCGGCGCCTCCCCCCACTGATTTTGAATTTTTGTCTCTCGGGGTCCTTGGATTTTGCTCTCCCAGAACCAGAGAGCCAAGGACCCCTCACCATTTGAGATCCCCACATTTTACCCAGCCGCTCACCCGAGGACCGCTTCTTCCCCTTCGTCTACAACAAACCGAACCGGCCCCCCTCCTCTGGCTTGAATTTTTTTTCCTCCAACAGACCTGGCCAAAGCTTCTTCTCCATAGAGCAGTCGTCCCCCTCACGCAGCCCTCATTTTCTCCTTTCTTCTTCCCCAGCTTGCGCCAGTTCCCTCTGCCCTCATTTCCTTCTCCCAGCTGGCGACCCCAACCTTTACAAAGGAGGAAAGCCACGGTTGTTTCCCCCTCTCCACTGTCATCTCCCATCTTCACCAACAGCGACGACCCGCAGACCCACCAGCCTTGCAACGGCGTCTCCTCCACAGAAGCAAGCCGCTACCTCCACCGTCTTCCACCAGCTCTCCTTTTCACAGACTGGCCTCGCAGCAGCTCCTCCCCCAGCGGCGGCCGGACAGAAGCAAGCCAACGCCTCCCAGTTTCTCCACCCGACCTCGAGGCATACACAACAGCTTCCAAAAGACAGAGACAAAGCATAAATAAAAACAAATCTAAAAAATGAAGAACCTGAGAATAGATCGAGGAAGGAGAAAGAAATTAAAATCGACTAGCTTGTGTTTTTTCTCCTTTCGCAGGTGATCGTGATTCTCACTGCCGGTGAGGAAAAGAAGAGGGGAAGAAGTCGATCCAGCCCCTCCTGTTTCTGGGTTTTCTTGTGGCGGCACGTGAACCCATGCGCTGCCAGTGGCGGTGGAGCGTGGGTAGACACGCCACCACTATTGATGCGGTGGCAGAAGGTCTTCAATGCAATTTCTAGAGTTTTAGGGACTATTTTGTAAATTTTAAATTGCTTGATGTAATTTTTTGTTTAGTTTTGAATTTTTTATTTGTATAATGTAAATGTGGATGTAACAAAAAAAAAGGAAAAAGAAAAGAAAAGAAACAAAAATATAGTGAAAGCGTATGTGTGTGTTTGTATTTGTTTTATTTTATATATATATATATATATATTTTATGATAAAATTGTAAGGATTAAAGAAGAATTTAATATTTTGATTGGATCACGGTCAAGAATTATTAACTTATACGTAAGTTGTATTTCTAATATCTGATAAAAAGACAATTTATTAAAACTTCTTTAACACATCAAAATCACGAAGCAGCTAACCTCAGGTAGGGTGCTTTAAAGGTGCTAATACCTTCCCTAACCACAACCAGTCCCTTACCCGTGAATTTCTGACAAGACCAGTACATTCGGTTTCCTAGTAGCCCGCAATCAATTACTAGGTGGCGACTCCAACGAACCAATTCAAGCAAACCATACAACCAGAAAAATCGTCAGCCGATGCCGCACGGATTTTCCGATGTGCGACAAGACTATTGGTCAGGGTTCAGATGCGTGAAACACCCAACTCATATCTGAGTGCCTGCTTGGTAATGGTGGGTATACGTGCCTTAACTTTGCCATGCAATGCCCCCATACTACATTTACGAA
This sequence comes from Populus tomentosa, assembly GCA_018804465.1. Classification (NCBI taxonomy): domain Eukaryota; kingdom Viridiplantae; phylum Streptophyta; class Magnoliopsida; order Malpighiales; family Salicaceae; genus Populus; species Populus tomentosa. The sequence continues at coordinate 10,481,160 of CM031989.1, read as the reverse complement.
GAACGTCACTAGGCAGATATGAGACCCTTTTGAGACCAGATAGAAAACCTACCCATGTTCACATAATGAATAGAACATGTCCTTAGGTTGTATGTGCTATCGTTATTTGCATAAGGGAAAACCCTTCTTGAAGCATCTTGAACTCAAGACTTGTGGGTGACACAATGGTCGTCACTCCGAAAATTTTCATTGTAGAGTTTGGGCAAAAATCACGATTCTTGTTCCATCATATAAGAGTTACGACCATATTGTCACCCCTCGAAGGGCGAGTTCATCATATAGATTACATGTTCATACATTTATCATGCATGTACCGGGTTGAAAGGTAGGTCCCCTGTACAAGCTGTGTTGTACGTGATTGAAGAAAGATGAGGGAAGTGAACAAATGAGTCAGATAGAGGCTCATTATCAGATTAAGGTTGAGAGCATCAAAGGTGAAGTAGCTAGACTCAGATCTACTCGAACAAGTGTTGAGCATCAAATGGAAAGATAATGTCTGCATAGTCTTTTGTGGGAACACTGCTTGTTCACGTCCAACTGAAGTTGTACCTCTCCTTTTCAGTCATGAACAACAGCAACAATGCCTTCATTCATCAACTAATGACAACTCTGGTTTTTGTCCAGTTGCAATGTTAAGTGTTCATCACCTCCACATCATCTAATGGAACCAAACGACTACTAGTCTCTTGTACATGGTGCATTAGGCCTCTTTGAAGTTACCCCAATTATGAGCTCAATTCCATTTCAGCAGCACAAGATGTTGGTCTGAAAAACCATGATTAAACACTGAACTTCTACGTGGTAGAGCTTTCTTTGTAGAGATTTATTTGTGGATCTGCCAATGAGAAATGCAAAAGGAGGATGTATTAATTACTTATGCTTTGAAACTTTTTCCCACCAGTGGCACGAGCAAAACATTGTAGTAGGAAGAGGAGTCAGGCCTGGTCTGAGAATATGAGTAGTCGTCGAACTTCAACGTGGCTGAGCTCTCTCTACAAAAATCTGTTTATGATGCCGCAAGTTGAGAGTGCAAGAGGGGATTTACTAATTGCATATGCTACAAATATTTCTCTCATCAGTTTTAGCACGAAGACACTGTAGCAGGTTAAAGATGCTAGACTTGGTTTGAAAAACATGAGCAGACATCAAACTTCAACATAATAGAGATCTCTCTACAGGAATCTGTTTGTGGATATGCAAGTGGGAAATCCAAGAAGGGATGTAGTGGCTTCAGATTGTCCATAATTGTTTCCTTTCAGTATCGACATTAAAATGCAAAAGTGGTGGTTTGCTACACTGTCAGTGAGGAATCAAAGAGGAAATAAAAGAGTTTAAGATTCATTAGGTTCTCTTCCAGTTTTGACAACGTGGGAGTCCACATGCTTTTTTATTATGCGCTGCCAAGATTTACCTAGCTATCAGGGGGTTTCCAACAATCCTAAAACAACAACATTGGAAGATTGACATGATGTTGTAAGGATTGCTGAGGGAATTGAACAAGTTATGAAAAGGGGAAAGATTGAAGGTTCTGCCAAGGATTCCAGAACAATGATGAGAGATGAATCAAAAGAAGAGTCTGACGGTGGGAAACCTTAATTATGTGGTCTAGCCAAAGTCTCGATGTATCCTTGACTACTCCAATGTCTTTGCCAAAGATAGACGTTCATTTGCCATGTGGTATAATCCAGACAATAGATGTGATGTGATGGTGGGGTCCTCGACCATTTCAATGGAATAGTTGCAAGAATTTCAATTGAACAGTTGTCATGTGAGTTTATTTACCAGCAACTGCCAGATTCCAGACTTTTACTTGACTTCGACAAATCCCATGCAACCACCGTTTTCTAGGTGATATAATCCATACAAGAGATGTGATGTCATGGTAGGGTCCTCAACCATTTCAATTCAACAGTTCAAGAATTTCAAGAAGCGAGTCCTGAAGTTGGAGAGCAAGAAATAAGTAGAGTTTGTGAAGGAGGGTGTCATTGGCTATATTATCCCTCGAAATCTTCAGAATGACATGTGATCAAAGGTGCTTGGCAAAACGCAAATATTTCCAGAAAAGCTGATTCAAGAATGGTGATGAAATGTCAATCATATTATTACGGAATTCTGCATTTTATTTTGGGATCACATCTCATCCTTTACCGAAACATGTCTTGCTTTTGTCTCTTTGTTGTTTTGAAATCAACAGAGGTTTAACATTTTATTCTGACAAAATATTTTGATCAAACTCCAACATGCGATACAGGTTAATCAATCCTGAAGATTAAAAGTGTTTTGATTATAGAAATGACTTGATGCTTGTTGAAATGACATGAGGTCACCAAACAAATTTTGAGCTCACATACAAAATTGAACCACACATCATATAGCTAAGTTTTAGCAGTATGCATAATGACATGTATTGGATTCGGTAGTTATGGACTCGTGAATCATGATTCTTACAAGTCCAAATCATTACACTGGATGGGGTTAAAATTTATCAGTTCTAACCGACCTTGCTTGAAATGAGAAAAGGACATCTTTGATATCCCTTCACTTTCTAAAAATTATATCCCTTGTAGTCCCATTTTGAGCTGGATAGAATATTTTTTTCATAAAAACCCTGACTAGGATCACACCCCACACTAGGGGAAAATGAGAGATATTTTGAAGGCATTAATATAATTAACGGATAAAGGGGAAGGCTTAGAACAAAAGTCCAATGATTGAGAGAGGGCTAAAAGAAAACACATAGACTGGGGGCATATAAGAAAATTTTAAGGAAGGCTATAAGTTGAAATTGCCTTCACTTAAAGACAAGTTAAAGATAAAGGAAGGAGAACGCCTATCAAGTCTATGCAAAGCAAAAGAAATTTCAATCAATACCAAAAAAAAAAAACTAAGCTATAAACTTGACTTTTGGTATCTATTATAAAGCCTCTGATGTTATCAGATGATTAAGGTTGGTTATTCATCATGGAAATATGGATTTGCATTATGACTTATGTTAATAGAAGTCTGATCTTTGAGGTTAACAAGGTTCTATGTCGTTTCCTCTACAAAGACAACAATAGAAAACGAGTTGATGAATAATTGATGTTGATCCTAGGTTTTTGAAACCCTCAAACACCTTTTGAGCCTTTGAAATTCTTTTCTTTCATAGCCATGAACCATAGCATGCATTACGTGCTTTTAAAAGCCCTTTTTAATCAAGCAAGCAACTTGAACTGATAAATGGCGCTCTCAAAACTTGAAGAGCTTTTTCCATAAGGGTCGTGACTTCATGAATTAAGCTACTGGTTATTATGCATGCTGATAAAATAAATAATGAGAAAAGAAACAACCTTTCTTGATCAAGCCTGAGCATCTAGTCATTTGAAATTCACAAAAATATCACCTCATCACAAACCATCAAAAAAGATATACCCAAAATCAGAGTTTAAAGTGGACAGAAAGAACCATGGGAAAGACCATTTTAATCTTACAACGAGTCGATTTCTATTTTCAAAATACAAGACAATCGAAGGACTACATTGAATGACGTGTGTTGGGTCTTTGACCAAAGAAGCTTGAATTTCAAAAATACTTTTCAAAAACTGATATCTCTCTGATTTCATTTCAACAATTAGACTTGAATAGACATGACCTTTGAAGTATGGGATTTGATTCTAGAACAAGAAAGATTGTCAAACAAAGAAAAACACTCATTGAGTTTGCGGAATCCTTGACATGAAATGACATCAACTCTTCTCAAAACTCCTTGAAAGGTTCACCACCTGGGGGCAATTCAGTGGACCTTAAGAAGGAAAACATACAGTACAGGAAAGTTATGTTTAGTATCTCACAATGACAAAGGAAAACCTTCTTGAGTATAAACTGATGAATGAGCATTCATATCATTGCTAGGGCCAATGTTGTTCAAAGACAATCCAAGCAGCCATTGATGTTATCGCATAGTTGCATTTGAATGAATGTCAGAAGGATGCACCCATTAAGACTGATTGTGGTACCATCTGTTTTGAAACCCAAAGGTGCACTTCACCGCATGAATATGGGTGATGAACATCAGTGATAATGCCAAATCATTTCTTTGTATAAGCTGATTTGACAAGCTCAGAAGAACTTATTGAGAAAGAACATTAAGCATACAACGATGAGGCTTTCACTACAAGCTGTGAGATCCATGTCTGGATGACTTGGTAGTTTCTGAGAAGGTTGATGATAACATATACTTGAAAAGTATTGTTTCGACTGGAGGCAGTTTCAGACTGGTTAACAATCTTGATAGGTGTTGGCATGATGCACACAACCAATCAGAGGATAATTCTCAGAAGAATCCAAGAGAGAACATCCTTCATAATGAATCAAGCAACACCACACTTGGGGGTATTGTCAAGCTTGATGAACAACAAGAGCAGTAAGGCCAGCACATGAATGAGCCAATACATCGAAAGAACAAGGAAAGCTTTGGAATGCAAACAAAGGCACCTTATGACAATGGAGCATAAAAGAGGGGGAGACCTATATTTCAAATCAGGTAAGGATGCATGCATATCATCTAACCTAAAAAAAAAAAACATTTGCATATATTTTTGAATTGTTACAGGAAAATCCTTAATGAGGTCCAGCAAGATGGTGGAAAAAGAAAGAAGTATTGTGGTGATGATAATAAAGAATCGGTTTTGATCATGGAATAAAAGGACGATGGGATGAACCCTACCATTAGGAAAATCCTAAAGAAATGAAAAGATCAACCTTGCAATCGGGAAGCCTCGACTTTTCAACCCTTGCAGTCAGGAAACACCGAGTTTTCAAACCCTATGATCAGGAATTATCAGGAAGCACCAAGTTTTCCAACCCTTCTTCTGTCATCCACTCAAGACTTCGCCAGGTAAGTCCTATTTTTCACACTTGTCATATCACATCTTCCACTTGGGTTGGTCACCCCTTTACAATGAGACCACACTTCATATTGTTTCCATCTAGGTAGGTCACCCATAACAATGAGACCGCACTTCTTCATATTTTTTCCATCTGGGTAGGTCACCCATTACAATGAGACCACACTTCATATTTTTTTCCATTTTGGGTAGGTCACCCATTACAATGAGACCGCACTTCACATATTTCCATTTGGGTAGGTCACCCATCACAACGAGACTGTTTTTCATATTCTTTCCACATGGGTAGGTCACCCATTATAATGAGACCACACTTCATATTCTTTCCACCTGGGTAGGTCACCCATCACAACGAGACCGCTTTTCATATTCTTTCCACATGGGTAGGTCACCCATTATAATGAGACCACACTTCATATTCTTTCCACCTGGGTAGGTCACCCATCACAACGAGACCGCTTTTCATATTCTTTCCACATGGGTAGGTCACCCATTATAATGAGACCACACTTCATATTCTTTCCACTTGGGTAGGTCACCCATTACAATGAGACCGTTTTTTTTACACATTCTTTTGTTTTGGTTAAATGAGGTCGCCAGATGGGATCTCATGTAGCTTTGGTTAAAGGGAATCGCTAGATTGGATTTCAGGTTGACCGAGCTACACATATTTTTTAGTTCCAGTTGAATGAGGTCGCCAGATGGGATCTCATGTAGCTTTGGTTAAAGGGAATCGCCAGATGGGATTTCAGGTTGACCGAGCTACACATATTTTTTAGTTCCAATTGAATGAGGTCGCTAGATGGGATCTCATATAGCTTTGGTTAAAGGGAATCGCCAGATGGGATTTCAGGTTAACCGAGCTACACACTGTTTTTAGTTCCAGTAATGAGGTTGCCAAATGGGATCTCATGTAGCTTTCGTTAAAGGGAATCGCCAGATGGGATTTCAGGTTAACCGAGTTACACATAGTTTCGTTCCAGTTGAATGAGGTCACTAGATGGGATCTCATGTAGCTTTGGTTAAAGGGAATCGCCAGATGGGATTTCAAGTTGACCAAGCTACACACAGTTTGTAGTTCCAGTAATGAGATTGCCAAATGGGATCTCATGTAGCTTTGGTTAAAGGGAATCGCCAGATGGGATTTCAGGTTAACCGAGCTACACACTGTTTTTAGTTCCAGTAATGAGGTCGCCAAATGGGATCTCATGTAGCTTTTGTTAAAGGGAATCGCCAGATGGGATTTCAGGTTAACCGAGTTACACATATTTTCATTCCAGTTGAATGATGTCACCAGATGGGATCTCATGTAGCTTTGGTTAAAGGGAATCGCCAGATGGGATTTCAAGTTGACCAAGCTACACACAGTTTGTAGTTCCAGTAATGAGATTGCCAGATGAGATCTCATGTAGCTTTGGTTAAAGGGAATCGCCAGATGGGATTTCAGGTTAACTGAGTTACACATATTTTTTTCTCATGTAGCTTTGGTTAAAGGGAATCACCATATGGGATTTCAGGTTAACCGAGTTACACATATTTTTTTGTTGTTTTTTGGTTTAATGAGGTCACCAGATGGGATCTCATGTAGCTTTGGTTTAAGGGAATCTCCATATGGGATTTTAGGTTGATCGAGGTACACACATTCTTTGGTTTTGGTTAAAGGAGGTCGCCAGATGGGATCTCAGGTTAATGAAAAAAAAGAGAGAGAAAGAGAGAAAGACAAGAAAAAAAAACAAGGTCTTTAAATAAGTGGATATTGAGCAAGTTAGGAAGATAAGAAGACAAGTTTTTCTTTACAAAGCTTACTATGCAAAACATTGAGGAGTTTTGCTTCGTAAGCATTGTAAAGAGGGGGCGTCTGTTGCTACCCAATTTTGACCCATGTTTTGATATATTTTCAAAAAAAATCCAAAAATAGAGAAAACAATGAAAATCCAAAAAAATAAGTTTTTTTAATATATTCTCGTCATTTTAGCATTTTCAATGTCATCTAAAAAAGAAATTAAATTTTTAAGGGTCTTTCGAACGCGTTCGACTTTTCACTCGTCATTTTTAAAATCATTGATTTTTCTCATCGAGTCGACGTTGATATTGCTCGTTTTCAAAAAATACAACAAAATTAAGAAAGAATCAAATTTACAAAAAGAAAGAAGTTGAGGGACCAAGTTGAAAAACATAGCAACATTTCACCTATAAATACTAGTCTTCTCAACACAAAAGAGGGGGGGCAATTTTGACAAATAAAAAGAGAAGAGAAACCCTAAGCAAAACTCTTCCTTCTCCTTAACCCAGCCGCCGTGTAACGCCCTGTAATTTCGTACATTCATAAAAGAACTTTGAGCATTAACTTTTAAAAAAATGGGTTTTTTTTTTTTATCCACCGAACTTATCGGAGACTTGCCGAAATTTCCACTGAAATTTTGGCAGAGTTTCCTTTATATCTGGAGGTCCCAAGTTATCGACAATCATCTTGTACAATTATACTTATTTCTCAATCACATCATAATCATGTAGAACCTCAACAACACATCATTCACGGTACATGCCTCACATTTCGCATGCTCATTTCTTTCCCATTAACACACATAATTCATAATAATTGCAAGTAAGCAAACTAAGAATTACAAATACAGAATAATACATTTTTATGTCCCGAAACTTAATGTAAAAAAAAGTACTATTACATATTAAGTCATTTAGTTCCTTAATGACAAAATACATTAATGTTCATCTTCTTATTCAATCATGCAAAAGGAAACTAGAGGACCTGAAACGCTACTTCTGGTATGAATCTGAAGGACCTGCAATTTCATAATGTATATAATAAATATAGCATAAAAGGAAAATCACACAATACATGCACGAAGTTAAACATATATTCAACGATATGCAATCATAGCTCCTTGAAATTCGCATTTATCCTTCCATTATTACATCTCTATCCATCCTTCCTAGAATCATTCAACATTTTCATTTTGTGTCTTGTTTCACCTCATGAGCGCATTTAATTCATTATAATAATTCAACATTTTCATTTTGTGTCTTGTTTCACCTCATGAGCGCATTTACTTCATTATAATATCTACCATGTGATTTCTCTCCCTCTTACTCTATCTCTTTATATATCAATTTCAATCCCAACATCTATTATACCTATTATGGCTTTTCCATATAAGATGTCAAACTCATCATTATTTCGGTCCAATTTTAGTTTATAAATATATTCCACTTACATATTTCTTGTGCCCATTTCAACACATTCCTATGTTTCTTTAGATTTTCAGTAAAATCTCTCATTATCATGGAACCGGCCATCATTTTCACAATATTCACATCCGATCCATCTTTGAGTAATATGACTATTATTGGCATTTTATTACACTATTATAATTATCACTAAATTCTTATCATGCCAGTAACAACATGAAACCTTAATACAACATATTTACATTATTGATCATAATTTCTTTGACATCCTCCCTGTGCGCAGGACATGATTCTCAAATTATATCAATTACAATTCTTTTCAATCAATTCAAAATACATCATATATATATCATTGCATTCTTTAAGTGTATAACACCTACCATGGTTAATGAACTTTTGCTCTCACGTCCCAAGCAATACGATATTTGCCTCCATCCTTCACAAGAATTAGATCCTCATCAGTTTCTTTTTTTTTTGGAATAAATTACCATTTTTGTTTAACAATTAGGTATCATCCAACATTCCATTTATAATCTAACAAGTCAGTCATCCTGGCACTATTAACACCACACAAGTAAGTTTAATTCAAGTTGTATATTCCGGTCATTAGAAAACAAAACTAATGCCACTAGCCCATCACCGGGTAACTAGTTCCTCCGCCCATCTTATTCCATAATTTCCAATCAATATCCGCCTCTTCAAGGGCGAATGAATAATCCTATCAACATGTCAATCCCCATTTCATTAATATTTTTAATTATTACCTCTCCCCTAAAACTTGGAAGGGAATGCCGATACTAATAAATTTTCATTAGTGTTATTAGTCTCTCATATTAGGATCGGCTAATCAAGTTCATTATAAATGTCAAAATTAATACCATTGATTGATGTTATCGACTATTTCTAACATGAAATAGCCAATCAGATTTTTCTTTCCATAATATCTTGGAATATTTTCAGAAATGTTGATGTCAAGATTCTTGACATCATTAGCTTTCACTTCAGGAATAACTAGTCAAGTTTCGTGTGATTGCCGATATGGACAGCACCGGTCAATATCATTAACTATTCTCACCTGAATAGTTAATCAAGTTCAGTATCCCTTGTTTTCAGGGATGATTATGCCGATGTTAGTAAACCTTACTAACAACATTAGCCTCCGCATTCGGGACCGGCTAATCAAGTTTCGTGTGATTTCCGATATTGACAGCACCGGTCAGTATCATTAACTATTCTCACCTGAATAGTTAATCAAGTTCAGTATCCCTCGTTTTCAGGGATGATTATGCCGATGTTAGTAAACCTTACTAACATCATGAGCCTCCGCATTCGGGACCGGCTAATCAAGTTTCGTGTGATTTCCGATATTCACAGCACCGGTCAATATCATTAACCTTTCACTCACCCCGGTCATCCACTTCGGATGCCATTAGCCAAAGCTAATCATTCATTTGTCCCGCCCATCCATCCGGATGTCATTAGCCGAAGCTAATCATTCATTTGTCCCGCCCATCCATCCGGATGTCATTAGCCGAAGCTAATCATTCGTTGTCCCGGCCATCCATTCGGATGCCATTAGCCGAAGCTAATCATTCGTTGTCCCGGCCATCCATTCGGATGCCATTAGCCGAAGCTAATCAATCCTTCATCCCGGTCATCCATTCGGATGCTATTAGCCGAAGCTAATCAACCATTTGTCAACATTTAAGCCCGATGTTAGTAAATCTTACTAACATCATTAGCCTCCGCATTCGGGACCAGCTAATCAAGTTCGAGGAATGATCATCAATGAAGTCTATTAGTGTAATTCATATTCTTAACCCAGTCAAGTACTCAAATCCATTTTTAATTTCTCGTTTATTTCACTTTATCCTCTCTCTTTGTGGTTTCATCCATAGACGCAAAGACTAAGAATTTAATAAGTTCATAAATTAACGCTACGTAAAAAGTGTAGGTATAGAACACCTACCAGCTGCAGAAGCTCAACTCGCTCTTCCTTGTTGTTGTGTCCCTCCTGCAAAGCTCCTACTATACGAGCTCCTGAGAAGTCGAGTGAATGCTTCTCCTATATTTTTAATATAACATCCTGAATCATTATTGAATCTTCCCGATTTATTCATAATATTCATAAATTCACAAAATCAAATACTTCCATAAACAATTTCCATGAATGTATTTTATTTTTGTACTTGTCATTTAAATTAAATGACCATTTAATTCAATTCTTCATCAATGATCTTCAATGTCCAAAGCGCATGACTTTTCGTCATCGATTTTCTTTTGTCCCAAGACATTTAATCTATCACCAAACAATGTAATTTAACTTAAATTTTATCAATGACTACACATGCCAATTTTTATCCAAAAGCACACTCAAAATGATTCCTTATATCATAATTCAACTTACAACATGATTTTCCATTCTAACACAACCAAAATATTAGTCAATCAGTATTCTTTATAGAATTTAACTATACCATCACTTATCAACACATCAAACATGACTCAAACAGAACACAAACACAACCATCATCATTAAACCATTACCATTATCCTTAGTCCCAAAACATATTTTTTTTATGCTAACCCTCATATTCTCATTCAATATTTCTCAAACCAAACTTAAAACATCATTATTTAAATTTAGAGTTCAATACATCCAAACGGTGGAATTATACATCATCGTCATTAGAATAACATATCCAAAATTAACATACATCCAACGGTTAAAACTCCCGATATCAGAACAATACCGGACTGACCTGAAATTTAGAGACCTGCTGTTCAGGAAGTACATAACGGCTGACGAACAAGGCTGTCTTGAAGGGTGATTTTCCAGAAATGTTCCTCCGGTGACAGCCCTCAAACAAAGTCTGATATTTACAATCCCTCCGGTCAGAATGTAGGTGACATTGACTATAATAACATATCCAAAATTCACATACATCCAACGGTTAAAACTCCTGATATCAGAACAATAACGGACTGACATGAAATTTGGAGACCTGTTGTTCAGGAAGTACAATTTCTTGTAGGAGTGTTCTTTTCCGATCTTAACCGTTCCGAATTTATATAACATCTGGATGAACAACATATCCAAAATCCAGACCAATCCAACGGTAAAATGATGATATAACAGCTGACGAACAAGGCTGTCCTGAAGTATGATTTTCCAGAAATGTTCCTCCGGTGACAGCCCTCAAACGAAGTCTGATATTTACAATCCCTCCGGTCAGAATGTAGGTGACATTGAGCATAATAACATATCCAAAAATCAATTTAATCCAACGGTGGAAAGTCAAACTATGGCTGCCGAAGTGCCTGCCCTGTTGCAATCCCAAAACCCATAGTTTCAAATCAATTGATTCTTTCTATTTTTCAGCAAATCAAGCCATTTTCATGCAATTAATCTCGAAATTCACATGAACAATTACTCCCCCAAAATATTTATATGAACCCTAGAATTTTAAACTTGGGGGTTTTCTTCTCCTCATGCAAGAACAAGAGAGAAAAACGAAATTACTAAAGGGTATATTGCTTACCTTTGCTACTTTAACTTATTTCAATGAATTCTTGCAAAAATTTACAAAAATCATGTCCTCCTCTTCCAATTTCCAGCTTCTTCTCTTTGTTTCTCTCAAGCTCTATAACTCTCTAAGTTGTTATTTAATTTGTTTTCTTGGATAGGATCCTCCTAAGAACACTCCCTTTTTGATTTAGCTTGAAGAGATGAAGAGAAAATGAAGAAAATGGGACAAAACAAATGGTCTCCCTCCTGTTTCCTTTTTCATTTGCAGAGGAGGACGTGTTCTGGTTTTAAAGAGAGGAGAGGAGAGTATTTGTTTTGATAAAATTACAAAAATACCCCTTGTGTCATCTTCTTTCATTTACCCGATTTTCAGTACTCTTCGTAAATCTTTTCCAACTCCGATTAACATGAAATTTGAACCTAATATAAAACAATATGTCTGGAGATTCCTTACAAAATTTCAACCCGATCCAACGGTCGGATTAAGATATATCATCGATATCGTAAAACTAGACAATTAGTGTCTTTTACACAAAAATCTGAATTTCATGCATTAATTTATTTACTTAGATCCTCATGACATTTCCCTTAATTTATACTCAATAAATTCAATATTACCACATTTATCATTAATTTGTCAAAATACGTGTTTTGACCGGGGTTTACATATCTTCTATTATTATTATTTTTGTTTTCTTATTCTTTCATCCATTGAAACCTCATCACTAGTTTCACCAACGTTACAAGTTTTAAACTAAAAATCATGACTCTCTTTTCGACTTCAACAATATCTTTAAATTTGTTTATGGAGATCATTCTCTCTCTCACATGACACATTTATTGTCATTCCTACTATTTATTCATTTCTTTCATACTGAATATCCATTACTCATCGAAACGTCATTACTTCAATCCTATGTGTTGTTTTTTTTTATTCTTTCTTTTTATTATTATTGTTCTTATTATTTATTTTTATTTACGGGGGTTTGCACGCCGCCACCCATCGAAGAAATTTCTCTTCTCTGCACACAGCCCCCGGTGGTCTTCATTTTTCAGACCCGGCTGGTCTGATTTTTTTTCTTCTTCTCTCCTTCACCGACAGCGCCCCCCATCTCCTTGACCGCTGCATTTTCCCCTCTCACAAGACAACGCCCTCTTCCTCCGGTCTTCTCTGCCAAAACAAACAGAAATCCTCCCCTTTCTTGGCCAAACCAGTCGCTGCCCCCTCCCAGCTTGGATCTGTGAGTTTACCAAGCAAGCACTCAGATATGAGTTGGGTGTTTCACGCATCTAAACCCTGACCAATAGTCTTAGGGAAGATCACTAGTTCCCCACCTAACCTAGAAGCTTGTGTGTGCTTTCAAAAATAAATACAGGTGATGCATGAGATAATTCTATAAAATGCATGGAAAAAAAAATATTAACAAATAGATAAAAATGCAAAAAACTTCAACACATCAAATACGCAAAGCTTAGTCCAATAATGTCAGAGACAGTACCTTCCCCAGCGGAGTCGCCATTCTATCGCACGTCGGAAAATCCGCGCGGCATCGGGCTGGTGATTTTTATCATTGTTGTGTTTGCTTTGATTGGTTCGTTGGAGTCGCCACCTAGTAATTTATTGAAGGCTACTAGGAAACCAGGTATGCTGGTCTTGTCAAAGATTCCTGGATAAGGGACTGGTTGTGGTTAGGGAAGGTATTAGCACCCCTAACGCACCCTACCTAAGGTAAGCTGCTTCACAAATTTGATGCGTTAAAGAAGTTTTAATAATTGTCTTTATATCGGATATTAGAAATACAACTTATGTATAAGTTAATACTTCTTGACCGTGATCCAATCAAAATATTAAATTCTTTAATCCTTGCAATTTTATCGTAAAAATATATATATAAAAATGAAATAAATACAAACACACACATTCACTTTTAC